>JAWNNL010000652.1:0-450221 GCA_035045005.1 Liodrosophila aerea
AAATAAGTAAAGACAATGCGTATTAAGGAAATGAAGTAGAAAAGAACAAGAGGTGTGATAAGTACAGGAAAAGAAGAAAAGGCAAAGAGAATTAAAGAAATGAAGTAGAAAAGAATATGAGGTGTAAAACATACACTATATAAGTGTTATCAAAATTGAATAAAAACACACCAAGATGAGAATAGAATTTGTATAAATATGAATAGAAATTTTGTTCAAAAATAAATAGAAATAAACTAAAAGTAATTTACCATAAGCAACCAAATTAAACAAACGTCTCAAGTCTATAGCTAACCTCAAAATCCATTTCAACAGCAAACAGAGATAATATCCTGCGAGTAAATGCAACAACTAATTTGTTGGCTGTGCAACATTTTGTGGCCAATGTGGTCGGAATGCACCTGCTTGCCAGCCAGCAGCATATTAAGTTACCAGAAATGGAAATTATTTATGTTTATATACAAGTTTTAATTAACAAAATATACAGCAAGAGCAAACAAAATTTATATATGAAGTTTTACTACTGCTGCTGCTGCTGCAGCATATTGCATTTGGCCTAAACTTTTTAATTAAATGAATATCAAGCATTCTTTTTTTTGGGTAGAAAACAACTTACATTTCTCCTTTTATTTTGAAATGAAATGAAATTTATACAATTAGCTGCACTGAAAACCGCAAAGCTGTGGGGCTTATGCTGTGCTTATTAGCCCCACAGTAAATAGACAACAAAATTTGCGGTTTCACACACAGCTTGAACAACTGGATCGTATTACCACTTTGAACATATGGTCAATTGCTTTTGATTTGTGCCACTTGGCAGTAGCAGCAGCAGTCATAATTGTGCATCAATAGTTGATCAACCGGAAACGGATGTCAATTGCTGGGAGGTCGAGTCGAGTTGAGTCGAGTCGAGTCATGCAGCAAGTGTTAAGTGCCTCTAGCTGCGTGTGCCCCACACTACTAGGAGTCCTGGCTCTGGTGCTACCACAAACTTCTGCTGTAACTCTTTCTGCTCCATAGATTGCTAGGCTTTGCTCCTGCTCCCCTGCAGTCCATTATTCTCCTTTCTCTAGCTCCTTTCTCTACCCCTTTCCCTTCCAAGTCAAAAATGCAAATTCAGCCTGGTTTCTCCTACCTAGAACGTTGTCATGTTTCAACAATTGCCTCCAATTGCCAAGTTATCTACACGCTGCGTGCGGCTGGCTAGTGGGCGTGGCATGTGCATGCGTGTGTGTGCGTGTGTGTGTGGCATGCAGCATGTGGCAAGCCTGTTGGCCATATAATGAATGTTTAAATGCTTTGGCACGTGAATTATTATGGATTTAATTGTGCGCTATTAATGACTCAGCCGCTGTGGCAGCTTCCTGCTGAGCCAATGCCAATGAGCGCTCATTAAAATGAAATTTGTTGTGCGTGCTTGTTGCTGCTGCTGTGGTTGTTATTGTTGCTGCTGGATTTGTTGTAACAGCCAAGTGGCACTTGGCTTAAATAGCAAACGCGCAGCACTCCAAATGCAGCAGTGTCTGCTGCTGCTGCTGCTGCTGTCAGTGTCACATAATTTTGCACTTTGGACAGGCCACAAGCACTCGAGGCTTTTGGTTTACATGTCAAATACACACACACGCACACACCCTTGCACACACTTCCTTTCCCCATATTATTTGCGTGGCATTGCGTGTATTTTTTATAGCATACTTTTATGCGTTGGCGAAAAAATTTACGTAAAACATGCAAATAAACAAGGGAGTTTGCCAAGCATTTAAAGCGCGACTAAAAGATACCCTAGAGACGTGGCAATATGCAGACAGTTGTTGGCCTAGATCTAGCTAAAGGTATTATGTATCTCTCTAGACTAAAGCTGTATCAAATGTAGTATAGTAAGGCTATAGATGGTTACCCCAACCGTCTCTCAATCAACTCTCTCCCACTGTCACTCGTTCAAAAATAAACACACATTTTACTGGCTCTGTCAAGCGTGCACAAACTGAACATACCCCTTCGTATTTTTTTTACGCATTTTTAATTAAAATAAAAAGTGCAAATAAAGTCGAGTGTGTGGATGAGGCAGGGGCAGGGGGCAGCTCGTGGTTGTGCTCTGATTTAAAACAATATTATGCAACATATTCAAACTGCTGCATTTTATTAATATTCTTGTATTGTTTTTTATTATGATTTTATTTACGTTTTGTGCTCTTATTCCCCTCGACTGGACTGCAGTGCAATTTGCAGACGAAAACGCATAAAATATACAATTGAAATAAATGAAATGCAATTGTAATTGAATTTCCATACAATGCGAAAAATATAACAAACTTCGCTCGGCTGAATTAATATTTTATTTTTGTTTATTCGATTTGTTTTTATTTTGTTTGTTTTTATGCCCAGTTAAAGTTCATTAGTAAATACAGATGGCTTAATTGATTAGTGAAATTACTGTGTGTACTAACTATAATAGATGCAATCGAATGTTTGCTCATTGTTTGCATCGCTTATGATTAATAAACAATTTTAAATAGATGTTAAACAAGGTTTTTGTTGGAGAGTTTGCATGTGAAATACTTTGAACTAAAACCGCTTTTCGCTCTAATCTAAAACTAATACTTATTCCATATTCCTTTTGAGGTGGGCTAACAAATTTCTCTAGTCATTTTTCTAAAATACCTGCCACACATATTTATTTATTTTCAACTTCACAAATACCATATCATATATCATTTCCGTCTGCTTTGAGTGCTGAGCTTTTCTTTTATTCGATGGCAAAGAATAGAAGAGGAAGTAAAGCTGCCAAGTTGTCTGTGAGTGTGTGTGTGTGTGTGTGTGTGTGTGTAAAGGCAATTGCTGAAAAGTGAACAGCGATTGTTGAAAAGTTTTAGCTGCTGTATTTTAAGCTTAACTTCAGCATGGAGAGAGAGCATGAGATTGATAAATGTTTTTTTGCTGCAAGCGTTTGGCTCCACAGCAACAACAACAGCCACAACAACAAATCACACGCAACTCGTAAAGCAACAACAGCAACAACAACCATAACAAATTCAGGCACCGCCACACTAAACAGAGCGTGCAAAATATTTGACATCAAACCGCAGCACGTAAGTTTCAATATTGGCACAAACACACACACACACACACACACTCACACACACATGTCACACTCACCCTTCTCTCCGCTTCTCTTTTTGCCACACTTTCTCATTCGCTCTTTGCCACACTCTTTCTGCGCTTCACTGAAACTTAAAGGCAAGCAGCACGCCTACGTGTCAGCTGCCGCAAATGGCTTGCAAAATGGCGGCGTTGGCGTCATTTTATGTGATAGCTATGTGCGAGTGTGTGTGTGTGTGTGTGTGTGAGTAATTGCGTGTGTGTGAAACTATTTCGAGTGTTTAGCAGCTGAGTTTTGTCAAAAGTCAAAACCAAAATCCGTAAATGCGGCCGTCACATACGTGCCTTCGTGTGTAAAGTGTAGCATGTTTAATACACTGAAAGAAAAGAAAGTAAAATTACATATTTATTGATGTAAACACTTTCAACATTGAGTTTTATTATTATTATTTATCAGAGATATGTTTTAACACTGCGACCTCGAAGATCTATTGTGCTCTCTGCCTAAGCTAAGTTACAGCTTTTCCGTCAGTTCGATCGAGCGCAGAAATGCGATGATTTGCCCTGAGTTAGCCATGCATAATTTTTATTGTTAACTTTATTTACAATCTGTCTTGAGATAATATGCAAATTCGATTACTTAATATTTACAGGAATAGTAAACTTTCAGTAAAGCTTACTATTAGTTATATATATTATTTATTGTGTATTTTAAAGGTAATCGAGATAGGGACAAGTTTTCCTTTAATTCTCCTTTGTAATTCTTCACATAGATTCTTTCACATTCTTCCACATAGAAAGCAAAGTTTGTTCCCTTTATTTACAAAGAAAAAAAAAAGAGTTTTATAACACTAAAAAGAGTAATAATACCCGCGGGTGTAAATTCACAATTTATGTACATATTGTCACAAAATGAAAGTGTATTACACTTTCCCCACACACTTTATTGCTTGAATAAAAGTCTAATTAAATCCGCGGTCCTTATTGCCATTGGCTCTTATTGCCTACAACCTTAACTTACAGTCATGCTTACAACCTTCATATTTAAATAGACTTGCTAGTTTTTCTTACAGTGCATTTGCGGCACGTATAAAACATGCAACAGCCGCGCCGTCGTCGCCATTTTTAATTTGGTTGTCGAAACTGATGCATGTAGCCACACTAACACCAACACACATAGTGATGAGTGTGTGTGTGTGTGTGTCTCTCGCACATGTGTTGTTGTTTTGTTGTGTGCAGTGGGTTGACTGTTTCCGTTTCCGCTTTGAGGCAGCTGCAGCCGCTGTTTAACTGATTGCTGCTGCTGCTTCTACTGTTGCCATTGCTCGATTTGCTTAGCTGCCTTTTTTCCGTATTGCTCTCAGTAAATAACAAAATATATCACTTCCGTTGGTGGCACAACACACCAACTGTGTGTGTGTGTGTGTGTGTGTGTGTCTATGTCACACTGCAGGCAGCAACGCATTTTGCAGCAATTGCCACATTTCTGCTGCACATTGCAAATGGCGTGCGATAACAAAAATGGCCGCTTGGCTACAGTTTCCGCTTTGTTTGGTTAGTTGCAGTTTGCTAAATGTATGAACGAGGGGTGGTGGAGGGGGGAGGGAGTGTTGCAACAGGGAAAGTAAACGCTGCGCCTTTGTTTTCATAACAGAGAGGGGGATATTGCTTTGGAGAGGCAGTGAAAAAGACAACAACGGGCAATTGTTAACTTTGTTAACATGTGTATCAGTTTATTGGCAGGCATTGTTCTACTACTACTACTACTACTACTACTACTACTACCGCCCTTAACCATGCTCGATAGTCGATAGATACTCTTCAAATGTTCATCACCCGCATTTGCTCATTCAAATATGCAAACATTTATGCAGATAGAACTATTTGGGTTTCCCCTTGCTACTAATTAAAATCAGACTGCCAAATATGCCCAGCACACACACGCACACACACAGAAATATTTCCATGACTGATTTACTGAGCTATTGCCTTTTGTGTTCATCCCAAAATCATCTAAGCTAAACGAAAACTTGTAATTTAAGCTCTTTGAATACGAATACGAATACTCATTTATTGGCTGGAAATACTTCACTTCGATTGACTGACAGAAAATATGCAATGCCATGAAGTTGTGAATATTTCTCAGCTGAAGTCTTCTGATTTATCGAAAGTAGCAAACAATAACGAGAAATTTGAGTAGGTTTAAGCAGCGTCAATAAAAAACACAAGAGCTGCTTCTTTTCAGGCACAAATGAAGCAATTGATTGCAGAGCAACTGAAACAATGAGCCACGATTAAATTACCCCCAAAAAGTTGGGAATGAGTAGAGTAAGCGAAAACTTTAAAATGTAGCGAAATGTAAAGGAGAGTAGGAGATAAAGAGCAGACACAAGGAATGTTGAAAAGAACAACTAAGAGAGCGAATTTGACTGCGCGTAAATTTACAAAATCAACGAGTAAAAGAGGAATACACAGAGGTAAAATAGGTATACTAAAAGGCAAATAGACTAAGGTAATAAAAGGATTATGGCAGAGCTAATCAACGACTGAGAGATTAAGAATGAAGGATGTAAGGAAATGCGGAAATAAAACAATGTGAGAGCTGCAGCAACATATTAAGAGCGTTGTTCTTTCGTCAAACAAAATAAATGAATAATATTGAAGCATAGAATTGTAAATAAGCTGTAGAACTAACAAGAATGAACAGTAAAGAGTTGTGAATAATCTGTAGAACTAACAGAAATCGAAACAGGTAGCTGATAAATTACTGACAGCTTAAGAATGAAAGATTCGGTAATGAAATAAAGTGAGAGCTGCAGCAGCATAATAACAGCATTGTTCCATCAATGAGCTAGATACATCTGTAATATAAGAAGTATAGTATAGTAAATAATCTATAGAACTAACGAGTATTAAAAGAGGTAAAATCAGGTTTCAAATTAGAGCTGATCAACGACTGAAAGATTCGTAAGAGCCAAGCAAAATACATATAAAGATTACATAGAATTAAAGAGAAGCAAAACATCAACATCTTATGTATAGGAAGATAAGAGCAATATAAGAAGTATATCATAGTGAATGTTCTATAGAACTAAACAGGGAAAATCAGCTTTCAGATTAGAGCTGAATAGCGATAACTCCTTAAATAGAGCATGGTCCCCTTCATCAAGCAAAGTATTTCAATAATAAATATATGTATCAATTATAAAGAACTAAAGTGAATCAAAACAAAAACTTCTTATAAGCAGAACTTAACCAAATGAAATGCTTCTCAGCAAGCCAGATTGATAGAGCAATAAAGCAGAAATATAGCAGCTGTAATTAAACAGTGTCAGGTGAAATGAAAACTACAATTTCCTAAATTTTGCCGCCCATTAAAATGGCAAAAACTTTGCTGTTTTGAAAGTGACAAATCAACTTTTTTTCATTCCTAGTGCCACACGTATTCGGGCAAAGAGATTAGAAACAATGCATAAGACTTACCAAATGGCTCAACGTGTTTTTGAAGGCCTCACTTTACGGTTGACAGGAGCAAAATTTGTTGCAATTTAGCAAAAGTTGTGGCACGTACTTTTTGCTGTTGGTCGGTCCAAGGCTTTTGTCTCAGGGGCCAGTCCTGTGACTGTGTGTGTGTGTGTGTGTGTGTGTAGTTGGTACTATAATTGACCATTAGTACTCGTAAATTGCTAATTGCATGCTCACAGCTGACAATTATAAATTGCTTTTGGCAGGGGTAGGGAGTGGGAGGGAGGAATGCAAATTCGAAAGGTGCAACAATCAAGTTGGCTAACAAATTGAGTTAACTGACAATCTGCTCTCTCATAGTAGTACATTGAGCTACTAACGGTATACGCATTATTATGCGGGAGTTTAGTATTAAATTGACGGCTATTTAAAATCGATTTGTTGCCTTAATTGCAAATGGATGTTTAATGCATTGACTCGATTAGTTTAAACAACACACACAGAGATGCAGATGTTGCTCCAGTTGTAGTTGTTGGCTGTTTGGATTACTGTTGTTGCTGTTGTTGTTGTTGGCATGTCAAAAGCATGGCAGGCAAATGCCAAAACTGATTATGTAAATATTTTACGTGTTGTTACTAAAATGCATTGAGGTTAGTTTTAATTACAGAACCACAAAATATGCGATTTTTTTCCCCTTTTTCAAATACCACGTAAGTTGTGGAAAAATGGGGTGTGATAGTTTTGTGTGGGTGTGTGTAAGGGCTACAGCTATCGATAGTCGATAGTAGTAAACGAAAAAGTAAGAAGAAAAGTTGTCTAGTAATCAGCAAACTTGAAGGAGTTGCCGACTCGACTGTGACCATGGCCTAGCTCAAAACTCTATAATTTACAGGGTATTTCAATATACCACGCAATCAATTTTAGCCTTTGCGTGCTTGTTTCATATTCCAAATGTTAAAAATAGAAAATTAAATGCATTTTTAATATGTGTGTGGCCTGCGTGGCGTATGAGCAATGCCAGTGCATATACTATATCAATGGCAATGTTAATTGTATATGTATGAGTGTGTGTGTGTGCGTTGTGTGTATCATGCAAATTAGCAGAGCTTGCGGCATTTGGCGCTGCTGTTGACTGAACCGCAGTAGCAGCAGCAGCAGCAACAAGAACACAACTTTAACTTTTTGTTTTAGCTTTAAAACTTGTCTAAACTACATGACATTACTATGTTGTGCTTATGTTGCTTACACACACACACACACCCGTATATATATATATACATCAGCAAATACGCTTGATGTTCTGTAGCGTAACGTTGAAAAGGATTTACGGCGAATTGTGCGCCAAAACATGAAACCCAAAAGCCATTACAACATGGCCCAATGATTAGAGCCAGCCTATGGCACATGCATGTATACCACAATTATGGCTTATGCTGGTCATTATGCTGCCTGATATATTTCTATATATGTATATGTACGAGTATTTATGCATATATATTTCGCATTCTCTGATTAATTTTGCCTTTAATAAGCACACGCACATCCAATGGTAATTCAAAGTTAATACAAGGTTTTTTGTTTTTGGCTAGAGGCAAAAGTTGTTTGCTGCGGAAGAGCTTTTATTTTGTGCTTAGTGTACATATAAATTGTGTAATTAGAATGCGAATATTAAGAAGAAGAGAAAAGTCAATTTAAGTACAAAATGTGGGTTTAAATTGAGACAATAAAAGTGATGAATATTCACTTAAGTAAACGCTGTATGTTCAGCTAATATAACGTAAAATAATTCAGAGAAATATTAGCTAAAACAAAACCCAAAACATTGTCTTTATCATAGACATATAATCAACAGATTTTTTTGAGTATTATTACTCAAATATTTATGTATCTTTGCTGCAGTCAGAGTTCAATATACTGACCAGTTTATATGCATAAAAAATGGCAATGATATTCCGGAGATGCAGCTTAAAGTTGTAGTGCTTCCTTTTAGTTACATTTACTCCTTGGCCATTTCCATCAGATTTTTAGACTATTAGTACTCAGATATTTATGAATCTTTAATTTGAGAAGAGTCTGCTGCAGTCAGAGTTCAATTTACTGACCAGTTTATATGCATAAAAAATGGCTGGATATTCCGGAGATACAGCTTAAAGTTGTAGTGCTTCCTTTTAGTTACTTTTACTCCTTGGCCATTTCCATTCCGTCTCGGTGTAGGCAATTGTGACAATGCGATAACCATTAGCATATACTATCTGACAAACAGAAATAGACAGGGACATGGACATGGGCATAGGCAAACTGCAACAGATTGTTGAGCAAAGCTGTCAATTAAAAAGCAGCAGATAAAACAAGTGAGTAGCAGGATTTCAGTTGGGCAACAAGCACCAGCAGCTGCTGCTGATCAAAACAGAGAGAAAAAAGAATTGAAAAACGAAATGAGGGAGGGAAAAACAACAATGCGAAAGCGGCTCGACACAATTGAGTCCATAGCATAGTTTACTTGCTATACACCTGCATGGATTTTCATTTTTTTGTTTCCGTTGAGAGAACAAGAACTGGCAGAGAGAACTTTTCCATTTCCATTTCCGCTTGAAGTTGCAAGTTGCAGCTTGCCTTTTTCCACCTAGTCAAACAGCAAACATAACAATCAGCAGTGGGGGAGAGTGGGTGGAGAAAATAGGGAGGGAGAGAAGTAAATAGAATTTTTCTATTCTTTTTTTTACAAATCATTTCATTTCCTTTCTTTCGATATTTTTTTGTGCTGCTGCCGCTGCTGCTGCTGCTACTGCTACTGCTGTGCGTTGGCCCGTTGTTTTCGCAAATTGAATTGTTCGCAAAGAAGTTGCTGATTTCCTTTTAAGTTAAACACACACACACTCACTCACACACCGAGTGGGCGGTGTGGGCATGGCTATGTATCTCATGTAAATCAGCCTAAAAGCTTTCTTTATAATTTTAAACATTTTGCAGTAAATGAAACAATTTGCTCGGACAGAGCGACTAGGGCTAGCTGCCCAGATAATGAACTTAGCTCTTAACAAAATTGTTACACATGTTGCAGGAAGAAGAAACAGAAGAAGTAGCATATAAACAAGCCATTTGTTGTAGTGAATCTTGTGCAAGTTAATCGCATTCTGCACTTAATTGGATACAGGTAGACACCTGTTAAGATTTTACAGTAGCAAAATCAATAGAAACTGCTCTGCTCTACTAGTGTGCTCATTTTAACCTTATTTATGTATTTGTTTATACACACGTTGGCTTCTGATGCCTCTTCATGCCTATTAAACAAATGCCGCTAAAGTTCAGTTAAGCAGTCATGACATGCAATATTACGCATACGCCATGTTGCCAACTGTCATTTGACATATTTGTCAAGCCAGCGAGAGCAGCAGGCTTGACAGACTGACAGGCGGGACAGCTCGGGGAGTTTGCCTTTTTTGTGTTAATTTTTTGTCTTTTTACAGTGGGAAAGAACAGGTGTGGCAAGGTGGGGTAGGACTAAGAGATACGCTGTAAGAGAAAAAATGGAGAATTAAATCAATAAAAGAAATTATGAAAAGTGTGTACTTAATTGAAATAAAAATATTTTAAAATTGTTATTAAATTACTTAGTAGTAAAAATAGTTAGTATGCACCTTTTCAATGATGAATAATAATATAATATAATTAATATAATGTTATATAATGTAATATAATGTAATATGATATAATACAATATAATATAAAATAATGTAAAATAATATAATATGATATAATATAATATGATACAATATAATATGATATAATATAATATGATATAATATAATATGATATAATATAATATGATATAATACAATATGATATAATATAATATAATTAGTTTGTATTCGTTTAATGTATTTTAAATACGTATTGAACTCAGTTTAACTCAAATTAATGCCGATTATTTTAACAACATTTTGAACTAAGCTTAAATCAAACTATTTTAATGTATTTTAAATACTTATAGAACTTAGTTTAAATCAAATGAATGTCAACTCATATACTTCTGTTTCCAACGTTCTTAAAACAAATGTTATAGAGGATAAGATTAGTTTGAAATTAACTAATAAATTGAGCTGTAACTATATTTAGTTTGAATTTGAATCATACGAAATCTTTTTTATGAATTTTACTCAATTGAAGTGTGAAGAAAATGCTTGTTTTTCCTTCTGGATGTAGACAGCATATAGACCCCATGCTTATTTTCCTCTTTCACCCGTCTAGGGTATAGTAAAAAATGTCAAATATTTCACATGTGCCACTGTGCCGAGTGTTGAGCGGAGTTTGCGCAGTTGCTGCAGCTGCTGCTAATCGAAATGTGAAGACAATGAACCATTGACAATGTCAGTACTCCACACCTGACCCCTGTATAAAGCACTACACGTGCATTGAACTCGCCCATTGACATGGCGCATGGCTCATTGGCTGTGCAGCGCACGTAAGGAATAATGAGAAGCATATTTTGGTTAAATATTTAAATTATAAAACAATTGGCAAACAGAACGGCAGCAGAAAAAGGTCAGTCACTTGTCAGGCTGCACGTTTGGCATTGTCAATTATACGAAAAGTTTTCTCTTTTGCCTGAAGCCAAGCAGAAAATACCAACAAAAATATAAAAAAGGGTAGGCAAAACTTTTTTCTTTCAACTAAATGCGACATAAAAGAGCATAACAAAGCAGAAAGAGTTGCTTTGGGTCTGCGTAAAGCGGCTTAGCAGGCCTTAACAGTTCACCTGCTGTTAGAAGTCCGAAAAAAGGGTTTATAAAATTGTGCGCACAACGTGGCTAATAAACTGTGTAGCGGCAACTAAAAGTAAGCGAAAAATGTGTGTGAAATGCAGAGAATTAATAGACGAATGGCAAATACTCTAGCACAGACTATGGCTGGGATATTTCTTACTCTCAAGTGTGCAGAGAGTAAAGACAGAGAGCCAAGGTGTGCCAAAAAGTAATTTCGCTTTAAGTAAATGCAAGCTGACAAGGCGACACACTCTGGCAAAAGTACTAACGGACAGCAGGACAGACGAACAAAAGGCAGTCGGGAAAAAGCACTGCCAGGCATTTATAATTAAAAACGCAAAACCTTAAACAACATTTTGCCTGGGGCACTCACTCGACTCGACTCGACTCACTGTGGCAGCGCACTACTCTGACTGTGTGTGTGTGTGTGGGGTAACAACAACAGCCGACAGAAGTCAAACAATAAAGCAGACAACAATAATTCCAACAATAACATGACAAATTGTTTCAGGGCAAACCAGGCAAGTGCCTTACGCCCACTCAGCCCACTCAGCCAGCGTCTTTGGCTGTAGCAGAAATCTTTTACTTATTTATGGTACAAGTGCCAGCTGAGGTGTTGTCAAGTCCTGGCTCCTAACTAAGCAGCAAGCAGAAGCAGCTGCTGGAGTGCGAAATAACAATGGGGTGAAAAAATATACAATCAAATAGTGCCACAAACTTGACTATTGATAAGCCGTAAACTTGACAAACAACTTAATTAAAACTTGCCCAGTTCTCGAGTCTATAAGTTATTAATTAAAATTTCAGTAGGCCCAATGAGCTGAGTGGAAAGTGTGAACTAATTAGAACTCAACTTAGTTCAGTATATAATTGCTAACTATGCTAACAAGTGTAAAGACTCTTCACTATTTTCCACACAACATTTAATCTGAAAAGCCTTGAAAAACAGTTAAACAGTTGCTGAAAATAATGCTTGCATTTAGCAGATACTTTTTATTTGTGCCAGCCATAAAGTATGCTACAGTTTTTTTCCATATGAAAAGTTTCCACAAAAAGTTGTTTACCAACTCTACTCTTTCGCTGCCATTTGTAGCCACAAACATATCTATAAACAATTTGTATTTTTTTAACCGCATTATCTAAAATAAATTCAGCGTAAAATAATGCTCTTTGCTGCTTTTCGACTTTATCTGGGAAAGTAATAGCCTTATCTCATTTGAGCTGCTAACTTTTTGTTGTGTCGAAAAATAGAGTTGCAGTTGATATATTTGATGGCCACATGCGCAGGTTGTTGCATGTGGCATGCGGCATGCACATACATAATTTTAAGTTTTCAGTTGCGAGGCATAAATCAATTTATATGCGCACACGAACTACATAATAAATATACAGGTATTTTTTCTACTGCCATGATTTATGAGCAACGTTTTCGAAATTTAATTTGGCACGAAATTCTAGCTAGACTTAATTGAAAGCTAGAATAAAGGCAGCTTTTTTTTCAGTGTGCATTTTGGGGTTTCACAAATGTCACTTTCATTCAGCTGAAAATGCTTTAAGCGCTTTGATTTTTACAGCAGTTTGCTAAACAATAAAAGCCATGCAAACTGTAGTCAAGTGTAAAAGGGGCAAATAGAGAAAAGTTGTGTAGTGTGTAGGAGGAGGAAGAAGTGAATGTGTGTGTGTGTGTGTCACTTGCTCTGGCCGCTTGTCACACATGTTCAGCTTGAAGGACATTCAATGGCTATGCGCATTATGCTAAGCCCTTTCAAATGACCAGCAGCAGTAACAGTAGCAGCAGCAGCAGCAGCAGCGAGTGACAGCAGCAGAGGGAAGCGAGTGGGTAGTAGCTGCAGCAAGGAGGAACACTGTAGGAGCAGTAACAGAGGCAGCCAGAACTCTTTGGCTGCCACAGGCAACGCAGCTTAGACTCACTGCCATGTATGTGTGTGTGTCGCTTGTGTATGTGTGCGTTTTTCTTATAATATCCTGTAACTAGCACATTAAGCTGTATATTATGTGGAGCTGCGACCACTGATTGAGCGCTGAGATGATTGAGGAATAGTTAAAGCAGTTTTTTTTTTATTTTAAATATTTATTTATTAAGTGTAGAACCTGTACTAACATAGAACCTTAACAACACATGGACGGAAAATTAGAGATGGACCAAACCTTATATCTAGTATGAGGATTCATGTTATATTATATTATTATTATACTATTATATATACTATATATATACTTAAAGCAGTCAGATAACTATATGTATGACAAAAACTTTTCATAGCATACTTTTCAGCGCAGCATTGCATGCAACTCCTTTACAGGGTAAACTAGCTAGTCGATCAAGCACTGCTAAACAAACAGACTTTGCAGTTATTCGCATTCGAAACGTGGCATGTTTTTAGCAAATGCTGTAAGTGTAAGTGGCTTTCATGCAGCCATTTTGTGCAGCGCTTAGGCAAACAATAAAACATAATGAAAGTGTAAAGCTGCTCAAGCCAAAACGAAAGCAAAGTCTGACTAACCTACTCCACACCCGCCACCCCGAAAAGAAAGCAGGTCAATTGCCAACTCGAGTGCCACAAAAATGCACATAAATGTGATAGATGTGTACTACGAGGAGTAGAAGATGCAGCCGCAAATGCTCGAATCACGACTTGCGGCATATCAAAATTTAATGCTGCAACTTTTGTGTGTCCAGTTAGCCAGCGATAGAGCTAGAGATATTTACTTGTGTCAGTTGCACGGTTTCGGTTCGGTTTTTGCGGCCACAAAAGCATGAGAAATGGCTGCGTTTTGTGGCAAAGTTATGTCATTTGTTGCATGTCTGCGCTGGACGCTGCCATTTCGCTGCATGTTGAGTGCATTATTATATATATACATTTTTTTTATTTTCAATTATAAACATGTCATGGCTTTACGATGAAAATAAAAGAGCAAATAATCTGCTACGAATTTAGATGTGAAGAAGTCGGGAAAAATAAAACCGCAGTCGCTATAGTTACTATTATTTAAATGTACTTCTAAGGCATTAACTTCTGACTCGAGATCAACATAAAAATATCGCTTGTTTTTTACAAGTTCCGACGGCTAGCATTAAGGAGCATATAATCATTTCCCATTGCTTTTTTATTTGCTGCACTTGCCGTGCTTTTACGACATGCATAAACATCAAATCCAAATCAAAGCCAAAGGCTTTTGGTCTCTTTTAATGTGCCTGCATATATCAAATTAAGTGTGCGCCATAAAAGTAGACAACGAGTGGCATATACTATATATACAGAGACATTGCTCATACGCCACCAGGTAGAGACAGAGAAGAGACAACTCTACCCCACTCAAACCCTCTTAGCAATGTCATTTTTCTTCTGCCCACAGCAATCGATAATTCTTTTGTTCATTAAGAACTTTGATAAATCACTGTAACCGCCGGGGTATTACGTGAACTCAAGACACAAAATGAAAGGAATTTCATAGTTTAAGTTGGGCCAAATTGCAAACTCAATAAACTGGACCGTGACCAGCAGCACGAGTGTGTGTACGAGTGTACCAGTGTGTGAGTGTGTGTGTGTAAAGCGTAACTAATGTACTGCAAATAGACTTTGACACTCATACGGGAAACTGTATTTTGTGGCACTCTCTGCCCCTGCTGTTACTTTGACCAATTGAGCTGGAAATAAATGTAACTGTATCTATAGTTGCAGGTGTGAATGCATCTGTATCTGTTGCTGCAATTGCAACTGCTAAGCTGATTTGCTGGTTACTTAAACCACGTTAAAGCATTGCCCTGCATCATGTGGGCAGCTTGAACTAGATAATGAACTACTATTTGTGCCATTGCACGGTTACTAAATGCCGTTTCCTTAGGTAAATAGCTTTAGCTACTTGGGCTTTGCGACATTTCGTTCCCATTCCAAAGTACAGAGCTCCACATAATACCACTATCAATCATTCTCTCTATCGATTTTCCTGCTGTTTAGCTTGGTCTACTTTTGAGTAGCGATATTTCTATCTGTCTGCCAGTGTCGCTATTCTATTCTTTCAATAATTATACCCGTCGAATTGTATTTGTGTAATTTTCTTAATCTATAGCCCAATATTTCAATATACTATACAGAGTGTGGTTCTGTCTACCTATCCTTCTAGCCATTTCAGATATTATCCATCTATTTATCTACTATATTATTCTATCAATCTTTGATGTTATCCACCTATTTAGCTATCTATTCAACTGTGTATCCTGTCTATCCACCTCGACATCTACTTATCTATCAGTATCTTAATCTATAACTCAATATTTTAATATGATTTACAGATGTAATGGTATGTCTTCCTATCATTATATTCCTCTCAGATTTTATCCATCTATTTATATGTTCAGCTAGCTACCTGTCCTTCTATATACATATGTATTCTTATGTCTACATATCATTCTATCTTTCTATGCAGCTATTCAACTATCTATCCTGTCTATCCACCTCAACATCTACTTATCTATCAGTATCTTAATCTATAGCCCAATATTTCCATATACTATACTACCTATCATCCATCTCGGATTTTATCCATCTATAGTATATCCATATATTCGGCTGGCTATCTGTTCTTCTATATACATACGTATTCTTATGTAAACATATCATTCTATCCTGTCTATCCACCTCAACATCTACTTATCACATTATCTCACTCTCCTGTCATCCATTTCCAGCTCTTCCTTGCTCCACTTTCTCTGCTTGTTTAACTTTTCAATATCACTTTATACCCACATTCTCAAACGTTGTGCTGACACTACTTTAGCTACTGCTACTACTCCCCTGTGATTATTGTCAACTTACAGACCCTTTTATGGTTAGATTTGTCAAAAAGTTCTTTTGCTTGGATTATTTGCTTCTAAGCCTCTTGTAATTGATTAGATTTCGCGCAGCTTACTCAGCTCGCTGTCAAAGTTTGGCCATAAATTTCAGTTGAATCGTTTACAGCTGTAGAGCACCTGCTGCAGATATTTGAAATATTTTCAATGTTTTAATTGTATTTTAATGGAATGAGCGATGCTATGTAGCAGCACCCTGTAGTGCAATAAAATTATGTTTAGCATATATTAAGGCAGCGACATTTGTGGCACTTGGAGAGCGCGCAGACGTGGCACAAATTAATGAGGAATTATATACGCCCACGTAGTCGCGCACTCAGACAGAGAGACAGCAGTATGAAGGGGGAGGGGGAGGGGAGGAAAAGAAAGGGTGGTAAATGAAGAAAAACTTGAGTAAAATGCGCAATCGACGCACACACAAATTGTGATTGCAGTTGGCAAAAGTGTGGCACATAGTTTTCGAGATTGCCAATGCTGGAGTCGAGTATCTTATAGTTTGCGATGGCTTTTGTTGTGGCATTGGCTTAAGTTATCAAACAGTTTCAGTTGTTCTTTTTCGATGGTGTTGGTGCGGTGTAAACAAGTTTTGTATTAAAAAACTTTTATCTCTTTCTCTTCTACTTGCAGGTAAATGACGTAAATTTTTAATTACTATCTGCAAAAGTTGTGCCCACTGTTGTGGCGCTGGGATTGGGCCTGGACCTCAGCCTGGGCCTGGGCCTGGATGTGGTCGTCATCATCGTTGTTGCAAAACTTTTCATCATTCAAGTGTCAAGTGTCTGTCCGAGACCGAGACCGAGTTTGAAGCTATTTCCTTGCCAAAAGTTAAGGTTGAATGCAGCTGGGGCAAGCCTGCAGAACTGTTGCAACACAAGAGCAACATGTAGGTAGAGTAGAGAGCCTGCAGTTGGCTGTAAATAATCAAAACTTGTGTGAGTTCTTATCATTATACTACACATATCTCTGTACTATGTATCTCTCTATGTCTGTGCCACAGTTGTGGCATTTAATATGGCTTATAGTTGCACAATCAGTGCGGCTTGCAAATTAGCATTCATCGCATTCGTGGCGCACTTATTGAGGCTTTGCTTTATACTTTGCATATTCCGAAAAGGAAAAAACGGAATTGCCGAAAGAAGCAGCGGCAGCCGGAAACGGAAATGTGCTTGGCAGACGAAATTATCATGGGAGCCAACTCGCTGGCAGCGAAAAGGAAATGTTGCCTTGCAACACTCTCCACTGTGCTCCACTTGGACGGAAGATGTAATTAGTGTAAAAGCAAAATGGGAAAATAATTAACACTTGAGTATAATTAATTGCACGACAAATGACAAGTGTCTGGGGGCTAAACCGCCAACTTCTAGCAAACTCTCTACTCGCGCTCTCTACTCTACCTCTATGTGTGTTATCTCTACATATAATCTGTTATCTTTTACCTCTACCTCTACTTGTAGTAGAGTGGAATTCATAAAAAGTTGTATAGTATAGCTAAGCGCATTAGCTGCGCTCCATTTGCCATTGAGTGAAAACTATAAAGTTGATTGTACAAATTTACTAGTACATATAAAATATTGTGCAAGCTGCATGCAATACACTTAATAGCATTTTCTAATCAGATTATACGCAAAATTGATTTCCAATCAAATTCTCTGATAAAAGGGAAAATCAAAGTTTTACAATTGTTACATACAGTATTCTGTGTTCTGTTCTCTCTGTTCAAGGCAAATGGATTCAATGCATAATTTGAATGTCGACTGTAAGAATGCAAAACTTTTCTCCAGCATATGTAATAGTGGAGTAATACCCTTCACACAAACTGTGCGCTGGGTATGCTAAACATGAGAAATTGCAGTAGTTTCTCTACAGGATGTTTAGCTAGTTTATCTGGCTTTACTTTTGCTTTATTTTAATTGAATTCATACAACTTGTGTGTGACATTGATTGCATTAATTGAAATTAAATTTACAGCTAACTGCAGCTCAATAGCAGAAGAGACAATACATGCTGGACAGACACTGTTCATTTCACAATAAACTTTTCTCTACAGCCAGAGCTTTCCCCTTTTCTTTGGCTTTACAGTGCGTTTCATAATCATAAGACACTTATATATATCTTATAGCTGGGGATTAAAGCTTTCTAAAGCCGAAATTTCTTCATCTAATTGAACTATTTTTCGGATGAACTTGATGCGACTTTTTAGTGTTTCATTATCATAAGACACACATCCTTTAAACAAGAACCCCTTAATGGAATCTTTCTTTTTTATTTGTTTCCATATTTAGTCTATTGTCCTCTACTTTTGAGAACCTCTACCAATCGGTTTTGCATGAATCCTATTAATCATATTTTAACAATTTCTAAAGTGTCTTATGATTATGAAACGCACTGTACATGGAAACAGCCAACAATTGGCAGCCATTGGCAACCGTTTAGTGAAATGTCGTATGCCAAAAAACCAACTTGATGAAGTAGAAAATGATGCACAGAATTGGCAAGTTGTGTGAGTTGGCTTTAAGCAAAGCATTATTGCCAAGTTTTAATTGAGTAAATGTGTTCGAAATTATAGTTTTAATTAAACGCAAAGTGCTTATAGTACTATACATTATGATTTCACTCTGACCTTGTGCCATAACTCGTCTGTTTAACTTTCTGTTCTACGATGCGGCGCTTGCCTATTAGGTTGAATAAATGAAACAAATATTTATGTTGGCGCCTGGCTGTTGGTTTTATTTTTTCATTCATTTTGTTTGCTGCTGCTGCTTCTTCTTTTAATTAAAAACATACACAACAGCATTTTGATGATTTTTCGCATTGTCATCAGGGACTGACGGCGGCGGCAGCGGCCTCGAGTTTGAGTCCTCCTGTGTGAGTGTTTGCTTTTTATTTTCGAGGGAGGATTTCAATCAGTGCCAAGGCAACAACAATGAGTATAATAACAACAACTAAAGCGATTCTCATTTAATTTTACTGGTACTTCTTGGCCGCCATTCCGTTGGCCGGACAAAAGGAACGAGCACAAACAATAACATGGCGACGTGGCAGCATTTAAGTGATTTTCATTTAGCATTGCGTCGCATTCATATAGTAGTATTGTAGTATTGTGGTGGTCCAGTCGCAGCAACTCAAGTCGTCAACTCTTACCCCAATCAACTGCATCCATCGATGGTGACGATGACGACAATGATGATGATGATGTGAATGCGGATGCGGATGCTGATGCTGTTGATACTGATGACTGCTGTCCGGGTTTCGGGTTGCCTTTGTTGTGACCACCGCTTCGATGACCAATGAATGCAATTCTTGAACGTGGACGTGCCTGTGGTTGCACAAGGAAATGCCCAGAGTCCTGTAT
Source organism: Liodrosophila aerea (assembly GCA_035045005.1). Taxonomy (NCBI): domain Eukaryota; kingdom Metazoa; phylum Arthropoda; class Insecta; order Diptera; family Drosophilidae; genus Liodrosophila; species Liodrosophila aerea. The sequence continues at coordinate 19,553 of JAWNNL010000652.1, forward strand.
GTTGAAACGGGATTATGGTATCCTCCTTTTTTTTGCTTCTTCTTCTCGCATGTAAAGGATAATGCTCGAATATGTGGCTTTAAATTGCAGGGGGAAATTGAGCTTTAAATTGCAATCCACTGGCGAATGATGTACAACGTATGTGGTGGGTGGGGGGGGGGGGGGGAAACTCATCAAGCGAATCAAATTACTTACGTTGAAATATTAATGAGAGAGGACTGTAGCAAAAATTAATGCAAGCAATTGGTTTTATTATGACCACAGACCAATGTTGTCTTTTACTTGAATCAAGGCTTAATTCACTCTCTCGGCATAAGTGTATTAAGGCAGGATTTGTTGGCACTTTCTGCATGCTTAGGCAAGTCGACGATTGCTTGTTTTACTGTAATGAAATGCATTTGCTTGCTTGGGGTTTTCCAATCTAATTTGCATCTCAAGCAACTGGAGAGACACAAAGCATAAGCCAAAGCAATTATTTTGCAAATGACACGGGCTAAAGCCTTTCAAATTGTTGACCCACTCACAAATTCTCCAAAAAAGTGCAGGTTTATTTTGCACAAATTGTCGAAACTGTTTACAAAGGTTACACACACACACCAAACACACATACACACAACACTCCTTAGCAACAACAACAAAAGCATAAGCAAAATAAAATAAAATAACAATTTTGCCAAGAACTGTAAAGTGGAGTAAGCGTATATTATTAACTTGTAGATACGCTATAGTTTTTAACTTGGTTAAGGTTTAGCTAAAAGATACAAATACAATCATAGATACTTTTGATTACATTTTCATTGTAATAGAAATGAAGTTGCAGTTGAAGATAGCTCCAATTCAGTTAATCAAATCGTGCCCTGCCATTCGTTTTACTCTTATCCTTTTACAGGGTATCAGAGGTACAAGCAACTAGCATCACTTCTTTGCTTTAATGCCACAAAAAGTCAAAAAATTTGTGTGTGTGTGTTGCAGCCAGGGAAAGTCCATCTTAGTCTGTAGTGCAACACTTGCAACATGCAGTGGTATTAGTGTGTGTGTGTGTGTGTGTGTGTGTGCTGGCATTTTATTACAAAAGTTTACATGACTATGCAGCCTTTTGGCTATTGTTGTCATTTGCTCTATATACGTGTGAGGGTGTTTCCGTGTGTGTGTGCTGTGTGTGCATCGCTGTTTTTGTCATTTTTATAAGGTTTTAAAACTGTTTTGCATAAAATGCCACACGAACTGAGTCATTGCATTTGAAATTTACAATTTGCAGCGACAGCAACTAAACTGCCATACTAAAGTTGTATCCTAAACTTGCCTATCCCCTCCCCTCCCCTCCCCTACCACCTTTTCTGTCTGCCATTTGAGTGTAAAGTTCAGCATACACTTTATGCCTTTAATCACATTTTCTTTGATCATCTTTTGAGCGCCAATTGTTGAATTTGTTCACCGCTGTGGTTGCTGTTCATAAATGCAATGTGGCTGCCAATTGTCAACATAAGTTTGGCTAACAGAAACATGCAACAAACATTGGCAATTGTCACAGGGGATTTGAGGGATATATATAGTTAAGCTGCTGTGGTCGAATATTGAATGCGCTTTAGGGAAAGTCAAGTAAAGTTATTGGTGCTAAAGGTACAAATGTAAGAGATATACTTCATAGACTGAAGATATAGATAATAGAGGTTCACTTACTGTAGATACACTTATCCACAATAGAGTTAGACATACTGAAGATATAGATAATAGAGCACTCACTAAATGTGCTCATGATAGAGCTCCATATAATAAAGATACACTTAGTAAAGATGTTCAGGATAGAGCTATACTTACTAAAGATATAGCTAATAGGGATACACTTACTGTAGATACATTTATTCATAATAGAGTTATATTTACTGAAGATATAGATAATAGAGATACACTTACTGTAGATAGATGAATTTATAATGGAGCTTTACATACTGATGCTATAGATAATAGAGATATACTTACTTTAGATACACTTATTCATGGTAGAGCTATACATGCTGAAGATATAGATAATATTGATGCACTTATTAAAGATGTTCAGGATAGAGCTATATTACTGAAGATATAGCTAATAGGAATACACTTACTGTAGATACACTTATTCATGATAGAGGTATACATACTGAAGATATAGATAATAGAAATACTCTTACTATAGCTGCTTATGATAAAGCTGAACATACTCAAGTTACTGACGATGTAGATACTCTTTATACTGATGGCAAAGATCTATATATTCTCACAGTATACTAACAATTTCAATATATCTACTCTATAAGCAATTAAGCATGGAACTACATACTTTATAGCTACATCCTAAACACCCTGTCCTATGCACTCTACACTTAGTGTCTACCACCACTACTGCTACTTAGCCAAACCTCACGCACAACAAGCAAAGTGCATTAGAGTCCGAGTGCATCCGAAACTATTGCAACTAAAAATTGAATTAAAGCGAAAAAAAGAAGAAAAAGTTGGCACTTTCACAGTTCTCTTCAGTCACTTTGCTCTCGCTTGCCCGTCGCTTTCCCTTTAGCTCTCTTTTTCCTCCTTTTTTTGGTGCTATTGCGGCTTACGCTTGACCACGAGTAATGCATTACAACGGCGTTCTACAAGCTACATAACATGACCAATGCCCAATGTAATTAAGCAACTTACAAGCAGTTGCCGCACATAGTGGGGAGGGAGAGAAACAGAAAAAGATACACACACACAACAACAAAAGCAAGCCTGCTGATACACAGGCATTTATTATTAGTCATGCCGGCAAGTTGAACGAACATACATATATGTATATATATAGTACCATATTTAATATGCGATTTCTGACACCACTTTTATGTTGGCTTCCCCACACTCACACACACACACTCACACTCACACACACACATGCTCATAAAATGTAGCGTTGTCCATTCGATGCCTGCACAGATAAAGGACGCTGCTCATTTATTTGACTTACGCAAATGGACGTACGTGTGCGTGTGTAAGTGTGTGTAGGCTGCTCAAATAAATGACTGCTCATAAGGCTCGTCTGTGGCACACACACACACACACTATCACACACTTGCCAGTCATATTTTTAATGAAATGCTGTGTGGACTCTTGCCCAAAATTAAGGAGCGCCACATTGAATATGCCTCGTGTTGATTTTTAATACCGAACAGGCCGAATATGTTAAAGGCTGAAAGATGTAAGAAAATTACGCCATGCGGGTCAGCACTGGTCAAAAACTTGTGCTAGTTAAGCAACTGATTAAAGTCGATAGTAGCAGTACGTGCGAGCACAATTTATGAGTTTACTATGAAGAGAGAATGACTAAGATACGAAATATTGCCGGCGAAAGCGCAGAGAATGCCAAGTGAATGAATGAATGAGAGTGGTAAGAGTAAAAGCAGTTCTAGAAATATAATATAATATAATAAGATTTTATATTCTCGTTAAAAATTACCAACTATAACTTATACTAAAATTAGGCAAAGTATTCAGTGGGTCACGACTTGAGTAAAAAATACTTCGCTTCAATAAAAATGATTGAATATTAAGTGCTACAAAGATTGGTATAATGCATAGGTATAAGGTTTAATTGGTATAATGCATAGGTATAATTGGTATAATGCATAGGTATAATTGGTATAATGCATAACAGTCGGATGCAACCGGCAAGAGTAGCCACTTAACTTAGACCTTTTATTATAAATTTAATAACAGATAATACACAAAATTGATAATTTATTTAAGTTTAATGAAAGATTATATAATTAATTGATAATATAAATAAATTCAATAAAAATCTTAAAACTAATATTAAACAATATAAGTACATTAAATCAGTCAGACAACAGATAATAAATAGTATAATAGTACACACAAAATTGATCATTTAAATAAGTTTAATGAAAGATTATATAACTAATTGATAATATAAATAAATTTAAGAAATTTAAGAAAATTTAAATTAAATATTAAACAATATAAATACATTTAATAAGTCAGAGAACAAAAAATAAATAGTATAAAATTTGTTAAATAAATAGTTCTTCTGATAATGCACTGGGGACTAATAGGTATAAATGAGTGACTCTCATTCCAACCGTGCTACTTCTGATAATATTATACAATTGACAGTTCATTCTCATATTCATGCAACCAAATACACATCTTTCATATAATTTAAATATACATTTGTTTACACACAAAAACAGAAAAATGCAGCTGCAAATAATCAATTAATCAATCAGAATGAAACACAAAGTGCTTAATGCGGCGCCACTTGAATAAATACATATTAATTTCATATGTTAATTTCCACAGTGAACTGTAAATGTATCCCTTTGCACACTGCTTTTTCGCACAGTGCACTTTTGGGCTGCAATTAATGCGTTTGAAAGCCAATTTAAGCGCTCAAAAGTCTGCAGCATTAAGTAAACATAATTACGAAGCACGTACTCGTCGCTCTCTGCCCTCTGTTCGAAAAACCAGTTAACATCAATGCTGGGCAACGCTGGGTAATTGTGGTCATGTTGGGCTGTTGCTTTTGACCATTAAATAAGAATCGACATTTTCATGTTACAATTTTTGGCATTTGCGGTTGTCCGTTGAATGCTATTAATGAGGCCTTTTGGCCGTGTTAATTTTTGCTCGTTTTGCTACCCATACGATAGCTCTGCTCACTGCCAATCAATGATTACAAAGAGGTAGTGTGTGTGTGAGTGTGTGGCATTCCTCTGCATTTAATAATTGGCTTTGCATGCGGGCAACCTCGTGGCTGTAGCTTATGGAATAAACGTTAATCAGGCGTCTGCTGCGGTTTGTTAAGCCCCTGTGTCATCTAAACTGACCACTAATACTCTTACACACACACACACACACACCCGCTCACACACAATCTGCCAAATATCGTAACGATCCAGCAGAGAATGAAAAAGGGGAAAAGAAACCCAATCACTAATGTGATTGATGTCAGCTGAAGCAAGAGAAACTTGCAACAAAATCTAAAAACACACACCCATACACTCACACACACACACATAGTTGCGGTTGCTTTCCGGCCGCAAGCGCAAAATGGCGTCGCTGACAGGAAATGCGCTAACAACGACGCCATTTTGTACGCTGTGTATGTGCTATAGACATTTTGTGCAACATACTATACTATACAAGTAGAACACGTGCAAAAGCAACAGCAAAAGCAAAAGCAACAGTAGAAGCAGAGCGACGCAGTCATTTTGCGGTGATTTTTAGCTCGTTTATTTATCACAGCGAAGAAGACTCTGACAATACAAATAAATATCTATACTATAAGGCATACTATATACCATAATATATAGACTGTTCTGTGACTTCCTGTAGCCGGAACCATAGTGAACTTTACGTGATGCTGCTAAATGTCAAATATTTTGTCATGCCGATACCACCAGACAGAGAGACTCTTTAGACGGCACGCCTTTTAACCCCGCCAAATGGTGAGTCGATTGCAATCGCATTACTTTGACAGCTTGACAGACGATTTTAAGACCTGCTCAGTCAACAACTAAGAGAAATAACAACGGATATTGCCAAGTGAGTGTAAAAGTGAGTGTGAGTGTGAGTGGGTGTTTAGTTGGGGTTGATAATAGTAATGTAGTGTTGGAAAATGAAGTAGTATTACGGATGGACTTCACTGAATGCCATAAAAAGGAGTTTTTCAAGGGGTTCCAGTACTTTTTAATATACATTGTCGCTAAGGTCACATTTGTCTACATAATATTTAGTATAGTGTGTATTTAGTTGGGGTTGATAATAGTAATGTAGTGTTGAAAAATGAAGTAGTATTACGGATGGACTCTACTCAGATTTGTGAATGCTGAAAGAAAAGAGTTTTTCAAGAGGTGCTACTACATTTTAATATACATTTTTGCTAAGGTCACATTTGACTATATAATATTTAGAATAGTGTATATTTAGTTGGGGTTGATAATAGTAATGTAGTGTTGGAAAATGATGTAGACTTACGGATGGACTCTACTCAAATTTGTGAATGCTATAAAAAAGAGTTTTTCAAGGGGTTCCACTACTTTTTTATATACATTTTCTCTAAGGTCAAATTTATCTATATAAAATATAGTTTATTGTGTATGAATTGTCAGTAATGTTAGCTAAAGGTTTATGCTTGGTTGTCTAAGTATGTTGAAGGCTAGGTTCCACTGTACAGTTGTACATGAGTATACATTGGTCTAGGAATAATAAGTTCATTTGTCCTACTCACAAGTTCTTAATTATAGTGTATTTGAATAGCAGTTTAAGCTAAAGTTTTCTTATCTTTTATGTTAGATGAGATTAAATTAAGTTTGATTTCGTTTTCAGACCTACGAAAAATGTTATATAAATGCTTTAATTATAGACGCAAAGCTCAGGCCAGAATTCATTTTATTCCGTATTAAAATTGCTCCATGTTATTAGTCAAATGTTGAGAATGTTTTGTCAACATGATGTGGCAGATGACAGTGTGGAATCCGGCGACATTATACGGAATATGCGACAGATAGAAGGCGCCTGCCTACAATGCAAGCCAAAACAAATTGTTGGCTGTAAATTTTATGTGGGGTAGTTGGAATTGAATGCAGACAAGTGTCATTTGTTTGGCAGCTGGTTTCAGGCAGTTGTCAGTGCCAGGTTGAGCGATAAGAGCGACAGGCAACAGCAGCAGCAGTAGCAGTGGCAGTAGCAGCAGTGGCAGTGGCAACAACAGTGCCTGTGACAACACGTGGAGTCAATTTCAGGTGTCGTTTGGGACATAAATTACAATTTGAGTGGGCACTCAGCGGGAGAGAGAGTGAGTGTAGTAATGGTAGTTGATGGGGAGGGGGAGGGGGAGGTACATAGAGTTTCAGGGTTGGGGGCTTGTGGCATAAACAACAGCTGGCGTGTTATAAACTGCACTTGGCTCACATTTTATGAGCATAAAACTATTTAAATTGCCGCGGTACGCGTTTCGTTTTGCTCATTTGCATTAAAAACCTCGAGCTAACAAGTGCATTAGTGTGTGTAACCTGGCTAGACATGTGTGTGTGTGTGTGTGTGTGTGTGTGCGTGTGTTATTGCCGCTGGCAACATGTAATTAACAACTTTTTGATTAGTTGGTCAGCCGCGCGCAAAACTTTTGACATTGTTTCAGTTTGCTGGCAAAAGTTGAGTGTTTTTTTCCAACACTAAACGTCGAAATGTATTTAAGCCAAAAATATTAAAAAAAAATAGGAAAAAAGAATAACTCACTACTACATACGTGCAAGTATGTCCGTATAAGTTGTACAGTTATTTGCGCAGCTTAAAAACTTTGTTATCAACAAATGCGTAAATCCAGCCAACTGAAAAAAATCCCAACTTTACAGTGTGTGTGCTTGTGTGTGTGCGTATTTATAGAGCTGTCTAACTTTTAGACAAAATATTTATGATAGCCAAGAACTTGTTTAACAACCTGTAAACTGCAATTGCAAACGAAATGTTTTGCTAGCTTCCTCGAACTGCATAACTAGTATGTTACACTATTTTCCTTATGCACCTTTTTGGCACTTCATTTATGATGTCAGGTATATGTATAGGTAGATAACACTAAATGTGAGCAATTAGCTGACTAGTCTAGACTCTAGAGCGTGTGCACTTTTTAATTAATTTCAGTTAAAGGAAGGTAGCAAATAAAACTGCAATTGGGAGTAGATAAAACCATTTTGTTTAGTCAAGTTTTCAATAGGAATTTACAGGATATTTTTAGGCGAAATTATGAAATGAAACAGTACTGTACTCTATGACTTCTACTTCCTTAAATTATTCCCAGAAGTTTGTACAGCTTGTAATTAATTTCAGTTAAATAAAAGCAGCAAATAAAACTGCAATTTAGAATAGATAATCTATTTGGTTTAGTATAGTTTTTACAAGGAATTTATAGGACATTTTTAGGCGGTATTATGAAATGAAACAGGACTGTACTTTCTGACTTCTAACTCCTTCAGTTATTCCCAGAAAATATCTCAGCTTGAAGGGGTGGCTTAGTCTAGAAAGCTCTCATCTAAATGGTTTGATTTTATGATTTAAATAAATTAATAAAATTCTAAATAAACTTGTGTAAACAGTTTAAAATTTCAACTTTGGAGTTCTTTTTTTTTTCATTTAAATAATTTCCCTTTTACAACTTGGAAGTTGGAATTTTATAAATTAAAATATTTTTATTAGGAATTATGAAATGAAACAGGACTGTACTTTCTGACTTCTACTTCCTTCAGTTATTCCCAGAAAATTAATCAGCTTAAAGAGGTGGTTTAGTCTAAAAAGCTCTGATCTCAGTGCTTTGATTTTATATTTTAAATAAATTAATAAAATTCTAAATAAATTTGGGTAAACAGTTTAAGATTTTAACTTAAATTATTGGTTTTTATTTTTTTCATATAAATAATTTCACTCTTACATCTTGTAAGCTGTAATTCCATAGTTTAAAATACCCTCAACAACAATAAAATTCCGCTAGCTATTTTAGCCAGATTTTTAACCTCTTTCAGCCCCCTACATTGATGTTTTTTCATTAACTCATCAGTACATAAATTCTATGAAATATTTGCCTTTAGAGTGTGCTGTGTATTTGTGGCTGTGTTTGAACAGCATTATAGTTTAATGAATGGCCAGAGAAGACGAAGAGGAAGTTTTGTGGCAAGTGCAAAGTCCATTCGAGCAAAGCTAAGTGGCTAGACATAACGGTAGACAGTAAGTACTCGGAACGAGTATGATTGGGGAGGGAGGGCACTCATTCCAATACTCATACTCGTTGATGTTGCACTGAGCTGCCATTTAAGCATTAAATGTCGTCTTTAGTCGAAAGTTCCGCCTACTTAGGAGCCACAGTGTCACTGTCATCATGCCAGAGGAGGAACAAGAAAATGTTTCATTTATTATTTGCAGAGCGAAAAGTTTTCAGCCGTGCGACGAGTGCCTTGGGCATCTGGTTGAGGTTAGATTGAGAGCTTTTCTTTTCTTTTTCTAATATCGGTATGTGTGTGGGTTGGTGTGTGTGGGCCCAAAAGTGCTTGGTACTTATTATCGATTGGCCATCAGGTGAAAATGCCAGAGAAGGAGGGGGAGGATGAGGATGAGGGTATGAGGTGTTTTTCAATATGCTGTGCACACGCTAAGCTTTTTCGCTTTTTGTGTGTTACAAAACTTTTGTCAATCGAAGGCAGCAAAGGATAACAACAACAACATTGATGTGACAGTTAAGTAGCACACCACCTACACACACACATACCCGCACACACACCCGCACACACACCCGCACACACACCCTTGAAACTGTTGCCGTTGGTGTGCCATAAAACTTTATCTAAATGGTTAAACCAAGCGCACGCTCATTCACGCTCATTCATTGAGCAGTCTGGGGCAGGGAGAGCCGCAGGGGCAAATGAAGATTTTACCGGATTGTGAGAGCACACTGCGGTTACTCCCCAGAAACAGGCTGATAGCAGAGCGGGGGAGACTGGGAGGAGAGTGGGGGACTTTCATTACTTTCATTATTTAGCGCTGCACACGCAACACACTGCGCAAACTGAGCGATTTAGTTTAATTGAAAGGCATTTTGATGAGATTTTAGTTTGAACGCCTTTTCGCTGCCTTCTCCGAGAAGCAAACAAAAGACGAACACAAACTGAAGCATCTTAAAACTTTAATAGGATTATATGTACGTATATTTATGGTCTAGTATAGTATATATATTTATATATGCAATTTCGTTTCAAGCTTTTGAGAATTGAATACATTTTGTACGGAAAATATTTCACAAGTTTATTACAGAAATAATGAACAGAGATGGATGTATAGATTGAGCTGAATATATAGATGGAGTTGGAGTAAGAGATGGTAATATAAATAGGGATAATAATATAGATGGAGATATAAATAGAACTAGATATAGATAGATTGTTATAGTGATAGAGATGAACACAGAGCTATAGATAATTATCTCTGTTAGATATAAAAATATAGATAGTTATAAAGATACACATAGTTATAGAGAACCAGAATAATGAATAAATATGAATATTGATGGTTATAGAGATATAAGTAGCTATAGAGATATAGATAGATATAGAGATATGGGTAGAGATATAGTTAGATATAGAGATATAAATAGATATAGATATAGAGATATGGGTAGATAAAGAGATTTAGATAGACATAGAGCTATAGGTAGATATAGATAGATATAGAAATATACATAGTTATAGTTATATAGTTAAAGCTTTAAGTAAAGTTTAAGGTTGAGTTATAAACACAAGTCGCCATACACTGAGTTGGTGTGGAATTTTAAATAGACATAGTTATAAATTCAGTTGGAGATGAAAATATATTAATACAAGTATAAACAATTCTGTCTCTTATAAAATTGAACTAATTTCTGAGAATATATATAGTTGTAGCTAATTTCAATTGATTTCTTTCCACTTCACATTGTATGCCAATGGCAATGTCCAAGTTCCAGTAGACTGAAAGAGACTCTTACTGGGAAAGCCAGATAAATAATATGCCTACAGTTGTTTATTTAGAAACCTAAAGAATTCTATAAGAAAGCCTTTCCCTTCTTTAGAAATACAGTAGAGTCCGGCTATAACGACTCTGCTTAAAGCGTCCGTCCGGTTATTGTGACGAAAACTCGATGGCTTGGTTGGTCCCCATACAAACTTATATGAAAGGGACTCCGCTTAGTACGTTTCCGCTTTTAGCGACAAACCGCCTATACAGACGGGATTTTTCACAATTCAACCGGATATTGCGACGTACCGAAAAAAAATACAGCGAAATAATGCCAAATTTAAGCATTAAACGACGCTGTTAGAAATGTATGTATCTATCAGTGATCGGCACCCTTGCTTGTGTGTGTAGCAGCGACTCTACTCTCTCTTAGTTTTAGTTGTCGCCTTAGCAACGCTGCTGAGAGAAAGAGAGAGAGAGAGAGTCGAAGTGCAATACCGACGTCACACAAATGTTTACCAGCGTGCGTGTGCAGACCTCATAGCCTATTCCATGAGATGTCCCGTTATTTTCTAGTTTTTTCTGCTTTTTTCAAGTAAAACTTAATGCGTAAATTCACCAAATGTGAGTTAATGCGCAAAATGCGCCATAGTGAGCTTCTGAATAATGCATATGTATACGACTAAAAACCTATGTTATTGAATTGAATTTATTAAATTTTTTGTTTTGATTAAAAAATTAATTTCTTTTATTTTAAAACATATTACAAACATGGCAACCCTAAAACAAACAAAAAAAAATTTTTTTTTGCTCCTTTTGGTTAATGCGTCGTCCGGGTATAACGACGTAAAATCGTCGGTCCCTTGAAAGTCGCTATAACCGGACTCTACTGTATTACTATTCAAACTGGCAAAGCAAAGATTTCAATCAGAAAATTTCCTGCATTTTGCCCGTCAGCAAGCATTGGCCATCAGTCGGGCTGTCAGTTTGGGCCAAGAAAAGGGTTTTATTTATAGATTTGATGAGCTGAGCAACAAACCCTTTTTTCCAGCTTACACACATTTATGCAAGTTCTTTAATAAGCATTCAGTTTGGTGTACAGGGTATAAAAAAAGCGTTTTTAATTTGAATGGCTTGGTCGGCCGAAAACAAAAAATTATGCAACACTTTTGCGCTTAATTAGGTTGAGGCAGCGGCAAAATGAAACTCAAGAATTCATCAGCATCAATTTGTCAAGTAACTAAATAATGCTGTTGCTGTTGTTGTTCTTTTTGTTGTAGTTGTGTGGGTTCAGCATTATTTTGAAGGCGGGGGCAGGGGGTATTGGGTTTTGTTGCTGTCTATTTTGACACGTTTCGCTGCTCGTTTACACACCCCACGGGCATCGCACGCGCTGTTTGTCTTGTTAAGACAGCGACGGCATTTTGTGCGTTTTAATTATCAACTGTTCCTCCTTGACTGGTCACCCAGACACAGGGAGACAAAGGGAGGAGAAGAGAAAAGAGCCTGAGTCTGAGCGAAAATAAAAAGCTTAGCATTAATGTTTTCCTTTTGTACAAAAAAGAAAATTCCGTAAGCAAATTATGTGAAGCAAAAGAGCAGAGCTTTGGCGCCTTGGCAATTTGTGCCTAAAAAATGTCGAGCTCGGACTTTAAATGAAATTAGTGGCATTTCTCTATGAAAATTATGATACACGGACAGGACTTAAAGAAGACAGTTTAAAGTGTATATAAAGTAGAGCAAATATATATTTTATGAAGCTGTTTAAGCAATAAATAAACTTGGCTTATTTACAGCTTGAATTTTATGAATTGTTAATTAGCGGAAATTATTTATATGTTTTGGAAAAAGTGGTAAAAATTTTGAAGAGAAAGTTGTAAAAAGAGAAGAAAGAGAAAGTTTTATTAGAGTAAGTATAGTAATTAAGAATGAAAATAACATAAACGGTGTGCATATATCTCATCGGGACTGAACTAATCGTAGCAATGATCACAGACCTAGAGCGCAGTTTCTTATACAGTCATCTGATCGGCCACTCTCTTGCTCTCAGTCTCTTAAAGTTAGACCTCAAGCGAGAGAATAACTCAAGTGCAAATTGTAACAAAAGGGCGAACACACATACACACAGATCGCACCTGCTTAACATTCGCTTATGCTCTAGCTGCGAGTGCTGAGTTTGCCACAGACTCTCTACATCAGCCATGAGCACCCATAGCTAGTGGCACAGCAGCCATGGGTAGCCATAGCTCTCGCGAGCTCTATTGCAACTAAAGGGCGAACACACATACACACAGATCGCACCTGCTTAACATTCGCTTATGCTCTAGCTGCGAGCGCTGAGTTTCCAACAGACTCTCTGCATCAGCTATCAGTACCCATAGCTAGTGGTACATATACACATATCGCACCTGCTTAACATTCGCTTATGCTCTAGCTGCGAGTGCTCTGTTTGCAACCGATTCACTGCATCAGCCATGACCACCCATAGCTAGTGATACAGCAGCCATGGGTAGCCATAGCTCTCGCAAGCTTTATACAGACATAGACACAAGTCGAAAGCCCGTTTAAATGTGAACCAAAATGTGTATGACCTCTCTCTCTTTGTGCCGATGGCTGATCTACATTTCAGTGAATACTCGTTCATATCAAAAATACAAATAAAAGTTAAATACTCTTTCATTCTCAATGACTCTAGTGTACTTGAACATTCCAGAGTATCTGGCAGTTACAGCAGTGTCTTTGCTGTTGCTTGTTCTTTCAGTTATTAACAGAGCTACTACCACCACCACTACTACCACTTCAGCTACTATTTTTTAATGAGCTACATGGCATTTTTCGCCCAGCCGTTTGACAGCTGCTGCGTACTGCTGGCAAAAGTTTGTTTGGTGTCGAAAAATGCCATTAGCAGGCAGCGAGTTTCAAGTTTTGAATAAATACAGAACAAACATAAACATCAAGTGGAAACTAAGGCAACTTTTTGGCCAAAAAAGAAGCAAATTGTTGTAACGCTTTGCTGCAAAGTTTGTTATGCACCGTCAGCTTTAATTAAGAAAATGTTGTTGTGCTTCATACACACTTATTTAATGGCTGCTGCTACTGCTGAACAGTTGTACAGTTGTGCAGCTGAGTAATTATATTTGCAACATTGAATTGTAGCTGCTGCAGGCCACAATCAGACGGAATAATCGATAGTCGAGAGACGGCGAAAATACAGTGCGATAAAGGTAAAACAGATAAATGAAATTGGCAGCGAGCAAATAAAATTGTTAAGCAAAGCGACAACGGAGCAAAATGGAATTTTAATTCAATTTGAATGGGTCCGTGACAGTCGCGAGAGTCAGTCTCGTGGCTCGTCCTGGTCTTTTTCGCTGATTTCTTTGTTTTCCCACGACTCGTACTGTGTGTGTGTGTGCGAGTGTAATGTAATTTCATTAAGGCACAGGACATGTCTGGACTCGCCCCTCCCCCTGTTTAATTACGCGGGGCAAATTGCAGGCAGTCAACATGGCAGATAGCTTGAAATGTGTGTAAAGTATGCACATCGTCTCAATATAAAGCAGCTCAGCTCAGCACAGCATCTCAATCAGTTGGCCTGCCACAACCACCTGTTGCTGCCACATGCTGCAGCCACAACAGCAGCAGCAGCAGCAGCTGCAACAGCAGCAAAAATTACTAGCATTTAGTGGCAACTGCAGCTGCCACTCAGCCAGCCAGTGCGCTCCCTTTGGGGCAATTGTGTCGCCTCCCGCAGGCCGTTTGCCAGGTGTAAAGGTGTGCGAGTGTGTGTGTGTGTGTGTGTGTGTGTGTGGCCCGTTGTCTAGCTCACACCATGATGCCCCCTCTGGTCTTAGACAAACTGTCAATTGTGTGACAGCGAGTGGAGAACTTAAACTCATTAGCTGTCGCCAAGGGGCTTAGTTATGCAGCAGCAGCAGCAGCCCCCCTCCCCTCCCCCCCACTGCTAATCTAGCCAACTCTCTCAGCACACACACACAGGCTCAAGTTGGCTTTATGAATTTTTCAGCTGTTGCAATGCCAAGTAGCTTGCCACAAATTTGGGTCAACTGTGTCACAAGAATTTCAGCATTCACTCGACAGCAAACTCTATGTGTGTGTGTGTGTTGCGTATTGTGCGTTGCAGTGGAAAATTGCCTTGTTTTATGTTGTGAGAAAAAACAATTTGGAGCGACTACAGTGGGGCACAGTCGACCATAGCTAGACTGCGAGCCTAAGTGTTAAGAATAGCAGCAAGTAGCTCATAGTAAATAATTATATGTGCAGCACATTTTCCCCAAGTTAAAAGGTAAGAAATATTTTTATGATATTTGGGTTTGTTTATAGCTTAATATAAGAATAGAAAATATAACAAAAAATTAAAAATTTTGATTAAGCTTTTAAGCAAAACGCAATACATAAAATTATGTTCATAGTAAATAATTATATTTGCATCTTTTCTTTTTTAATTTCTTAATGTTAGTAATCAATACTCTTACTTTTATTATTTCAAAGTAAATTCAGATATATCTACACTTTATGTTGTCTACGTCTCTTCCTTCTATCTCTCACATGCACAATCCTAAGCTACCCCTTTGAGCTGTCTAAGTACAGGCTGGAACAAAACATGCAAAATCTCTTTAGCTACAACTGCAAGCGGCAAACATTTCACATGCATACCAATAGCTGGCATGTGTGTGTGTGTGTGTGGCTTGCTCTCTCTTCTACTTGCTGCTGCAACATACCTACCTAAATGTGCAGCATTAATTCTGATTTAGACTTAAAACAATTGCTGTGCCAGCGCGTTAAAAAAACCCCTAGAATCCCCAGTATTTGTAATGTGTAATACTCGTATAATATGCTTAAGTGCAGACTAACTAATTTGCAGCTGACTTAATTGCATTTTATTATGCCCTATAGACACAGAGCAGCCAAAGGCTAAGCCTGTTAACTGGCGGCAGACTTTAAGCTCTCTTTATGTTGCTCAATTAAAAATGAGCGGGTTTATCAATGTTTTTACCCTATTTATAATATAGTACTACATTTTATTACGCTCTATTTGCCAACACTTTAACTCGAGTTGATTGCATTTACTGCTTTAATTAGCTTAAGCAAATTCCCTGGTTTGCAATTTACAATTTAGCCATGATTATAAAATACCTACGGTTGAGTTCAGCGTGTGTGTTTGGCACATTTAAATAAATATTAAATACTCCACATATACTATGTGCAGAGCAGGCACAAATTAATGAGAATTTACGCACACACACACACACACACCCATTCACACACTCTCTATCTCTCCTTGGGCAAATGCAAATTTTGTGCAATTAACAGTGGCAAAATTCTTGAGACTAAACAAAGCCGAGTTTTGGCTTAGTATTTAATTGCCTGGGGCATTTGCTTTGACAACTAATTGAAAATGTGGAAAATTCAGAATGGGGGAGAGAGGTAATTGCAGCAGCAGCAGCTTACGACTATAAACCTTTTAGTTGCTTAGGCTGAAGCCAAAAGTTGTCCATAGTACATAGGGATGATGAGTAGCTTCTTGCTGTTGCAATAAACAAAACTATGCAAAATCGCAGAGAATAGACACAGGCAGCGGCAGTTGAATGACAGCAGTAGAGTCAACAACCCATACACACACACACACACTCGCACACACACGCATTGAGCAAATCAAATGTAAACAGAGCCTAAGACGCATACACACCCACAGCTGATGACAGTCCTGGCAATAAGAGACATCTAGAAAAATAAAACAAAAGAGTACATTACGGGGACTCGACGAGGAGATACCCAGGAGTCTAGTGTACAATATTAATGAATTTTAATTTAATATAATTTTGGTTTTCATTTTTATTTTTATTTTAATTGTAATTTAAAGATATCAACTGTCGTCAGCATTCTTAACATAGCTATTTATAAGTAAGCTTCATTAGAATATTATGCAAAGAGTCTTGTTTAAATAACTCAAAATATAAAATAACACAGCTCCAGGAAAGAAAATGAGTGAACCTTATTCATTTGAAGCAATTCAAGTGGAATCCCTTTTGAAGACCCTTTTGGTCCATCACGTCTGGTAATTTATCCAATACTCCATCTAAATTTGACGACTCAAAGTAGGCAATACTTCATCCAAAATAACACAAACGAATATAAAAGAATTTTTTATAATTATATTTTTAATTATTTTAAATTATGCTGTGTATAAACTAAAACACTTTATAATAATATATACTTTATCTAATACAGCTAATTTAATTCTTATAAATTCGCCTAACAGCTAAATAATTTATCTAGATTTTTTAAAACAAATTTTATATAGAATACATATAACATTTTTAAAATACTTGTAGATGTTTTGTAGACTTTTCTTTACAACAAAATTGAACAATGTATTTCACTTTATATTCCTCAATTTAATTTACTTACTTTAATATGTGACTATCTTTAACTCTCTCTCGCTGTCTGCCAACTAATTTGTTGGCTTAATCTCTTAAGACTGCTGAGCATTTAGTGCGTATGAGTTGTACCCTATTGTTGCGCTGTCACTTGTTTGGGGTATACATAACATACTATAGTAAGGGATGGCAACAAAGGCAGCTCTCTCGTAATGGCAGCCCTAGCTATGCCTGGCTGGAGTTGACATTAGTCTTGCTGTGTGTATGTGTGTGTGTGTGGCATGTATTGTGCGACATGCAACATGCAAGCTGCAGCAGCTACACTACAGGCACCACGTTAAGCATCTGACAAATAGCAAGAAGCAAATGCTTATTTTTTATTTGCATATTTCGCAACATTTGCCAGAAGTGATATAAATGTATAGAGGGGAGGTTTGCGAGTGTGTGTGAGCACATTACTAAGAGATGAATGTAGCAGGAAATGGATATACGCTCGCTGGTATACTTTGCCATGTGTTTACTTACACACACGCATATAAGTATACACACTCTCTTTTGTTATGGTATTAGTGCTGACATTTCCATGTCAATTAGTTGAAAATTTTGCAAATGCTGCTTGACATCAAATTTGATAAGACTTGCAGAAAAACTATATTGACAGTGAAGTGAGGAAGTTGAAGGAAAATAAGAGACAAGCGAACCTAGAGAGATAGTAAAGGAGGAGAAGCGAATGGAGAATGGAGTTGGGAACAGGCAGCTCCTGTCATCCAGTGATAATATGGGGGAACTGTGACAGGGCATTGAGTGCAGCTGCCAACAAAAATGCAAAACAACTTGTGTGGCAGCTGTGGCAGCAAGTTGTTGTGGCACTTTTGTCTTTTGCCAGCAAATATTAAGACTGTATTACATCGAGGCTGGCAGAGATTTTGCCTCACAAAATTGCATAGCATACTTTGCAGCGCATCCAAATTTAGCAATGGGGAAGGGCCACTGCTCATTCCCAACTCCTTTGCTGTGTCCAGCTTTTGGCACAGTTCTTGCACTGCAATCAATTTCAGTCACTGCAATTATATGGTGTGTGTGTGTGTGTGTATGGGGTGTGTGTGTGTAAGTTTATACCCCGTAGCGATTGCAATTGAAAACGTTGCAACTCGACACGCAACTGCTGCTGGCGTCTTTTGTTATGCACTGACAAAATATTTGCCCGACCACCTCCATTCCAGCAAATTGCAAAAAACTGTATTTTCATATGTAAATTTCACACACACACCAACGTGAAACGAGTGTGTGTGCTTTAAGTGCTTGTATGTCAGACTGTAAATGAAATTTGCTACCTGCAAACACACACAGACACACTCGCACTCGCACACTCACACAGCGCTTGCTGATCATCAGTCATGCCTCTTGGTGTCAAGCGTCGCATAGTAATCGATCAATATTCAATTACAATTACAATTACCCCATTACCATGCTCCCCCCTTGCTGTCCTCTTCTGAGCGTGCAAACTGTGTGCAAAAGTGTATTAAAGAGCGACATACTCACTCCCCACTCTCTCTCCCTTCTCTATGCTACAATTCAATTGCAATTCTTTGCTCTTTGGGGTCACATGGCGTATGAGCAATGTCAAATACTGCGTTTGCTACTACTACGCTTATTTATGCCGCAGCTGCGGCTAGAAAAGTGCCACAAAAATTCAAGCAGAGCAGAAAAATAAATGAAAATCGAATAGAATTTATGCATTGTGTTACTTGGGGCTCATAAGGTTGTAAGTTTATAGCTGGCTCTGTCATGTTTAAGTTTATGCTAGAGTGAATTTTAATGAAATTTCCAGCAGCTGAAGATACTGTCGAACAGCAGAACTTTGCTATAATTACAAGTGTTTATACACAACTGCAACTGACATTGTTATATTGTGTATTATAATATTTAAATGCAATCATTTAATTTGATATTTATCAGTTTAATTGGTTACATGTTAATTTATTTTGCTGTGGCCTTAACTAGGCCATTTTAATATAGTTAAATGCGAGCAGTTTTGGCTTTTGGTTTAAAATTTCTCATTAAATTTATGTATCTTATAATTTGGATAGAATACTTTGAACGTGCAGAAGGTAGTATACAAGAATATGGCTTGCATTTCGAGTCGTATAAATTGTATAGACTTCAGCATATTAATGCAATTGGTTTAAGACTTTTCATTTGCAATTAATTGTATATGATAGACAACTGAATAAATCTATAAATGCACAGCAAAGTCGAAGGCCATCAACAGGCAGTAAGCTCAGAAAATACTACTTACTTTAGAATTAAACTGTAGTATTGTTAGAGCTAGAAATTTCTGTTTACATTTAGATAGAATACTTTGAGCATGCAAAAGCTAGTATACTTGAATATAGCTTGTATTTCAAGTCATATTAAATTGTATAGACTTCAGCATAATAACGCAATTATTTTAAGGCTTATAATTTGCAATTAATTGTATATGATATACAACTGAATAAAACTATAAATACACAGCAAAGTCGAAAGCCAATGAGAGGAGAGGCAGTAATAGCAGAAAATATTACTTATTCGTATTAGAATTAAACTGTAGTGTTGAAAGAGCTGGAACTCTCAAGTTTTGCCTAATGTTATATGAGATTATATAAGCTCATTTCTTGTCACTTATTCTAATAAAGTCTGGCTTATGTACAGCTTTGTAGTGCAGAAAGTACCACTTATTTTCATTAGAATTAAACTGTAGTTTAGAGCTGAAGTTCCGAAGTTTTGCATAATGTTTTATGAGATTATATGAACTTATATCTTGTCACTAAGTAATAGCTTTATTTCTGTATTCGATTCAAGTCTGGCTTATATACATACATACAACTTATTAGTTCAGTTAGTTGTATTAGAACTGTAAGCAAAGCTTTCCCCCTTTGTCATAAACCTCTTCACAAAAGCTGCACTCAACTCCCCCACATACTATAGCTATAGCTGTTATAGAAGCACACTTTCTACTACTATACATAGCTTTTGTCATATTCCATGTCTCATTTTCCCTAGTAGCTTTCATTTACCATCACACTCACCTGTCTGCTGCTATGCCATTGTCTTTCATAACTAAACTAACGCCAAGCTAGTAGTAGTACTATAGTAGCTGCTTGCATTACGAATGAAGCCAATCATTGGCAGTACTCATGGCAGGGCACTTTAGTGGCTGCTAATAACAATACTTCTAAGCTCTCTTTTGCCCGTGCTACGCATAACTTCATTATGCTCGAGTTGCCACATGCAGCAAAGCAGCAAAGGTGCAGGGGTGGTGGGAGGGTGAAGGGGGGTGTTATTTCATGAGTAAGTTGAGTGAAGTGCGCGCAATGCTCGCGCTTTCCGCATCCGCGTTGCTCAATGATCCGTGTAAGCACAGAAAACTGCACGGGAAACCAGAGATAAACAGATATAGAAATGTGAAACGAAAACTCTGTGCCTCACCACTCACTCACAGTCTCTCTTTCATCGTATTTCCTCTTGTACACTTTTTCTGTGCACTGACAGCGACTGGTTGCTCTGACTCTGGCCTGGCCTGGTCTACTCTGTTCTGCTTGTGGCCATGGCCCAGAGACAGCGAGTCGAGGCGAGTCGAGTTGAGTCGAGTCACAGGCCAGAGCAGAGCATGAAGCTGCTGCAGTCGTGTATTGATTGTGATAAATGTCCTTCGGCACGCTTTGGTGGCTCAACCGGCAACCGCAAAAGCGGAGAGTGGAGAGGCGGAAGGAGCAGGGATAGGGGGAGGCTGGATAACCATGTGGCTGAGCCTGGGTTGGGTTGGGTAGCAGTTGCAAGCATAAATTCAGTTCAGTTTCTGGCAGCAAAATAATTTTCTAGACACAACTCATTAAATATTAAGCACTTGTTTTGCAGTCAACCGGAAATTTATACTTGGATTTAATTACATGTGCAATTTATTGACATGTACACACACACACACTCGCACACCTACACACACGAACACCTACACACGCACACACTCACTCACACACGCTCTAACGCGCTAACAGAGCAAACAGAGTCAAGCCCAATTTTAATTAATGAAATCCAATAAACCCTTAAACACACACACAAATACACACACACACACACACACTTGACTGGCGTTTAGCGCATTAAATGAACATGGAAAATTCATTTGAAAAAAAAAGAGAAGTAAAACAAGCGCTTTATAATAAAATGTGTGAATTATGGTCATGTTTGACTACAGAAGTGCCTTGGCAGAGACTTAATGGAGTATATAGTAGAAGAGTGTATAGAGCTATATATAGTAAGATTTTTACTATAGTCAGTCAATAGTAAAAGCTACAATTTATAATTGACATATTACTAAAAGAAAGTGTCATATGTATTTTTGATAAATAACAATAATAACAAAAAATAATATATGTATGTATACCACTAAATGTTGAATGAAATATAGTTTAAATGCTAAAATTCATATTTGAAATAACTCTATCAGAATGTATATAATTCCAGTTTTTTCTCAGTCTTAAGAAAGTATACAATAAATGAGTTATAACTCTATTATATAGTAAGATTTTTACAATAATCAGTAGCAATTTATACTTGACATAATACTAGGAGAATACATATACATTTATGCCACTAAATGTTGAACCAAATATAATTAAAATGTTGTAAATCATAATTGAAATACTCCCATCAGAATGTAAATATTTTCTATATATTTTCATAGCTATACAGTAAGAATTTTACAATAGTCGGTAGCAGTAAATGCTATAATTTATTGACTTAATACTAGGAAACTGTATACAGATATTTATGCCTTGAAATGTTGAATCAAATATAGTTTAAATGCTATAAATTATAATTCAAATAATCCCATAATAATGTATATAATTTCTATTTATTTTCATAGCTGTAAATATTGAGTAAAATTAATCTTTTACAATATGTAAAAGCTTCGATAGTAGTGAAAGCATATAATATTCCATTCAATCAAATAATGAGTTGCTAGCTTATACAAGCTGCTTAATGCTTAGCTAAACTATAGATATAAGATATTAGTTTATGCAAGATTTCAGCTTACTTACAGGCGCCTTTAAGCTGCAGCAAAGCTCATTTAAAATACTAAATTCGATAGCTCACACATTGTCTCTATTACAGCCGGCTTCCTTGCACCTTTGCCTCATTATCGTTTAAATTTGATAATCATCAATAACACACATCATGTATCGACAGTTGCTCGTTGCAAGTTTTAGACGCAACTCAAATTATTTTTCTTGCAACTAACACACAGCTATGACCTATTGCCCTACAGGGTATATCAAATTCCAACACACACACACACCACACACATCCTCTGGGAGACGTGTGTGCGGCAGCAAAGTTTTCGCATAATTAATGCAAAAATGTGCATATGATATGCTCAATGCTCATTTCCTTGGTAATTTCTCTCTCCCGTCGGGTACTTAATTTACCTGCTCAACATATTAATTAGTTTTTCATACACATAGCAGCAGCTTAGCAGACCCAAAGTTTCCCCTTAATGAGCTACGAACTTGCGGCATAACTTTTTAGCTGGATTTTCCTTTCGTTTCGTTTCGTTTTTTTGAGCATTTGGTTGATTCAAGTTGATTTGGCTATTGGTATGCTCCCTTAGCACGCTGTCAACATGTCAAATAAAAATCAAATTTCAAATGAATAAATACCCAAAAGAAAATGAAAATAAATTATAGAAAACTTTTGTAATATAAACTAGAAATATTGGAGTGATGGCGATGATGATGAATGACTGAATGAATGAATGAATCGCATGATGACGATCATGATTCGAACTGATGAAGGCCACTCGAGCGTTTTGCGTTTGCTTTTGGATTTTGGGGGCAAGCAAATCAATGGCACAATTCCCGCAACGAAACGAGAGAAAATGAAAAATAGAAAATAGAAAATGGCAAAAATGGCCAAAATGAATTGAAATGAGAGTAAAATAAGAAAGAAAACCCCACACTCTACTATTGTAGTTGAGGCAAAGCCAAAGTCTGCACAATTCGCCTGTGTTTATTTGGGACTTTTGTTTGCCCTCGGTGTTAGCTCATTTCATGGCTTTGGCAGCAGACACTTTAGGACTAGTTGTTGCTGTCGATTCCCAGAAATATATATTTACCATAAATCAACATCAAAATGTTTGATGATGCGATAAATGGCAAAAGAAAGCAGCCAAATAAATTGAGTATATATCAAAAAGTACTTAACATCCACACACACACTACTCTACCACTTCAATACACATTTGACTGACTGACTTTAATAATCTTGTCTCTGCAATTGTAAACGTAACTTTTAATTAGTAAATGTGTCATAATTTACATAAATTTATTATCTTTTGACGTCACACAAATACGAGCAGCAGAGCAGAGTAGAGCGTATGCTTTAAACTTTTAATTAAATTCCAACCTCGTTTTATTTCTACTTGTCCTGTTTGCTGCCTCTCTGTTTGTTGTTATATGCCTTCAGCTAAAATTTCCTCAGCCAAGTTTACACGTTAACAAGCTAACGCGATTACTTGAGTCAGGACTCAGGAAGTGTGCGTGTGTGTGTGTGTGTGAAACTTGTTAAAAATATATGACAAAGAATTGATGTCAAAATTTAAACTAATCAAAAGTACTTGAAGCTTGTTTATTAGTTCAAGTTTCGTTTGATGCTGGTGCAGTAATACATGTTGCCAGGAAATGTGAAAATGTGCATTAATTATAGTCGAATAAATCTGATTAAAATTTAAGCCAGGCAGCAGGATAAATTTACAGAAATTTAACAATTATTTATAGAGTTTGATGTAAATTTTAAAGGAAATTATTAAATATGTATGCAGTGTTTAGAGGTGAAGTATTTATGGCAAGACGGAAAGCTGTTATAGCTTATGATGTTGGCTGGAATTAGGAGCAGTTCTCCTTATATTAAAGCTAGTAGAATTGAAAGAACTAGAGAGTGTTTAATATGTGATTCTCCTTGCAAAAAGGTCTGTTGAAATGTCATATGAGTGAACCCATAAACTGACCCAGTAGAGGGCATGATAACTCAGAACAGAAATTTAACAATTATGCATAGAGTTTTATATAAATTTTGAGCGAAATCATTAAATATGTATGCAGTCTTTAGATGTGAGTCATTTGTGGCAAGAAAGAAAGCTGTTATAGCTTATGATGTTGGTTGGAATTAGGAGCAGTTCTCCTTATAGTAAAGCTAGTAGAATTGAAAGAACCAGACGGTAGCTAGTAAGTCTCTGAGACTTTAGAAAGGTCTGTTAAAATGTCAAATGAATAAAATATATAGTCAGTGCTTAGATGTGAATCATTTGTGGCAAGAGGGAAATCTGTTATATCTTATGCTGTAGCTGAAATAAGGAGCAGTTCTCCCCATGTCAAATCAAGTAGAATTGAAAGAACCAGAGGGTTGCCAGTATGTGTCTATCACTATAGAAAGGTCTGCTGAAATGTCATATGAGTGAACCCATAAACTGACCTTGTAGAGGGCATGATACCTAAGTTTGATCTTTACCTTTTACTCACTCTCTACACCCTTAGGTTTATCCACTTGTCAACGACTCTTCATGTAATCGACAACGTGTAAACGTTTGTCGTTTATTTTTAGCACAAAAAACTTTCAACTGTCGCCTGAATTGCGCGCGCTCGTCTCTTTCGTACTCTAATTAAAATGTTACTCCCCCCAGCCAGCAGAGACGCCTCCTCCGCCCACCGCCCACTTTGCAGCCTTGCCAAACGAAGCAGGCAAATGTGCGCTAGACGTGTGAGCATGTACAGAGTTGATGTCTCAGCACTCACACACGCACACACACATGGGGTGAAATAATTCACACACTCACACACACCAACACACACTGACATTGGCAGAGACTATTAATTAGCTAAACGCAAATTCATGACCTTTAGACAAATTGACACTCGCGATAATCAAAGGTGAATTGTGTTTGCTTAGACTGCGGATTGCCTAAATTACGACATCTGAACTAACTTAAACGGTGTACGTGAGAGCGAGTGTGCGTGTGTGTGGGTGTGTGTGTGTGTGCAAGTATTATTACCTAGACTCGTGACAGAATTTATTACCATTTCAATAACATACGCATCAGCAATTCTATTTGTGTTTTCCAATTGGAATTGTTCCCTCTGTCAGTCAACTGTTGCTGCATAATTGATAAGCTACGGATATGAGCCAGAGAGTGTATGGCTTTTGTTTAAAAATGCGAGTAAGATAAATATTTGATACGTATGTATAACTAAAATTCAGTTTAGCTTTTATCGCTTTAATGCAGGTTATAGAAATAGATAGAAGGAGCAAATTCTATTTCCTTCCAACGGAAGTGTAAGAGTATTATCTCTACGGCAAGGAAGGAGGGCTCTTGGAGTCAAAGTTGCGCTTTCTATGCTTTAACAACAACATGAATACCCTATAGATGCTTTAGCACAGAGTTTGTACTGGGAAAAAGCGAGGAAAATATACTTTTCCTGCTGTAACACTTGTGTCTGTAAATGTGTCTCAAAGAATGTTAAGATACAATCTTTTGAACAACTTAAATACCCTGTAGAAACTTTAAGGGGAAATAGACATCATGGAGTAAGAATTTTAGACGGAAAAGAACTTTATTTTGAGTTCTATACTCAGTCCTTTTCGTTATGGCAAATTTCTATTGCATACTTTTCAGCTGATAAGAAAATTCAACTTGTACTACAGTAGTTCAATTTCAGTATAAGCTTTCGTTTAATGGCTGTTTACAGGGTAACTGCTAGTCATGCCTGTCTATAGCTTTCCACTAGTTGAAAATTGTTTTGCATGTAGCCGAAGGCAAAATGTTGGCTACTTGAAATTTTTCATGTTTTGTTTGTGCTATGCGTACCACAGTGCATACGCAAGTCGAGTATGCGTGTGTGTGTGCGTGCAAAGTGCTTAAGTGTGTGCGTGTGTAAGCAATAACAATTTTAACACAAAGCGCTGTTAAAAGTTGAGCGTAGCCTTAGCTGCATGTACAAGTGCAAAACTTTTGAGGTTAAGACGCTTCAAAAAAGTGCAAAAACAAAAACACACAGATACACCACACACACACACACACACACACCCATATAAAGACATAGATGCAAGCAGATGCACACACACACACACACACACACAGAGTTTGCCGCTTGGCTGACGCTGCATGTTAACTTTTTTGTAGCATACATTTCAGCGCGTCCAAAAATTGTTTAAACTTTGTAAATTGTATGCCATGATTTGTTGAGAAATAAAAAACGAAACTTTTAAATATGCAAGTTGAAATAATAAAAGTTATAAATGTAAATAAAAATAAATAACAAAACACAGCCAACGAACTATGGCAAAAGATACACAAATACACAAATACATAGTATGTGCAACTAGAGCTCTGATAAGGGTGATGGGCGGTGTCTGCTGATTGTGTTGTGGGCGAGTGAGCGAGTGTGTGTGTATTGTTGTGTTGTGTGTTGTGATATGCTAATTGCCAACTCATTAAAACAGCTTCGTCTTCATGCACTGACAGCAAACGTTGCCACAGCTCCTCTTATAGAGTACACTCTGAGAAGGTGTACGTGTGTGTGTGCTGCATTTACATGCAAATAATGCTTGTGTGCGTGTGCGCATTCTAATTTAATCAGACTGCTAAATAATGAGCCAACAGAACAGCAACAGCAACTACACTGCAACAAATCAACAGCAACAAACAGAACTCTTACTATGTACTATTGTTATAACTATGGCAACATCAAGTGAAACAGCAAAGAGATTGTTGCCTTTGCTTCAGCTCAAACTGTCACTGCTGTTATACCCTGTAAATTATGCTCTGAGAGAGGTAACTATGCTTAGCTTGAAGTCTGTTTATCTATGATGAAATAGTTCTAAAGCAAGGACGATCTCTTTATCATACTAGACCTATAACGGCAGTCTCTGTGGAGTTGAGAAAAATACTCTTATAAGTATCACAATCTTCTATATGTTTTATGTACCATCATCACACCCCGTCGTTCACTTTACAGGGTATACATCACTCACTCTACTCCAGCTCTAGTTTCTCCCCCACATTGTTGTCTTTTTTAGGTGCTGAATGCAATTCATTCTTTGCTTAATTAAATGCACTTTGTTGTGGCCAAATATTATTTTAGCCACAGCAAAAGTTGCCAAACTATTTGCTAACTAAAAATGATAAATAACACTGACTAATTTTGTACTCTCTACTTTTGCTCTGTCTCTTTGCAGGTAAGCTGGAAAACTTTGTTAGCAACACGAGCGTAAATACCCAAAAGGCTTAGCAGTTACATTATTTATGCCTGAAGAGCCTTATCACACACACATACACACACACGGCTGGGAATGTATATGTGTGTGTGTGTGTACTCCTCGACTGGCAAATCTTCTATAATCGTTTTATAAATTTATGCGGCAACAAAAGCAACAACAACACACAAAAATACGGGGGGTTGGGCACATATTTTGCGGCTTTTGAAGTTGAACAGAGCGTATGGGCCTACACACGTGTATATACTGTTTATACATATATATTTAACTGTATATATATGTTGGCCACTTTGTAGTGTTTTGTCATTATCACAGGCAGAAGCCGACTGCTAGGGCATAAGCTGTTATTTACGATTAAAAGTGAAAGCTCTTAACCTTAACAAATGCGGGTAGACATATTTTTGCCAGAGAATATTTATGCCTTAACTTGAATATAATGCGACTCAAGTGCCAAGGACATGGCCCAAACATATATAAGGCTTAAAGATTAGCCCACAAAAGACTGTGGAACTGTGTGGAACTTTAAGCAGTCATCAAAATGTAGAACAAGCACAGATATAAAAGATATATTATTTAGGTGAAGACGTTAGTTATGATCAGCACTGTTTGTGATGCCATATGTGAGGCCATTTTACATAAATTTGTATTGTATACTTTTAAGGTTTCTAAGAAAGGCGATTGGTATGGTAAAAAGTTTAATTTCTTTCCGTCTAAATTTAAACTATAGTCTTTTGCTTTATTACTATTGTATTGTTAAAGATTAGCCACAAAAGACTGGTACTTTAAGCATTCATCAAAATGTAGAACAAGCACAGTTATAAGAAAAAGATATTTAGGTGAAGATGGTGATTATGATCAGTACTGTTTTCTATGCCATGTATGAGGTAATTTTGCATGAATTCATCCATGTGATCTCCCAACCCGTGTAATAACGTGACATTTTATATACCTTGTAAATAACGTAAATCCCCTGTAAATAATTGTTTGTACACATTGTAAATATAGTAGCTAAGGTCCTTACCCCATAATCTCCTTCCCACATACACACGTCCGGTCAAATTCAGATGACACTGAATGATTCCGGCGAAAATAAATAAATAAAAAAAAAAAGGTAATTTTGCATGAATAAAAAGTATAGCATACTTTTAAGCATGCTAAGAAAAGAAATTTTTTTTTTTCGCAGATTTTTATTTTAAATCCATTTTTAAATCTTATTAACTAGTGTACTGCTACCAAGAGTGGCAGCTTAAGCTAATTGTATATTAATGTACAAGGAGAATAGTTCACAGCAGAGTGATACATATGTAAGTAACTTAACAGACTAAAATTTAATTATAAATCTCAAAATAACAATATATTACAAAATTTAAAGAACATATTTACAAAAGGAGTCTTGTCGAAAGATCCAGAGGATGGCACGTTTTGAGTCTTCTCTTTCTGGGCCTTCTAGTTAGCCGTTTGGCAAGCGCATTCGGGTGTCGAAGAAAAGAAATTGCTATGGTAAAAGGATGAATAACTGCCCCCAAAAGTATGCAATAGACTTGCGAACAGAGCTGAATATCGTCTAAAATCAAACTGTAGTCTTTTAGACCCTGTACTTAAAAAAAGTTCAAAAGGGTCTATTAAGTTTGTACAACTCCGAAATGTATATAACAGGCAGAAGCATCCGACTGTAGCTTTCCGGGAATCTTCTTTCCTACTATAATGTTGTATTATTACTACAATTTGAAATATTAGCTGTAAAGCTGTAAAGAATTTCAAGCAGTGCAGACAGACAGCTTGACTTTAAATTAATTTAAGTTGTATAAACATTTACTCAACTTGCAACTAAAAGAAGTTGCCAGGCATATTTGAAGTTTAAAGTTCACTTAAACTTCATTTCGCAGCAAACTATTTGCAATTTGAGGCCATTAAATGGCTGTAGTTGCTGCTGCCTTTCATAACGATGTTTAATGTACGCCACTTGCAGCTAATACGACGAGTGGTAAGTAGACCTAACTGCCACAAAATGTTGTTGAACGCTGATAAAACAAAAATGTTGTTGTTGTTGTTGTTGGGGCGCTGCCAAAAAGTTTTTGCACGCTTGCATTAATTGGTGATCTGTGTACGTGTTGGAGAGTTTTTAGAGCGCTATAAATATAGTGAGGATGCAGGCAGCTATTTATGGCTACTACTACTACTACTACTACTACTACTTCTATCATAGTAGTACACCTAATAAAGAGACTAAGCCTAGGGGGCGGTGCGTGTGTTTCTGTGTTTGTGGGCGTGTCATGTTGAACGTAATGAACTCAAACCCAACGAACTGAACAAATGCTTAACTTAATTAAAAATGACATTCTATGCGCGTGGCGTTTACGGCAGTATTTGTGGAGAGATGGAGGAAGAGAGCACCGAAGAGAGAGATCAACAAACGCACGACTGCAAATGTGTGTGTGTGTGTGTGTGGTGTGCGTGTGTGCGAGTGTGCGAGTGTGTGCTGTGTGGTATGGCTCTAAATGCTTCACATATTTTACCATGAAAATATTTGCAATTCGTTGCAAGTTGTAAAATTGCGCCCTGTTTTTACTACCCACACCGCACTCACACACACCCAGACATACACACACATACACACACTTGTTTATGTGGCGCCGCGTTGTCCAAAAAAGAGACCTCGTCAATGGGCCCCTACTATGCGTACACGTGCTGTACTTTTGGCCAAGTTCACTGCGTTCGTTGCACTGCGTGTTGTTGGCCATTAAAATACTTGTGCATTGCGCATACGACACGTTGGCCAGACGCATTAATTTCCAGCATAAAATAGTATCAATTAAAAGTAAATTGTATCATAATAACAATAACAGCGAGAGCACATCCCAAAATGCGAAATTAATTACTGCTGTTAAAAGGGCATAGAGCACGATTTATGCATATCAATTTAATTAAATAAGTTATTATAGTCACATAATAGTGCACGTGAGTGCGTGTGTGTGTGTGTGTGTGTGTGTGCAGCACACTGTTTTAATTGGATTTTTGTTTATGCAATACTTTTACAGTTTAATCATTATGTGGCATACCCTGTAGCAAAGCAATAGAGAGAGTATTTAGGTTAGGTTAGGTTGAGCGGTAGCTGAGGAATAAACCTCAGCTCACTTAGGCCAAAAAAGGCCAGCCTGAGGCTTTTATGAACCGTCTTAGATTCCTTAGCATCATTGGAGCAAGGTCTGTTAGATGGTATGCTCCCAGGTAAAAGAACTTGGTTCTACATAGGGCAGGCCAGGAACAGAGGAGGTGATGGACTGTTTCCGCTTCTTCTTCGTCACGACAGCTTCTGCAAAAGTCGTTGAAGGGGGCCTGGAGTCTAGCAGCGTGGGAGCCAATGAGCCAGTGACCGGTCAAGGCTCTGATTACCATGGAGCAGGAGGCTCTGTCAGAGAGAGTATTTGCAACATAAAAAAAACTCGGAAAGCTACAGTCGGACGCAACCGACAGTAGGTGACCCTGTACTTTGATTTGCCCTGGGAGTCGATAATAGCAGCATCATATATGTACAGACTCACATACACATACACATACACATACACATGCATATATACATATGTGTGTATACACACACACATACACTTATACATACAAATATATACTAAAATACAAACAATAACCAATACTCATACAGAAATTCAAACTCACAATCAAAAATCACGCATACGCCCTAGTAGCCGCGTACACTGAGGCTTCCCCCCTCCCCTACCCACATGCCTGGTACTGAAAATTGTTTGTCGAATATCTCCGGTGTTTCTTATCCGATTGGGCTGCAACTCGCACCAAACATGCAAAGCAGCTAAAACTTTTATCCTGCATCTAAATGAATCCAGTGACTCTAAAACTGTATATACTAAGAACATTTTTGTAAATTTGAGGGGGAGGAGGATGAGATATCAAATTAAAAACATAAATTTGGCCTGCCTATGTAATACACGAACCAAACAAAAAAAAAATTACGTCTCTAGCTCTTATAGTTGCCGAGATCTCGGTGTTCATACAGACAGACAGACAGACAGACAGACGGACAGACGGACATGGCTAGATCGACTCAGCTCGTCGTCCTGATCAAGAATATATATACTTTGTGGGGTCTGCCACGCCTCCTTTTGCCTGTTACACACAAATGTCATTTGCACAAACTTAATAGACCCTTTTGTACTTTTTTAAAGTACAGGGTCTAATTACATCATTATATAGCTGAATTTTACAGGGTATTTGCCTAGTTCAAGCCATTAAACTTCTGCGGTCCTTTTTATGCATAATTATGCAACTAATTGCAGTCCACAGCAAATAATACGCATATATTTAATACACAAACATTTATATATAATGCGGCAAACTAATTAAATGCTGAACTTTGAACTCGCCGCAT
Organism: Liodrosophila aerea; assembly: GCA_035045005.1. NCBI lineage: Eukaryota > Metazoa > Arthropoda > Insecta > Diptera > Drosophilidae > Liodrosophila > Liodrosophila aerea. Next base: position 51,167 of record JAWNNL010000652.1, read on the forward strand.
GAGCTTAACCTGCTTCAAGTGGTAATAACAGTTGTAGTTGTTGTTGTTGTTGTAGTTGAATTAAAATTAGGCAAACGTTAATCCAAAATAATAACAGCTTCTGCAATTAGTTCAAATTTAAAATTGTTATTTGGCCACTCAACTTCATTAAAGTGTAAAACCAATTAAACTGCTTAAGTACTAATTGGGAGACAAACATTATGATGCCAACTGTATCCTTTTGCTGATTAGCTTTCGTTTGTCCCTGTCCCTCCCTCTCTGCTTCCTCTTCTATATGTATGTGTTAGACAAATGTAACATTTAAATTAAGCAAATCCAAGTGCACAATCCAAGAGCAGAGCTCAAGTGGCACCTGAGACAAGCTGCAGCTTGTCAAATGCCGGATATGAATAACGTTTGGATTAGTTAAGTTCAGTTTTGCTAGCAGTTGCCAAAAGTCAATTTAATCTTGTCTCTATTTGCAACAGATGATAGCTCGATGGTCAAATACCCTGTAGAGAAGGGAAATTTTAAATGAATATTAATTTATATTTATTTTTATTGAGTAGTAAAGTGAAATTTTAAAAGAATTTTAATTTATATTTATTTTTACTTAATATATATATTTTATTAATATTTTTATTAAGTATTTTATGGCATTTTTACAAACCATAAAATTGCTTCCTTTCATATAGATTTCATACAGATTTTCATTGCCTACTTTTGGGGTGCCCAAAGAAATCAATTGAGTTGTATTTTCAGGCCACCCCAAAAGTATGCAATTAAAATGGAATACCATACTATGCTCTGTTTATTGTCCTGCAGGGTATGTGTTAGTCTTCTACCACTGCAAATTACGGCTAATAATATAAAATGGCTACTCAAGCATTGCAGTTGACAACAACTATGTTATCAGCTAAATGTCGAGCATTGCACAAACAGATAGTTACCATAATGGATGGAGAGATCGAGAGGAGGGTAGGCTGGATAAATTGTTGCTTAACTATTTATGCAGCTCTGTCTGAGCTCACTTTGCGCCATTGCCATTTCAGGCACACATTTATTGCAAATTAGTTTCGTTGGGCATTTCAAATGCGTCTGCAATTGTCATTTGGCATTTTTGGGCTGAATTTATGAAATGTTTGCCGCGTGTTGATTGAATCCGAGAGAGCAGAGAGGAAGCGCAAACATTTACGTTCAATTCAATTTTGGTTCATTAATTTTATGCCATTGTGTTTGCTATAGACCAATCTCTATACTAGATAGTGGTCACAAAATTTTATGTACTGCATGCAGTAGTAACACGGACGCACCCAGGCACTATCCTTGGTCAGTTCCTGTTTCCGACTTCCTGTTTGCTGCTTGCTTTGCTGTTTGCAATGGCTTCGGTTACAGTTTTATATTTTTCTGTTTTATGTTTTATTTTACCCACTTTGCACATTGCACAGCAATTAAAATTGATTTATGTCGTCGAGACAGAGAACCAGAACAGAGAACAGTTAAATGCACTCCGCCGGCGCTCGTATATCTTTATAAGAGTCCTGCACACGCCACTCGACTCGTACTTTCGCTTTTTTTCAGTGCACTTGCCGGCAGCGGGTAGAGGGTTGAGGGTAGAGTTTAAAGGGTACATGGGGTTCGTGCAACAGACCCCTTGAACTACTATGTATATGCTATCATTATAAATAGTCTAGCCATGTTTCATGTGTCTGTCTGTCTGACTGTCCATTTGTTTGCCTGTTCATCTGTCTGTCCGCATGTTTAGATCTAACTGACTCGAAGCGCTAGGGTTATTAAATTTGCCATGGAGTTGGCTGTAAGCAACTTCGGTTTATTTCAGCTGTTGGTATTTAGCTGTTATTCAAGAAAAACGACAAAAGTTGTTTCATTTTAAAGATTAAAATCTGAATTTATTTAAACTATATTTAAACTATTATCAGCCGACAATCTGCTGTCGCCATCTATCGTTTATTTATGTCAATTATCATAAATTTACTGTCAAGTACGCCCGACTATAGCAACACTTTTACCAAGCTATTAAATTCATATCAATCAGCGCAAATGATTTGCTGGCGCCATCTACCGTTTGCTAATGTCCACTATCACAGCCACATATCATAAATTTACTGTTGAGTACGTCCGACTGTCGCAGCACTTTTACCAAGTTATTAAATTCGTATCAATCAGCGCAAATGCTTTGCTGGCGCCATCTACCGTTTGCCTTTGTCCACTATCACAGCCACATATCATAAATTTACTGTTGAGTACGTCCGACTGTCGCAGCACTTTTACCAAGTTATTAAATTCATATCAATCAGCGCAAATGCTTAGCTGGCGCCATCTAACGTTTATTTATGTCAACTATTCAGTCAGCTGCAATTATTTACTGTCGAGTGCGCTCGACTGTGACTGTGTTTTATACAAGTACTGGTCAAGTCTCCACTCCGACATGAGTGTTGCGCATTTATCTTTACCGTTGCTTATTTCTGGTTTTCCTACTCTCGCCGTTTACCGCTCTCTTCGGGGCTTAAAGTCGCGCTGTCAACATTACGCCAGCTGCTAATTAGATGAAATAATTTATTTTTATTATTTGGCCTTAGGCAAATGTTACACACAGACCACAAAGTGTGCGTGTGTGTGTGTGTCCCTTTGGCATTTACTTTTTAATTACAATTAAGTGAACTTAAAGTTTTTGCTCTGCTCAGCTCGTCGGCTCGGTTCTGCTGTGGCGCGCAGCTTTCTAAAGCTCATTAAAGCTGCTTAACTTTAAGCTGTTTCCATTTTGTTGTTTTCCCCCCAAGTGACACGCACCTGTCAAGTGTGTGCTGCCCCGCCCCCCTGCCCACACTGTTCATAATATATAGCACAGTGACAAAGTTTAAAAATGTAAGAAAAAAAGAAGGAGGAGGAAAGGCAAGGCGGAAACGGAAGCAGCATCCCGCGGAAAATCATTAAAAGTATTAAGTAGATGAAAAATGTAATTTATGGCCGAAATTAAACGAAACTAATAGGAAAAGCCCAAGCGCACACAGTAGTCAGCAGTCAGTGTGTCTCTTGGCCTGGCCACATTGTCTTCAGGCCAAGCTCAGCCGTTGTGTCCTTTTGACAGGCGCCTTCCGCTTGCTGCTGCTCCTTGTTTTATGAAGATGGACACTTGTAATTCATTGTGTGCTGCTGAATAAACGGAAATGAGCATGGCAACGTGGCAACTTTTACATGCAATTGATGTTGTTGTCTGTCGCACGCAATTTTTCTTCATTTTCAAATTTGTTGATATTAAGTTGAGTTTGGTAATTTGTTGAATGCCGCAAGAGCGACAACTGGCGGGCAAAGCAGGCAGCAAACTTACTAAGTTAATCGTTTGTTAATAATTAACTAACAACACATGAAAATTACCATATTAAAATGCCGACATATATCGATATAGAATCGATAACATTAGACTCAACTTGGCGCTGCTAGATTAGCTGCTCTCAGAGCGCCCTCAGTTGTTTAAACTTGGCAACAGCAACTGCATGCTGTTATCACAGCTAGGCAACAGCAACTGCTTGTTAGCATAACTGTTAGCTGCTCACAGGGCGACCTCTGTTGTTTAAACTTGGCAGATAAGCAACTACGACTGTGTGTTGTTGTCTCGACTAAGCTACTGCTGGGTTCTTGTCTAGACTGCTGCAGCTGTGCCTGTGTGCCAAACTTTATGTATGCTATGACAAAAGCTGCCTGCTAGCATTGCGTATATTACTCGGGTTAGTGTCCGAACTGGCAGCTTTTTGTGAAGCTCTAGCTGCTTGCCTTGCGCAGTGAGCGTTTGTTTTGCAGCATCCGAGTGGCAAAAACAATAAGCGTAAAGAGACACCGACCCAATTTGCACGCCTGCCCGCTGGACCGCAAGCACAACTATGCTGCTGTGTGTGTGTGTGTGTGTGTGTGAGTGTGTGTCTTTATCATAACATTTAACGCTCTCTTTGGCTTTGCACGCGGCTAAACAGATAGCGGCGCGCCGTCAGTTTGCAACTTTCTGGTGAAGTGTACGGTTGTCAGGCGCAGCGCTTGGGCGCGTCTCTTATAACAGTTCTTTAAAATACACAGTGACACACAGACAGTCGTTACGCGTGTATGTGTGTGTGCGTGTGTAACGTTATTGTTGTGCTAAGGTCTCTCAGATCTGCAGACATTAAATACGCATAAAAGGCACAAGGAAGCGTGCGTAAAGCGTTGCCTGCTTTTAGGCGCGCACTTAGCCACTACCACTACCAAGGAAAACGCTATGTAAGTAGTATGAAACAAAAACAAAGGAAAAAAATCAACAACAATTTCGTAAAAGCTAAAGTTGAAATGATAAGTAAAGCAGCGCCTGGCCACCACCTGGCTTAACGCTGTAGGTCAGTGTTACATACGTACTGGCAGAAGTATGTACGTGTGTGTGTGCGTTACTCATATAGATGTATGTGTGTACATATATGTGGCATACTTTTGCGTGTTGTCATTCTTGCCCTTTTGCATTGTCTGTCTGTGCCTCTGCATCGCTTAGCCTGCCAACTGTCAATTCAGCTTTTATTGTGGCAGCGCATGTGTGTGTGTGTGTGTATGTGTGTATCCGCCTTGAGCTTTATGTCAAGTTCTGGCAGTCAAACACTCACACACACACACACACACACACACACTGACAGCAAAGCTACCTTTTAGGCTTATTTACATATGACTGCGTACACTCGTTTAGCATGTCACCCCCTCCCCTTTGCCCCCGCCACCACTTGACTAGTTGCACTGCCAAAAATGTTGCAGCTAATTGCATTGTGTTTGGCTTTTTGGTGCATTTTAAATATTTGAAGCTCATTAGCAATTGATGCAAATCCTAATGAAATGTGTAAACACGACTGAATTTATAGTATTGTCCCCATAGGGACATGGGGGAGGGGGAGTGTGAGAACAGGTCATGTTTATGTGCCCCCTGAGAGGGTGTGTGTGTGTGTGTGTGCAATAATTTTGCTGTTCAATTAGTTTTATGCACAAATTCGAGCGGAAAATGCCTATCAAGTTTTTATTTTGCCGTCTGCCTGTTGTTGTTGTTGTTGTTGTTCCTTGTTGTGTTTTTATGACTACTATAAACATAAAAGTTCTCTCCATACACAGGCAGGAGGCATAAAGCCTCAGATTTAGCGTGAGTGTGAGTGTGTGTGTGTGCCTAGCATAATAAGTTTTGATTTGCTTTTATTTGTCGAAGCCCAAAGGCCAAAACTGTTGCCCTAACACACACACGCACACACACACACACACACGCCCGCATAAAACTGTTTGACACCTTAATGGCCAAGAGGCACGCATGGCTGAGCAGCCACTAAAACAAAGCGTATAACTGGGATGGGGATGGAAATCGAGTGAGATGGAACACGCTATAGAGAGTGAGAGACAAACAATAGCCAGAGCTATATAGTAGTACATGCTCTCCTCTGCCCTGAGCTGAGCTGACAGACGCAGCAGCAGCAGCAGCCCTAATGAATATGTCCAACGTGTATTGTGAAGTGTCAACGCGTTTCTATATATTATTTATGTTTTTATGTTCATTTTACTGGCATATGGCAAATGCTTTGCTGCCTGGCAAGTATTTTTTATTTTATTCTATTTGCAACGGTATATTAAATATTTGGCAGAACATGACAGCAACAGTTGTAGTGGAGTGCAAGAGTTGTACAGAGAATCCATGTTAAAAGACTATGTCTGATGTAAAAGGAAAATCTTTAAAAATTGAGAGAATTTAGCTATCGAAGTTGAGTTCTCGGCGTGAAGCAGTTATCGATATATAATGAAATTAATAAGTCGAGTTCAAGTTGAAAAGTTGAAGCCATATAAAGAAATACCTTTTTAGATGTAAAGACAAGAACTTTAAGTAAACGTTGAGAGTAGTTTGCTATGGCAATCGAAGCGAAGTTATCGGTGTGAGGCAGTTATTGATATAAAATGAAAAGAAGTAGTCGAGTTCAAGTTGAAAAGTTGAATCCATATAGAGAACGACCAATATCAGATGCAAAAGCAAGAATTTTAATTAACCGAAATAACTTTGGTATGGCCAGACTATCGAAACGGAGTTATCGGTTTGAAGCAGTTATCGATATAAAGTAATCAATTTGGAGTAGTCAAGTTCAAGTAGAAAAGTCAAGTCATATAGTTGTAATCAATAGTAGAAGTCACTGTTCAATGATTATATTATTATCATTACACTAAATATAAAATATACATATACTAATTTTAATTAACTAATTACTTAAAAACAGACCAGTAATTGCCTCAATTCAAAGCTTAGAGTCTGTCACAATCTGTTAACATTTTCCCTCAGCATTAGCATAAATAATTCACAAATATTATGCAAATTTTCTGCAATGGGAGACACACATATTTCGCTGTTTATTTATGCCACATTTAAATACATTGCAAATAATTGAATTACATTTATGCTATGCATTTTACAACACGAGCATATTTTACAGTTTACCATTTACCCTACACCCACTTAATCCAATTTCACTTATACCTAAACAGAGCTGACAGATTACACGGTGTGCATAGAGCACAGTAAAGACGCAGAGACAGATTCGATTACAAATATAGATACATGTACTGAATTACTATAACTTTGCTTAAATCTTCACTCAATGGCTTCAAGGTGAAGGCTACTTAGTCATGCAGGTATAGCTTATGGTTTAGCCAGGAGAGGAGCTAGTGAGTGTTTCCTAGAAGCTGTACCACTCTGCGGTCTTAGCGATGAATACTGCAGACAGATTAAATTACTATCAGGTAATTACAACAAGAAGAAAACTGGTAGCTGTCTAATAATAAACACAAGGACACTAGAAATAGTCACAGGACATTGTTGTCGACATTCATGGACATCATATAAATAGATAGATAAATAAATTGCATGCTATACAAACATCTCAACAACCTGAAGTTTATTGATGATACACTGTATAGTCTTTGTGTTGACTAGGTTAAGAAGAGTCCACTTAGGTGGTACCTACTTCTTCGATAAGCTACAGCTGGAAGCACTTTCTTCAGCCAAGCAAAATTAGTTCATTTCTGCAATCGATTGACCTAGTGTATAAGCTATAACTCAGAACAGGCAGAGAGCCCAATAGATCTATGAAATCGCAGTGTATTTATACCTTTGGCAAATAATAATAATAATAAATAATAAAGCTGACCAATATTCCCTTCCTTTTATCCATAAAAAATACTTGGTAGATAATAAAATAAATGCTCCTTTAGAAAGTCAGCGTCAGCAGCTTAAATACTGACAAATATTGGCCAACAGCAAATAAAACTGGAAACTGACAAAAACTGCAAAATATTTTACGCGCTAGCAAATTAATTTCATTTGTTTGGCCTGCACTTGATAAACACAATATTCATATAGACTTCAGTGTAAATATGCATACATACATATATATGTATCTACTGTATGTAGCTGTGTGCCACGCCCCTGCACGTAGCATAAACTGTAAAACTGTCAATATTTGTATTGATTTATTGCTGCAAGAGCACAGCATGGCCAGCGGCTGTTGGTTTTATCAGCTGTTTGAAAGGGGGTGGGGTGGGGCAACTACAACTAAAAAAAAATGAAGCATAGGATGTGCTATTTGTCGTTTTATATTCCAGTTGTTGTTGCTAGAGTTGTTATAGTTGTTGTTGTTGGAAAATTGCATTCAAATTGTTATCTATTTTCTTGCACCCTTTGCACTTGGCCAAATTGTTGCCAGTTGCAATTTATACACAAAAGAAAAAAAGCACAATTTAGCTGGCGATGACGACTAGCAGATGCGCTATAATACTCCCACTCTACTACTGCCTCTCTCAAAACGAATATACCCCTTTTCGCCTGCAGTGTGCATGAGCTTAAATAAAATAATATGCAAAATATGTTTCCCCTCTTCAACACTTTCAAAAGAGTTTACTCTCGCGTCGTGTCGGTGCATAAACGTTGCGCATTTCGAGTTCTTAACAAACTTTTAACGGCTCAAAAATGCAGTTCACATAACAAAAGAAGGAAAGTGTTTAAAAGTACAGTTTGCACTCATTATTTGTGTGCTTTGATTATTGCTTTAGTACTCAGTACTAGTAAAATGTTTGGCTGCAGGCCATTTGCATTCTAACGTTTTTAAAAGAGCAGTTCATAGAATAGATGTGGCAAATTGAAAGAGAATAGAGTTTGAAACTGAAAACAAATTACTTTTCAAGCAATTTTTGCATAGTTATTCCAATTTGATGGAGAGCTCAAAGGCAAACATGTGCTAAAAACTAAAGCATACTTTTCAGCGCAAGCGGAAACTAAGTGTTTGCTGACTATATTATAAGCTGTGCAGTAAATATTTATTATTTTGTTATTTTCCACTACATTTCAATCATTTCTATACTCATCTCTCCCTTGCTTTGATATGCCAATAGCTAAAGTTCATAGAATAGATGAGCCAAATTGAAAGAGAATAGAGTTTGAAACTGAAAACAAATTACTTTTCAAGCAATTGTTGCATAGTTATTCAAATTTGATGGAGCGCTCAAAGGCAAACATGTGCTAAAAAACTAAAGCATACTTTTCAGCGCAAGCTGAAACTAGGTGTTTGCTGACTATATTACAAGCTGTGCAGTAAATATTTATATATTTCACTACTTTCTAGTTTCAACACTCATCATTTGTTGCTTAGTGTCTTATTTTGTTATTTTCCACTACATTTCAATCATTTCTATGCTCATTTTTCACTTGCTTTGATGTGTCAATAGCTGCAGCTGTATTGTAGCATATCATATGTCACATTTGCCAGATTATTATCTGCTCAAGTGAGACATACGACATTAATCAAATTTGTAGCTTATATAGAAATAATAATAATAATAACTGTTATAGTAGTTATATGTGTTTGTATGCGGCAAATGCTTCTTCATGCGTTCAAAACCTACAACTAAATGCATTTAGCAAGGCATTCAACTTTGCCGACAAACTGTGCTGTCAAATTAGCGAATTTAGCTAGAAATTGTAGAGCTTCTTTACTCATAAATGTGCTCTATAAGTCCACACTTTGTTAGCATGTTAAATCAGTTGTAATACGCTAGAAACAACTGCTTTACAGTATCAACATTTAACGTTATGGCTAACCTTTAGCTTTTTCTAGCTTATTATAACCATTTTCCTCCCATCACTTGACAACACTGTCTCACATTTGAAATATAAACAACTTCATAAAAGCCGCCAAGCATGCACGATATAAAAAGAGCGAAAAGTTGAGGCTCCTGCCACTAGATGCAAAACTTGGCAACTCTCTGCTCAAGCTCAACGCAGTCAGCCACAAAGCTGTAGCTGTAGCTGTAGCTGACGTTGAAGTGGAAGTGGAAGTGGAAGTGGAGGCAGCAAGATGAAGTGTTTATCTGAGGTTAGGCTGCTCTTCATTTAGCTGTTTTTTCCCCGGTTATTCACACCTATGCATAAAAAAGAAATGTACATAAAAAGAGTAAAAAACGTGGAGTGAATGACAATGACAGGCAGGAGTAGGTAGCTCAGTTTAAACTCTGCCTGCAGAACTTTGACTTTTGCTAGCCAAAAAATGAAAAGCACCAAATAAGGAGGATTATAAAAATTGGTTTATAGCGTATATAAATTTTAGCCAGTGTTTTCTTTTTCTGTATTCTCTCCGCTCGCATTTTCGACTCGTAAATTCTGCTACAGCCGTGACCCTAATGAGGTGGCACAGCGCTTGCCAGGGGGTTACATGCGGGCAGCTGTACGTGGCATTAATTATGCAGAGCGCAGTTAATGGTTTTCCATACCCTGTAAACATAAAAAAAAGTAAAAAATTGGTATAAATTTCTAATGAACTTAGCTAGAAATTAAATATTTACCGAATTCTTAGCTTGCTCAACAACAGCGTATCTGATATTTGACTTTAAATTTCAGCTACAATTGAAATGTTGAACCACTCTTTATACAACTCTCTTCAAGTGTGCTCAGCTACAGGGTAGATTTCCTGTAAAAATATGTGTAATGTGAATTTTTGTTATCGATTTGCAACGCAGTTGCATCATTAAAAATGCATTCATCATACAAGGGTCGTTGCTGCTGTTGTATCGAATCGAATTGTTGTTTAATTAATTGTTTTAATGCCGCGACATGCAAATTATTTTGCGCTTAAAACCACAAGGCGTTAACTGAAATGCCGTGGATCCTTGGCATAATATATGCGAGCAATTTAAGCAATTTGTATAAAATGGAAATAAATTAAAATCGACCAAAAGTTACCCTAACGATAGCTGAAGCATATACCCTATGACTGCATAGGTACTCTCAGCATTACTTGTTGAATTAAGGCCCATATTATTACCCGATCATAATGAAGTTTTCAACATAACTTAATAGAGTATTGAAATAGTTGTATACCAAATTTTAGCCACACTTCTTAAAAAAATTGAAATATATAATACAATACGAACCACATCATAATTTTCAGCACTCTAATTCATATAGTGTATTATTGTACTCGTTTCCCTTCCTCTTCTCCGTGCAGAGTATACGCAAATAACTAAAGAAAAAGTGTAAAAAATTTCAGCAATTGTACTTCTCACATTTCCATCTCGTTTCACTAATTAATGAAATGAAAATATTTGCACATAACAAACAAAGAGAAGAAAAAAGCTGTGAAAAACCAAATAAGCTTTGCCAAATTAAAAAAGTTTTCCCCGTCATTATTTTCTGGTGATTTTTTCTTCTTTGACTTTGACTTTTTTTATTCGTATTATTTTGACGCTCTCATCTTATTTACAGAAATCTGTGAAACCATCGGCAACAGCACCAGCCACATCCTCCTCATCCTCAGCCACAGCAGCGCACCGAGATGAAATTTATATCGATGATGATGACACTGATGGCTCCGGCGGACATGGCGGGGTAAGTTGATAAATATATATTCTTCATTTCTTCATTTGAATAACGAAAATTTATTGAATTGGGGCAAGCCCCATCAATGAGCTTATCTGACCAACAAAAACTTCGACTATTGATAGAGGATATGTGCTCTTTATGATAAGCTAATGATAGTTGAGCGTAGTTTACTTCATTGCAGTTTTTTAAGCTCCTTCTTGTTTGTTTTTCTTTACTGGGTTTTTTCTCACTGTGTATGGCATTTGCATATTTCATGCGCATATTAAAATCCCATTTGTAGACGGGAAAAACTTATTGTTATGAAAGTATGTGCGGTCAGAGAGAGCTTTGCTTTCAACAGCAGCTTAAATTATGCGTATGAAATGCGGGTGAAGTGCTTATAAAAAAGGGTGACTTACATACTACAAAGAATATATGAAATAAAGGAAATTTATATATGTATATAGAATATGCATTAATAATCAATTCAATCATATTCTAAGTTACAATCTGCTTCGTGTATAACTTTAAACTGTTGTTAAATTTTGTTATCGGTACGCAATGTCCAGGCTTACTATCCCCTCTCCTGCCGGTCTGGTAATGTAAGAGTGCTGTACATATATACATATATGTATATTTCGAATATGTATAATCAATAATCAACAATTAGTACCTGAGTTCTCCGCCGTGGAAAGCTGCACAGCGACTGTTACACAGAGCACAAAACTTGCAACTGGGATAAGATTCATTGCGCTGACTAAGAGGCAAAGGAGTTCGAGCTCGACTTATATAGTATAGACTTATATAGTATTCAAACACATACATACTATGTACATACATACATACATACATGTATAATATTTATGCACTTGTGTATGCAAAACATAGCATATCAGTAAATGGCTGAGTACGCTCTGTATATTGGGAATATTTTGAATATAAATATCAACTGTGACATTATGCTGCTCAAGAGAGCTATTTTAGATTTGCTGTTTATCCATTTGGGTTTTAAGTGTATTAAAAGTGGTTCAACTGGGTATATTAATATTATTCATAATCTTAAATGTATTCTCATATTTCCATAGTCTTACATTCTTATATTCTGCCTTTTTTCATATTGATATTCATATTCTCATATTCTTTTTGAATGCTTTTACACTTCACCTCTAGTTTGTTATTTGTTACTGATGATTTATTTATGACATTTGTGGTATATATGATAGGTTTTAAATATTGATTAAAAGTGGTTCAAATGGCATATATTACTATTAGTCATATTCTTATATTCACATATTTCCATAGTCTTACATTGTTATATTCTTCCTTTATCCTATTCTCATGTCATTTTCTTACATTCTTTCCTTTTCCATTTGACCTTTTAATCGTTACTTGTAACGTATGATTTATATATGTCATTTGTGGTATATATGGATTAAATATAGGGTATATGTAGGGTATATTACTTTTATTCATATTCTTATATTCTCATATTCCACAGTTTTCCATAGTCTTGCATTCTTACATTCTCCTCTTCTCATACTCTCATGTGACTGCTTTTCCACTTGACCTTCGATTCGTTATGTGTTACTCATGATTTATTGATAGCATTTGTGGTATATATGATAGGTTTTAAATATTTGAAACGAAAACGTTATTTGGCCAAGTTAAAAACCCACTCACATACACAAGTTGATTCAATAAAAAAAGCTGTGTGTACTGATAGCAGGTTACGCATAATCAAGTGTATCTCTGTTGCCAACAAAAAGAAGAAGAAAAACTTTGCTTCCTTTTTGCACATTTACAAACTTTACAACAAAAGCCATGTGGCCCGTATGCCAAGTTAACATACAAAAAACTGGAAAGGAAGAGGGAAAAACGACAAAGAAAAGCAAGCGAAATGTACACGTAGTATTGGCCCGGCCTGAAATGGCAGCTTATATAATCAAAAGTTGGCGTTGAAAACTCATTTGTTTATGCGCATGAAATGTTAATGTTGCACACACACACAGCCTTTCTATATGTGTGTGAGTGTGTGTGTGTGTTTGGCATGTGAGCGACATTTGTTTGAAAGTTTTTTGACAGCCGCTACTCGACATACATTGAAAACACACACGCTCACACACACACACGTTCGGAGGCTGCATCAATTGTTGGCGCAGACTTTTTGATTTGTTTTTAGCACACACACACACACACACACACACATGAAAGCAGAAAAAAAATAATTAAAATGCGTTGCGCTGACATTATTGTACCGTTGCTGCCGACTACATCCCCTTCCCTTCCCCCCGCCAATTCTCTTTTATTTTCATCAATTGTGATATAAAGTTTAATTAAATTCTTTTCCGATTTCCTTGCGAATTGCGCTGCGTGAATTTAATTAAACATTTTGCCAATGTCCTTGCCGCTTTTATTTATACTCCCCCGCCCCCTTCCCCACCCAGACAACTCTTTGGTTAAAAGAAAAGCGCCGCAAACACAAATAAAAGTTGAAAAATAGAAAAATCAAGTAGAGAGTAGTGAGTGTGGCGGGGGTGAGGGGGCTAGGGGTAAGGCGCGTAATTCAATCTGTCAGCTATGCGGGGCACGTTGCATACTTTTGTGCGCTAGCTGCTGCTGTTACTAAATCAACACGAATGTGCTGTCAGCTGTCCGCTGTCTGCCCAAAATTTGCATAAGCCACAGAGCCCAAGCCTCAGATCTGCCGAAAAAAGGAGAAGAATAAGAGCAGCAAAAAGTAGAAAGAGTTGCATGAATGTGGCATATTTAGCTATTTGTTCTACACTGAGATTGAGCAAAGAGAGACGAAACGACGAAAAACTGTTGCCAACTTTTTGTTGCTGTTGATCTTGTTGTTGTGGCAATTGCTGTTGTTGTTGTTGTGGTTGTTGTTGCTGCCCCATGACTGTGCTCAAAGTAACGCTCAGTGTCGTATTTGTCTTGTATTACTCTGCACACTCCTCTTACTCCATCTCCACTCTCTTCCCCTTCACACACACCTCTTACTCCATCTCCACTCCACTCTCTTCCCCATACATTCTCTCGCACTGTGGCATTTTCTAATTTCCCCCTCCCCTCCCCCTACTGACGCTTTGCTTTCTGCGCCATTTCCGTTTGCGACGTCCTGCTGCATGTCCTAGCTGAGTTGGCATGTCCGTTCCGTTTCGTCTGTCTGTCCGCCGTATGAGTTGGCATTTTTATGCAGCTGACAAACGCCAACGTCTCTACGTCTGTCTATGAGCTACGTATGATATTTCCTACACTTTTCACTTGAAGCAAATGCAATTTATTATACGCTCCGTTGCTCTATGATGCCAACAGCTACAGCGACAGCAACAGTGCTCTCATCTCAACTACTGCTGCTAAGTGCTCGCTTTAAAATAATTAAATTTCTTTCAACAATTGTGCGTGTTTTTCTTTCCATCTTTTCATCTATTCAATTATGTTTAGCATTATTAAAATATTTGCGCCATGCATGTCAAAGAGCTTCCGCTGGGACTCATTGCATATGCAATGAGACTAGCTGAAAGTGCGCTTTGTGCAGCTCAAATGCAGTTTTGCTATAGCAAAAGTAGTCAAGTCATACCAGTAAGTGTCATGGTATAAAAATAGCAACTTTTGTGCAGAGTTTGTTGGTAAACTTTAAGCTCAAAAACTATATTTATAACACTTAAAAGTAGCCGCTAAATCTATCAATATTAAGGAAGCTTAAATCTAGTTTTTATTGCATTTGTCTTTAGATAAATATACCGATAATGCACTGACAGTATAACAGTATATTGAAGTGTGCATTTGTTTATATTCTAACTTGTATAAGGTCAGGTTAGGTTAAGGATTTCGACTCGTTAAATTTCTTAGGCCAAACTAGGTCCATTGTCATGCCTCATAGACTAAGCTCAGCTTCGACTACTGAGATAATGTACAGCCTGAGGCTTTTCTGAACCTTTCCTAGTTTTCGCGAAGTCTGTCAAGATTGATAGGTGGATGCCAGAACCTGAATAAAGTGATGGATAGTCTCTTCTTCCTTCCCGTCAGGTCAACTTCTACAGAAGGCGTTGGCAGGAACTAAACTTCCATGAACCAATATCCGCTCAGTGCTCCAAGGCTGCACATGACTTTGTTGAAATATTAATATTAAAACTTTTTGATCTAAGACCTAAATGTCTCAAAATATAAATAAAACTTTCAAGATCCAAGATCTAAATATCTTCATGTTAACTTTCAATCACCTGTAATGAAAATTCGCATCAGTAGGTTCAATAAGCTGAACAACTTTCTCTAGGCTGCCACGAACCAATGTCCGCTCAGGGCTCTAAGGCTGATCATGGCTCTGATTCAATATTAATAATCAAACTTCTTGATCTAAGTGCTAAATATCTCCATGTTAACTTTCAATAACCTGTAAAATAAGCTAAATGAAAATTCGCATCAGTTTCAGTTCAATGAACTGCAGAACTTTCGCAAAACTTCTAGAGCTTGTTGCAGTTAATTATGCAACATCCACTCGACTCTGTTTAAGACTCTGTCGCTTTAAGCTGTTGCTTCACTCTGCGCTAATTAATTTCGCTCTGCAATTTCAGCCAGTGTCATTGGCATCATTAACTGTTATTAATGATTAACACTGAAGTCTACTTTTTGCTGTTGTACTTAGCCATTTGCCATTTGCCATTGCTCCAGGGAGTTGCTTATAAATTATGATAAATATTCTGTATGCCGAATGTGTCATACTTGTTTGTTCTAGATTAATCGAGAACAGGAACCGTGGAGGCAGAGTTAATCAACGCACATGTCACATGATTTATGATCTGAGGGTGGTCTATGGGTGGTGATGATGTTGCTGCCACATTTAATACATGTTGTGTCACTCGACACCGAAATGGCTGCTGGCCATTTTTGAGGTGTGTCAACAAGATAATGAGATTCTGTTGCTGCTCTTGCTGTTGCAGCTAAGCAAATATGCAAATATCTCCATAGCTGCATTGCCCAAAAGGCAAGCTGCAACATAACGTGGCAGGGTCCGGCTAGCATATCTATTTGTGGCATGTTGCTGCTGTGATTGTAGCTGCTGCTGCTGCTGCTGTTGTTGCCGTAATAAGCCGCATTGCATTGCATTTATAGCCACAGCAGCAACATTGCCAACACGTTGCACAAAGGTCTGGTTGCATATGTGGCATGTGGCATGCACAGCACTGCATGTGTCGTTGCATTGTTGATTAATAACGTGCACATTGCGCACGTGTTTCGGCAATGAGAGTC
Source organism: Liodrosophila aerea (assembly GCA_035045005.1). Taxonomy (NCBI): domain Eukaryota; kingdom Metazoa; phylum Arthropoda; class Insecta; order Diptera; family Drosophilidae; genus Liodrosophila; species Liodrosophila aerea. The sequence continues at coordinate 67,302 of JAWNNL010000652.1, forward strand.
AGCAAACAGTTTGCATAGCACACCAGTATATATGCAAATATACACACACACGCACACACACACACACGATTGGTATTTGTGCCACACACACACACACGCACGCATACACACAGTAAATGCGCATTGACAATAAATTAACAGCGATTGACATGGCCAACACCACCAGCGAGGCATTAGCAGAGGCATACAGCTAGAGCTCAGCCCATGCACTGAGCGAAAAAGTTGATATGAAAAGCAGCAACAGAATTTAAGCAATTGGAATAAAGTAAATAAAGGATAAATAGAAAGATGATTAAGAGTAGAAGAGAGATTTCTGCGATGAGCGATGTAATAGTGAGCAGAGATGAGGAGGAGATATAAACAGAGGACGAGAAGTAAAAGAAGGCAAGGTGAAAAGAATGGAGTAAAAATGGGAGGAGATGAGAAACAATGAGTAGAAATGAGAAGAGAGAAGTAATAGTGAGAAGAGATGAGAATAGAGAAAGGGAAGTGGGAAAAGATATGAACAGAGGATGAGAAGTGAAATGAGATGAGGCGAAAAGAATGGAGAAGTCAACATGAGAAGAGATGAGGAATGATGAGGAGAAGTGGCAAGAGATTTGAATAGAGAATGAAAGGATACGAGAATGAAATAGATCAGAGGACAAAGGGAAGAGTTGAGGAGAGATGTGAACATATCGTATGGCAACTGACAGCCTTTAAATGTTACGTGATGAGGAGAAGTGGCAAGAGATTTGAATAGAGAATGAAAGGGTACAAGAAGGAAAGAGATCAGGAAAGGACAAGGAAGGAGGAGTTGCCTTTAAATGTTGCGTAATTCTACACAATAGCAGTCTAGTTTCTCACAGTGCAATAGCTACATATGTATGTATACGCATATGTTGTACTATATACGTTAACACACACACTCACACATATGTATGCACAACATACATACATTTGCTGTGCTGTCCCCACGTGTTTATGTTAACAGCGGGCATCTGTTTTCTATAGACGGTGTAAATGGGTTTTCCTATGCATGTTGTTGTTGTTGTTCGCATTGTTGTAGCAGAGTTGTTGTTCGTCTCTGTGTGTATCCTGTGTGTATGAGGATTCCTCTGTGCTTTTACCGCTGCTGCTTTTAAGTACGTGCATATAATTTTCAGCGCTGTCGCTATCGCTGGCTCTGGCTCTGGCTCTACTCAGGCTGTCAATATCACTTGCTTACTGTGGAATTTATTGGTGACAGCGCACATAATACATAATGCATGGCACTCACACACACACCACACTCACACACACACACACACACACACTCTACATTCGATAGACATTGAAATTTATTGCGTTGGTAATGTTAACCAAAAGCAGCTCAGCGCAACGCAAAAACCTTTAAATGAGATGAGTTTAAGGACAGAGCAGAGCATATGTCCTTTGCCAGCTGTAATAAATATGCTAGCTTTGTTTTATGCTATGCAAAATTGAAATAATTTTAAGGTAATAACTAAATAAAGATTAATGGCTGACTTAACTTGAATTAAATTTTAAAATATATATCACTCAAATATGATATAAATAGACAATCAACTGTGGATACTTTCGGCACAAGATCTATCTATCTAACCGTTGATATTGACACAGAACTGTTGCTCAGATATAGCTATATTTATTGCTAATATTAAGTACAGGGTATATGTTTAGTTGCTCTGTAATCCAGACTCTAGATAAGAACTAAATAAATATCAGCTAAACTACTATATATGGAACCATCAACTGTGGAAACTTTCGACAATAGTTGAAGCTGAAGATCTATCTATCTACTAAAGTCACACTATCAGACATTGACACAGAATTGTTGCTCAGAAATAGCTATATTTATTTCTAATATTAAGTACAGGGTATATGTTTAGTTGCTCTGTAATCCAGACTCTGGATAAGAACTAAATAAATTTAAGCAAAACATTATAATAAGCTTAGACTAACAGCTCTTAGCCAAGAACTCAATAGCCTCGACTCAAAGCTACTCTATCTTACTTCCTGTCAATTATGAATTTTACAGGATATCCACATAGTTGTGTCATACTTTGCTGCACTGTGTTTTCTACTATTTGCTGTTATATGTTACTCTAGACTTGACAGAAAGCCACCGCTGCCATTGCCTTTGCCTTTGCCTTTGTCCGCATTCATTACTCAATGTCTCGCTTTGGCGGTCTTTCTGCTCAGTACTATTTGCTCTCACTATTCGCTTATTCCCGTTCTGCTGTCTGTCTCTGTGACTGTAAACAAATGCTTTGCTGCATTATATCACAATCCTAATTCCTAAACACACATTGAGTTGGATTAAGCCAAATGAGACTGCATACAGAGATAGCATTACCACACTACCATTTGTATCTTTCTTTTTTTTGGGTGGGGTGGGGAGTGGATCTTCTCTTGCTGCTGTGCCTGACTTTATTACGTTATGAGTTTGTGCCCAACTGACTGCTGTCTGCTGTCTGTTTTGGTCTGTGCTGTCACGTGGCATATTGCGCATACGCCCTATGTGTGCAGAGCAGAGAGAAAGGCTGTTGCGACAAGCATGTAGATTGAATTAAAGACTCAACAACAACAACAATAGCGAACAACAGCATTAGCATAAACTACAACAGCAACAGCAGCCATATCGTTTCTTCAAGTCAAGCGAAAAGTCATTGTCAAAGTTGTTGTGTGCTCTCCATTTTGTTTGTCGCCATTTTGTTTTTGTGACTCACCAAGTAGCAGTTGTTGTTGTTGCTCTTCTCCCTGTTCTCCCCGTTTTTTATGCGCTTTGTTTTGGGACCTGAAGTTGCGGGCTGCCTTTAGGGGCTTTCGACTGCATAATTTATGGCAATAAATTCGCTTAACTTTACGACAATTTGTTGCTGCAAAGTGTGCCATAAAACTCAGCTCAAAGATACCGCCGACTAGCAGCCATAACATGATTTCGTTTGTAACACGAAGAGCTGAAATTGATTCGGCATCAACTCACGCCCTTTGATGTGGCCTGTTAACATTTTGCGATTAGCGTTAAATTTGATTAGTGTTTGCTCTTCACTTCACTTCACTCCACTCCACTTCACTCTCCACTCCACTCCCCACTCTCATTGGCTTAATTAAAAACAAACGTGACGCTGCTTATGCTTTCGTTGAATGGCCGCATTGATGCGGCTGTGCCACTTCAATTAGTGCAACGTTTTGTGCCGCATCCATTGGAAACCCCAAAAACTCGAAATTGCAACTCGGCAACTGCAAAGCGCCGCACAAAGCGTTCTGCATTGCAAATGCCACAAGGCCAGCAGGCAATAGTCTGGCAGTCAGCCAAGCAGGTAACTCCTTAGTGAGCGAGGGGTGGAGTGGGGTGGGGGGAGAGAGTACTGTACATAGTATATGCAAAACTCCAATTATGCCAATACGCAGAGTTCACCCTTGCCACACAACTGACTTGCAACTCGACTTGCACTTGCACTACTATTACTACTGCTTCGTCTTCTACTTGGACATAGTACTTCTACTTCTATTTCTACTTTCTACTACTTTTTTATCTATTCGATTCTGCTAGACTGCCTTTTTACTGAATTAGTTATTTCTGCTCCTATTTGGAGTTTTATTTTTTATTTTACTCCCACTCCTTTACATTCTTCTTTGACCTACTACTACTCCTACTTCCACTCGATCGTCTTCTACTCCCATCACTGCTTGGACTCTTCCTTTGACTCTTTTTCATACTTCTACTTCTCCTCTTCTCAGTTCTTTTCTTCCCATTCCTTCACTGCTTTTCATTCAAGTGCAATCCAGTTGAGTTGCCTGCTCCACTCTGGCTCAAATGCTTCTATTGCCTGTTAACAATTTCAAAATATATTTCAACTTTAAATTCTAACTAGTTCCAGGTCCAGTGTGGGCAGTTAAGCTGCTTATCGCAACTAGAGTTCTTTGTAATTAATAATGTATTGCTGTTATACTAAACTCAAGTCGTCTCAAGTTGTTATTAAATATTGATTTACAACATAATCAAAATATAATTAAAATTTATAGAGAATTGTAGTTGTAGAGAGTTATTAAAATGCCAAGAAGTTCATGTGCATGAGCAAATTAATTATATATATATATATCCGATGTAAAATATATCTTTTATAAATTAAACCAAAAAGTCATATGGACTTGACAATGACAAACCTTTTACTTAAGCTTTAAATGTTTACTCAAATGAAGACAACAAACTTACAAAACTTTTAGTTATGGAAAATACTCTATATTATATTATTTTATTATACATATATTCTATATAGCTGTTGCCTGTTAAATATACCCAAATTATTTAGAAATGGAGCCAAGCGAATGTGAATAATAATATTGTATAAAATATGTTGGAGAGTGGAGTAGCAGACTCCTTAAAAAGACTTGAAATAAAACAGAAATACGTAGAGCATATGACAACAGATGACATATGGAATAAATTGTGAAAGGATTACTAGGATAATGAAATTCAAACTCTGCCCAATAGTAGCTAGAGCATTGAATGGGTCATCTATGAATATGAGACTACATACGGTACTATTTATGAAAGTATTACTAGGATAAAGTAATTAAAAGTCTGCCTTAAGCAAGGTAGAGTATTTAACATATGCTACTATTTATGAATGGATTACTAGGATAAAGCTATTCAAACTCTGCCTTAAAGTAGCTAGAGCATTGAATAGGTCGTCTTTAACTATATGTGACCACATATGGTACTTTATATGAAAAGATTACTAGAATAAAGCCATTCAAAGTCTGGCTTAAGCAACATAGAGTATTCAATAAGTCGTCTATGGAAATGTATACCAACATATGCTACTACATATGAAAGAATTTCTTGGATGATTCACAGTCTGTCTTAAATAAGTTAGAGTATACCATAAGGCGTCTATCAATATGTGACAACAAATAATGCTATATTTGAAAGGATTACTAGGATTATGCCATCTAAAGTCAGTCTGCCAGAAAGCAGAGCATTCAATAAGTCGTCTATGTAAATGAGCTGCTCAGAGTCACAATTCTACATTTCAGTCTTCTTCTGACTTGTATTCACTATTGGACAGTTGCTCGTTAGTCAATGCCTGTGCTGTTTATGCCTCGCTGTGCTCTGTGCCACTGACAGTCCCAGGTCCCTGGTGCTGCTAGATATAGATACATATATATAGCGACGAGTACATCCACTTAGTACACTGACTGTAGCTGTAGCTGTTGCTGTTGCTCTGCTGTTGGCACTCGCTGTGCATTGGGGATGCGTTTCCTGTCCCTTGACGACTATTTTTCAGGCTCACTGTGAAATTCTTATTTCTTTGCTTTTTAACTGCCATTTGTCGTTTGTCAGGCTTGTCTGACTTGCCTGCCACGTTGCAATTTGACTTGCAACCGCACACTTGAGTACGTTGCATGCATTTAGGCGCAAGTTTGTTGAACTTGCAACGTCTTCTTAAAGGCAGCAGCAACGGCAGCAGCAACAGCTCGGTCAAGCAACTTGTCTTAATGCCATGAATAATTCAGCACAGTACTGAGCAGAGCAGCAGCTGTGTAGCATGCCACAAAATGCTGCACTGGCTAGCAAGTTAATTACATTTGTTGCATACGTGCAACGAGCGTTGATTGCATGGGGCATGCGGCATGGGGCATGGGGCACGGCTGGCATTCTATTTGAATGCAACCACAAAGCAGCACCGCAGCATAGAGCAAAGCATTTATTTCGGTTTCCATTGAGAGAGGCAGCGAGTGTTGCCATTAACAATGCGGTTCATACTACTATGCAACATCACTCAAACAAAGCGCTCTATCAAAATATTTATTTGAATATATGTTAACAGCTCGCTCGTATGCAACTCGTCTATATGCATGTGGCATGTGCCACAAACATATCAATAATAATTTCCACTTTAATTATGCATGGAGAGGGGGAGCGAGAGTTTCAGCCACGAATTATAACCCCATGAGCACTAATGTGCAATCTCAGAGTTCCTGAACCTCAAAACATTTCATTGAACTCGCAACATGCAACAGCCTATAGTCTATTGCCTTAGGGGGAGTCAAGGTTGCTGCGTTGAAGCAAGCTGCTGCAATGTGAAAACCTTAGGCCAGGGCAAGCAAAGGTGCATATGAATAGCAATAACATTATGATGATTATGATGTATCTATAGATATAGATAAATGTCTTATAAATGCCTTCATAATACTCTATAGACTTGGGAAGAAGCAGATGAATGTGAGCCTGGCATCAGCCAACTGAACTCAAACTTGTTCTAATTGGCATTCCCAGTAGTATAAGTGATGTCTTCTTTGATTAATCTATGTGCAAATTTATGTCTGGCCTAAATAATATTATTATTAAATTACGACTTGAGATGAGTTACAGCCGTCTTATTATGAAGACTATATATGTATATTATGAATATGTATGGAACAGTTGGCAACAATCGGCACTTTAAAATTGTATGCACTTTGTTCACCTGCTTTCAGTTTACATTCAATAATACTCTACATTTAATCATAAGCCACGCGGATCATAAAATTATGTCTGTACATATTAACATACATGTAGTATATTGCTTGAGCAGCGTTCCTTCACTTGGTACAACTGTTAGCTTGTCCCAACAGACTCAACTTCTTAAGCATATACATACATATGAATACAAATATTCAGACCTGTTCCTATTTACGAATTCGTTCAATCGATTTACTTGTTGAAAAAAATGGGGTTCCAAATTTCAATTCATCGTTTTCGATTAGCTTCATATTTGGTACATTTCGAAATGGATTAGCTTCGTGTGTAAGTACAATAAATATTTTCGTTTCTTGAAAACGATACATCGAATTTAGGAAGCCGTTTTTTTTTTCAAAACGTAAATCGATTGTACGATTACGAAAATGGGAACAGGCCTGATTATTATTATTTTTAGACCCTGTACTTTTTTTATTATATTAAATATTATTATAAACCATAAAGTCATGAGCCTCAGTTGCTTCTACTACTCTCAAAAAACTTAAGCCAAAAGCTCACGCTGCTTGCTGCTATGTTACACCTGAGTGCCATAGCGAACAGCTTTTAACGGGCAATTATGTGCAGTTCAGCTTGACAAGCGTAAAAGCACGACTCATGGCATAAACGAATATATTTGTGTGTGTGTGTGTGTGTGTGAAAACATTTCTAAGCGTTTTGCAATTGACTGCCACGCCCAATATGCCACTGCTGCCCCCACACACACACACACACTTAGTCACTAAAAGATGTTGAAGTGAACACATTAGAATTTTAATGAGGTGCAAGACTGCAGAAAGCAGAGACTGATAATGCTAGTGTGTGTGTGTGTGTGTGTGTGTGTGTGTCTGTGTCTTGCCTTTAACTCTGCTTACAACTGCAGCAGCAGCAGCAGCAGCAGCACATTAAGTCGCGTCTCTGGTGTCGTAATTAAAATGCTGCAGCAACAGTGACAACAGCAGCAGCAGCCACGCCCACTGGCTGTCATGTTTATGGGCTTGGCTTAGCTGCAGCTCAACAGCTAAGACAACGTGTAATAAAAATGTTGTCTTATTAGCTGCAAAGTGTATCCTGAGAGAGTGAAGACTGGGGCAGGGGCTAAAGAGTGCTTGTACTAAGCGCTTTAGTTAAGCTAAGCCGCATTTAGGCACAAACGTTAGTTTAACGTTTATCGATTAACTTTAGCCGCAGACTTTAATGCCTTTGATCATTTTTGATTAACCAGAAACGAAAGCAGAGTGGAAAGAAACTCGGAATGCTAAAAGCAGATTAATTATGCTGTCAACGGACTGAGGGACAGACAGACACTCAGCTGCTGCTGCTGCCACAATTAGCGCGCAGAAGTTGCAAGAGAAGAGGGGAAAATAGAGAAAATGAAAAAGAAATGAAGGAACTGTGCCACATAAATTGCATTTTATGCCCAGGCTGCAGTCAGCCTTACTTTTTTAAGTCCAACCAAACATAAAAAATGAAGCTGGAAGCTATGAGCTGTAGCTGTGGCAAGTTGTGGCTGCAGCTGCAGCTTTTGTTTGCTTCATAATTTGCTGTGGCCTAATGCGACGCATAAAAATAACAGAATAAAAAACACAACGAAAAAAATACCAACAGACAGATAGCTGAGAGTGTGTGTGTGTGTGTGTGTGTGTGTGGGTGAGGTGCGACTGTAATAGCTTAAATGGGCAATGGGCAATGGGCAGCAAAATGGAAGGGAAAAACCCAAAGAGAGAAAAAACGCAGAGCATACAGTCAACTGGGTGCCTGGGTGCGGTTTATTGATTTTCTGTTCACTGATGAGCAGAGCCAAAGCAAACCAAACCAAACCGAACCAGCATCATCATCACATCATGATAATGATATTAATGCTGATGATGCTGCGTTGGCAAATTTTTTTCTGATTTCGGTGGTGGTGGCTGGCAACACAAAATTTGTGTCAAATTGTGTGGGGCAACACGAAAAGCGCATTAAAAGCTTAAAGCAAAACGATTAAAGCCAACAGCACAGCGAGCAGCAGGCTCAACACTTAAGCAAATGCCAGCAGATGGACCACAGAGAAAGGGGGGCGGGACATACTATATAGTGAGAACGATGGGCAGACAGACAGATAGTCAGACAGACAGAAACAGAGAGTTTCGAATACGCAATTCATCAGCAGGCAATAAGCCAAAAGCACCTGATAAATTCGAGTAGAAAAAGTCAGTGCAATCGAGTAGCGTTAAAGAATATAGGCAAATAAAATGCCATATAAAATATATAAAAAATTTAAACTATATGAAAATATACAGAAAATATATATATGCAGAAACATATATATAAAAGTATGTATAAAATATATATTTCAGCAGCTTGCAGCTGCAGCACAAATTTGCGTATTTCCGTTTTCCGGCTGACGTGCAGCGTTGAATAAACATACAGACAGACCAGCATGCCATATATAAAATGACTGAAATTTAACAAAAAAATATATAGCTTTATAGCAACTGCAGCAACATGACAGCACCAAGCCCACAGCAACAGTAGCAGCAGCAACAGAAGATTCCAGCTACACTGCAATTGCTGACAGCCCAACACTGAGCTTGATAAATGTTGGGCTGCTCGAGTTGCTATCAGGCTCAACTGGGACTGGCACTGGCGATGGCAATGCAAATGCGTGAAGGCTACACACAAAAGCGGCAACAAACTGCCAATTAAGTGCCAAATTATGCCAGCCAACTATACATAGTAGTGGCAGCACAACAGCGATAACAAAGGCAACAACAAGCATGCCTCTACCCTATTGTTGCACAAAGAAAGGGAACGGATCTAATTAGTATGTGACTAGAAGATACCCAGCAAACATTGTGTAACTCTTTAATTAATGACAATTATCTTTTGATGTATCTAAGAGTATTTCTGTAGATAGATAGATAGATGTAGATCCAACTGTGCATCAGTTAATCAATCTAATTATCTGTCTTCATATGTCTGTCCCTATAACCCTCAACTACATCAGTAAACTTTTACTCGTTCGACATTAATAGTTGCATTAATTATTCAGTTATTCTATCTATATATCTATATCTATCTATCCGTCCTCATATGTATCTGCTTATAACCCTCAACCATCTATACACTTACTACTTGTATTCGCTACATAGAATTTGCAGTACTTCCGTGCAGCTCTTTCCCCCGTCTTTTCCCAACTTTCTCCAACCTTAGCATGCAAATAATTGTGCCCTAACTGTGCGCAGTAAATTGAAAAACTTTTGCGGCAAGTTGTGGACCCACGAATACACATCCAAATATCAGTTGCATGTTACGAGCGACTACTGACTGCCTTATTATTCGGCCAGAAAACTTTTACTTTTCCTGCTGCACTTGCGATAACAATGTGCATTGTTGTGTGTGAGTGTGTATGTGTGTGTAAGAGTGTGTATTGTGCTGTGTCTGGCTGTGTGCTTTGTTGTTGTGGCAAGAGCGCTATTGTCGCGGCCTTGCAACTATATTTGAGTTGAGCCTGGCATAGTTCTAGTTCAAACTGTTTTCCAAGTTGTTACAATTCTAGACTTAAAATGAAAAAGGTAAATGGATTATAGAGCAGTAAGGAGACAGATAGATAGAGATGGTTAAAGATACACACAAAAACTCGGAAAGCTACAGTCGGATTCAACCGACAGTAGAAGACCCTGTACTTTGATTTGCCCTGGGCGTCGATAATAGCAGCTGCATATAAGTATATACTCACATACACATACATATAAACATATGTGTGTATACATACACACATACACTTATACATACAAATATACACGCAAATACAAACAATAACCAATACTCATACAGAAATTCATACTCACAATCAAAAATCACGTATACGCTCTAGTGGCCGCATACGCTACGGCTTCCCCCCTCCCTAGCCAAATGCCTAGTACTGAAAAATGAATCCAGTGATTCTAAAACTGTATATATTAAGGACATTTTTGAAAATTTGAGGGGGAGGGAGATGACTTTTCAAACATTTGAAATAAACTTGACCTGCCTATGTAATACACGAACCTAACAAAAAAAAAACTCGGAAAGCTACAGTCGGATTTTACCGACAGTAGGAGACCCTGTACTTTCCTTCGCACACACACACACACGCTACACTCACACAGGCACACATAGCGCAAAGTCGCACACATACGCTCGCGCTGCTCCCCCCTTACCTAGTACAGGAAATTGAATCTTGAATATCTCCGGTGTTTATTATCCGATTGAGCCAAAATTCACAGCACAGATAAAAATTATCATATCAAAACACAAGTTTGTATCTTTAAAATTGTGGGTGAGATAGCTTTTGGGGGAGGGGGCGAGGTATCAAAAATCTAAAATAAACTTGATCTGCTTGCACTATAGGGGCATCTAACTGCCAAATATGATGTCTCTGCTCTTACAGTTTCCGAGATCTAGGTGTTCATACAGACGGACAGACAGACAGACGGACAGATGGACAGACGGACAGACGGACAGACAGACAGACGGACATGGCTAGATCGACTCAGCTCGTCGACCTGATCAATAATATATATACTTTGTGGGGTCTGCCACGCCTCCTTCTGCCTGTTACATACATTTCGGGCTTGCACAATCTTAATAGACCCTTTTGTACTTTTTTAAAGTACAGGGTCTAAAGCCCCGTTTCCATTGAGGTCGTAAGACCAAAATTGAGACTTTTTGCTTGAGACCGGTCTCAAGCCCATACAAAATCTTGTCAGTTGCGTTTGAATTTGGGACTAGTCGTGAGAGCTACGACCAAAAAATCCAGAGTGTTGTAAAACGATTTTCTGCCAAAAATGTGGCAGCATTGTGAAATTTACCCGTATTTTATCGAAATTCAACTCTGTTTACAGTTAAAAAAATGTAAACAAACGAAAAAAATTCGTAAACAATAAGTTTATTCGTTTATTATTTATTATATTTAATTTTTTTATCATTATAATTGATTTGTTTGTATTTTATATTATTTCAGTGGACAATATATATTTTTAATAAATGACACAATTTGTTATTTCATGCTTCCATATAGTTCTTGGCATTAATTCAGCTTTGAAAACTGCAACAACTTTTGCCATTTGTTCCAACTGGCTTTTATGAGCATATTCCATACTCTGTGCCTTTTCGATACACTCCAGTTCGCTTATGTCCACCATTATCTGGGACTAAGCAATTAAATCAATATTTATTTTCTCCATTTCATTATCAAAATCTTTTAATTTATTCTGCAAGTCACAAATCAAATCAAATGTAAACAAAAAACAGCTGATTTCGACTTGCGACTTACGACCGTTTGTTCAATGGAAACACCTAAAAGGTCGTAGCCCCAAAAAAAGTCGTAAGACCGCTGTGGAAATTGGGTATAAAAAAATTAAGTCTCTAGCTCTTATAGTTTCCGAGATCTAGGTGTTCATACAGACAGACGGACAGACAGACAGGGCTATATCGACTCAGCTCGTCGTCCTGATCAAGAATATATATACTTTATGGGGTCTGCCACGCCTCCTTCTGCCTGTTACACACAAATGTCATTTGCACAAACTTAATAGACCCTTTTGTACTTTTTTAAAGTACAGGGTCTAAAATCCCGGAAAGCTCGATCACATGATTTCAGAGTTAACTCTCTAAACACTGTTAAAACTCGTTGAATTTCAATGAAAATTTTTACTTATAAGAAGCATTTGCTTTGTGTAGAATGCAAAAAACAAAAAAATTAGTTATAACTTTTTTGGATTAGCATCGAAGTATCATTTTATATCTAGATCAATGCATACCCCTAAATTTATTGTGTACATGATTGTCTGTCAGTTGCTTACTGCAGACGTTAGCCACTCAGAAAGTGAATCCTGTCCAATAGCAACAGGAAGGAAGCCTCGCCAAGTTACAGATAACTCCAGTGCAAACGACGACCAGGACGGTGATGAATTCAACTTCATGATAACCGGTGGATATCGACCCAAGATTAACAAAGTGCTCAAATACGTGGTGTCTCTGCGAGATATAACCGAGTTCGAATCCGAGTTTGGTACCCAACACTATTGTGGTGGAGCTATTATCAGTCCAAAGGTCATTCTAACGGCAGCGCATTGTTTTTTTTATGGAAAGTAGGTATTATTCAGTTATTTCCTCATAAGTTCATTCAATCATTTAGTCCTTATGCAGTGGAAATATGCGATCGAGTGTAAAAGTTATTGCTGGCACACCTAAGCGTCTTGAGCGTAATCCTTATTCGGTAGATTTGACTGTGAGAGATATCATACCACACCCAAAATTCGCATTTAGTCGTAAAGAATATGATATTGGAATAGTGAGGCTCCTTATCGAAGTAAGGACAAATAAATTCATTGGTATCATACCAATTGCCAACAGAGAAGCGACTCCTGGTTTGTCCTGTACAGTTTGCGGATGGGGTACAGTGCTTCCTGTAAGAAGTAAACTATAACTTTGTCGAATGTTTAACATTTCTCTCACCCTAACTAAACAGTATGGGCCTTTTCCCGATCTGGCGGTCAACGTCCGTATCACTATATTGTCCCATAAGTATTGCTCTGAACAAAAGGCTTTTCGCAAGGGTATGATCTGCGCCGGAAATGAACAAGATCCCGAGATGGACAGTAGTGAAGGCGACTCAGGCGGACCTATGATATGTAACGGTAGGGTGGTGGGGATCGTCTCCTTTGGAACCTATCTCAAATTGGGACGAACCCACACTGCATTCTACACAGATGTCTACCATTATCGCAAGTGGATTGAAGGCAATAAGGCTGCGAGGCTGCCCATGCAAATAATTGGCTATTGGAAATTTGTCCTAATTTTATATTTTTTTCTTAAGTGGTGACAAATTATAGTTGTTAATAGCGCGTTTAACTAATTAATAAATTTATGCAAAACATTTACACGCTTTCACTGACAGTGTACTGCATTTGCCATTTATGTAAACCTAATGGACCCCCTTGCGTTGTTTTCAAGGTTCAGGGTCAGACTATAAATCTACCTAGTATTTGTGTAGTTCTTTAGCTATCTCTGCTAAACTATTATTGTAAATAACTTGAAAAGCAATTTGGCGTAAACGTCATTGACTGCAGGCCTCCCAAATGGACTAAGGGGCGTTATACTTGATCCCAGGCGTACAAGCCCACAATTTTCCGCGCCTCTTGAGCGTAATTAGCCGTTGAGCTTCTAAGCGCTATGTAAATACGAGTACAAAAAAACCTCGGAAAGCTACAGTCGGATTCAACCGACAGTAGAAGACCCTGTACTTTGATTTACCCTGAGCGTCGATAATAGCAGCTGCATATAAGTATATACTCACATACACATACATATAAACATATGTGTGTATACATACACACATACACTTATACATACAAATATACACGCAAATACAAACAATAACCAATACTCATACAGAAATTCATACTCACAATCAAAAATCACGTATACGCTCTAGTGGCCGCATACGCTGCGGCTTCCCCCCTCCCCAAACCAAATGCCTAGTACTGAAAATTGTTTGTTCAATATCTCCGGTGTTTATTATCCGATTGGGCTGCAAGTCGCACCAAACATTCAAAGCATCTAAGGCTTTAATCCTGCAAATGAATCCAGTGACTCTAAAACTGTATATACTAAGGACATTTTTGCAAATTTGAGGGGGAGGGGGATGACTTTTCAAACATTTGAAATAAACTTGACCTGCCTATGTAATACACAAACCTAACAAAAAAAAATTACGTCTCTAGCTCTTATAGTTTCCGAGATCTAGGTGTTCATACAGACAGACGGACAGACAGACAGGGCTATATCAACTCAGCTCGTCGTTCTGATCAAGAATATATATACTTTATGGGGTCTGCCACGCCTCCTTCTGCCTGTTACACACAAATGTCATTTGCACAAACTTAATAGACCCTTTTGTACTTTTTTAAAGTACAGGGTCTAAAATCCCGGAAAGCTCGATCACATGATTTCAGAGTTAACTCTCTAAACACTGTTAAGACTCGTTGAATTTCAATGAAAATTTTTACTTATAAGAAGCATTTGCTTTGTGTAGAATGCAAAAAACAAAAAAATTAGTTATAACTTTTTTGGATTAGCATCGAAGTATCATTTTATATCTAGATCAATGCATACCCCTAAATTTATTGTGTACATGATTGTCTGTCAGTTGCTTACTGCAGACGTTAGCCACTCAGAAAGTGAATCCTGTCCAATAGCAACAGGAAGGAAGCCTCGCCAAGTTACAGATAGCTCCAGTGCAAACGACGACCAAGACGGTGATGAATTCAACTTTATGATATCCGGTGGATATCGACCCAAGATTAACAAAGTGCTCAAATACGTGGTGTCTCTGCGAGATATGACCGAGCTCGAATCCGAGTTTGGTACCACACACTACTGCGCTGGAGCTATTATCAGTCCAAAGGTCGTTCTAACGGCAGCGCATTGTTTTTTTGATGAAGAGTAGGTATTATTCAGTTATTTCCTCATAAGTTCATTCAATCATTTAGTCCTTATGCAGTGGAAATGAGATGTGGACTGTAAAAGCTATTGCTGGCACACCAAGGCGTCTTGAGCGTAATCCTTATTCGGTAGATTTGACTGTGAGGGATATCATACGACACCCAAAATTCGTACGTAAAACTCTTGAAAATGATATTGGAATAGTGAGGCTCTTTTTCAAAGTAAGGACAAATAAATTCATTGGTATCATACCAATTGCCAACAGAAAAGCGACTCCTGGTTTGTCCTGTACAGTTTGCGGATGGGGATCAGTGCTTTTTGTAAGAAGTAAACTATAACTTTGTCGAATGTTTAACATTTCTATCACCCTAACTAAACAGTTGGGTCCTAACCCCGACCTGGCGGTCAACATCAATATCACTATATGGCCTCATAAGAATTGCTCTGCAGAACATGCTTATCGCAAGGGTATGATTTGCGCCTCAAATGAACAAGATCCCGAGATGAGCGGTGCTCCAGGCGACTCAGGCGGACCTATGATATGTAACGGTAGGGTGGTGGGGATCGCCTCCGGGATATACCATAGCGATTTGGGAGCAATCCCCCCTGGATTCTTCACGGATGTCTACCATTATCGCAAGTGGATTGAAAGCAATAAGGGAGCGCGGCTGCCCATGCAAATAATTGGCTATTGGAAATTTGTCCTAATTTTATATTTTTTTCTTAAGTGGTGACAAATTATAGTTGTTAATAGCGCGTTTAACTAATTAATAAATTTATGCAAAACATTTACACGCTTTCACTGACAGTGTACTACATTTTCCATTTATGTAAACCTAATGGACCCCCTTGCGTTGTTTTCAAGGTTCAGGGTCTGAATATAAATCTATTTAGTATTTGTGTAGTTCTTTAGCTATCTCTGCTAAACTATTACTGTAAATAACTTTGAAAGCAATTTGGCGTAAACGTCATTTGCACAAACTTAATAGACCCTTTTGTACTTTTTTAAAGTACAGGGTCCAAAAATAGCTAAAGAGATGCATCTATTTATATGTTTATAGAGGTAAACGTAGAGGTAGATAAGAATGCTGAGAGATATAAGAGTAAAGTAGACAATAGACAGATATTCATCAGTATAGGTAGATATTGATCTATAGATTAATAAATCAATGTAAAGAAGAAGAACTAAAGATATGTGATAAATAGAGCTTATAATTATGAACTATAGATTTATATATAGAGTTATATACAAACGATGAGCTAGAGATATAAAACTATAGATAAATATGGTTAGAAAGATAGAACTTTTATATCTATAGAAAAAGTATATTTAGCTAAAGATATAAATGGAAAGATAGACAGATATTTATTCATATAAATATTGATTAATAGCTTTATAGATGAGTGAAGAGATATAGAACTAAAGTATCTTTGGATCAAATAGCTAGAGAAAGTGATAAAGAAAGCTACAAATTATGAACAATATATCTAAAAAGATATAAAAATATGTATGTATAAACGATGAGCCAGAGATATATAGATAAGTATAGTTATAGAAAAACATAGTTATAGAACAAATTGTGTTTAGATAAAGGTATCAATGGATAGGTCTGTAAATAGATAACTATATGGTTAGATGGAAACAGAAACAGATAAGAGTGCATATGTATATATATACATACAAAGATACATAGACATACAGATAGTTTGTATATATATACATACAAAGATACATAGTACATAGTTTGTTTGGCAGTTATACAGCATATATATTTTATTCGTAGATAAACGAATGCCTAAGTATTTTCATTATTAAACAGATGTCTACATATACATATGCATATTTGTTCTGGTCAGTTGATTGCATTACGCCTCAATCTAAATGCAAATGGGCAAATAATATAAGCGAAGCAGACGCAAAATAAGAAAGGAGCAACAAATAGGCAAAATAAAGAAGCAAACTATCTGTAAACTGGGCCAACTGGACTGGCTAAACTGAACCAAACCAAACCAAACCGAACTGAACTGAATTGAAATTGTGTGTCAGTCGAAGCAGAGAAATGTGCAAGAACGCAATTTCGTTGAGTAAATAAGCCCACTGTGCGGCAAGTGCCACAGTTCCTTCCTTCCAACCATGCCACAACAGTTGAAGCCTTGCTCTTGTTGCTGTTGTTGTTGTTGTGGCTGTAATGCATGTAAATAAATTAGAATTTGATGGGGAAGTGTAGGGCTTAGAGGCTGCTGCTGCTGCTACTGCTGCAACTTGGCTATAATTGAACTGCCCAATGCAGTACGTACTAGAAAATGGTAAATTTTTGAAAAGGTTCTGCAATTCCCAGACCAAACAGTGGGCAATGGGTGGATGGGTGAGTGGCACTGACCACATTTGCAAAACTGCACAAAATGCACAAAACTTTGGCAAAAAGCATTGCCAACAACTGACCACTTAGAAGCAGAAGAAACAAATGTACCAAAAAAAAAGCGAATACTACTGAAAATAACTACAAAAAATTGTTGAAAATTTGCTTGTTATCTTTGTTGTTGCTGCAGCTGCAGCTCGAGTTGTTGTGGCATGTATGAACACAGTCAGTGCAAGCGAGTTGCACAAACAGACGGCAGCAAGAGGCATCTTGTCAAAGCGACAATTTACTCGTTAGTGAGGGCCAACAACTCTGCCAACTGTGTGGCAACTCTGGCACAACTTTTCCACACCAAAAAGAGGAAAAGTTTTTGCGCAACAATTTCATGCGTTAAGTTTTGCCAAGCACAAATTGAAAAGCATACACACATGTTGTTGTATCTAAAAGTATTTGTAATTCCTGCCCTGTGCTCAATTTGTGCCAATTGACGCGGTAATTTTATTTGTCAATTTTATAAAAGTACAGGCAGAGCAATGAAATGAACAAAGCACACACACTGCAAATTGAATTTCGACTGCATTAATTATGCAGGAGAGTGTAGTGTGTTGACAGAGCGGAGTGTGGACACAGATACATAGAAATAGTAGGTACATGCCTCTCAATTCCAGCTCAATGTAGTGCTCTTAATGTGGGCCTAAAGTAAGCTTTAATAGTAGGCATAAAGCATAGATTGTTGGCGATTTTAAAGCAAACGCAGAGGTCTACATTGAAATGAATATAAATTGTAATATTTTCAAGATATGATGGCAAAATATGATCAGTAAAAATGAGCTAAGGTAAACTAATAGCTTGGCTTCTACTTGCTATAGCTTTTCATGGTTAGAAGGGGAGGCACCTTAGGGAAAACTATCGGCCTATGAGGTAGTCTCTTGCGACAAAATTAGTTCGCTGTGTCTTACCATTTGGGCTGTGCGCTGTTGATCAGTCAGTTAGGACAAAGAACTTGTGCTCTGCACTCCATAGCTTCAGCTTTCACTACTTATACACCACCTGCATCACTTCATCTGCCTACAGTCAGTTTTATGCCGCATTGCAACTTGTTGTTCATGCATAAGCCATGTGCCACGCCTTGTACTCTCATTTCAGCCACTGCCCACTTTCTCATCCCCCAATCCCCCCTCTCCGCTGAGCTGACACAATTTTTGCGCTCATTAAGGTTGAAGGTTGTGTTTCTGCTGTTCCTTCTGCTTGGCGCGTCTTTTGTTTTCTATTTTTCTTTCTCTCTACTTGACGCTACAATGCTTTTGCGTTATTTTCATTAAGGAAAATAGCATTTTCTTTGCCTGGCTTTTTTCTCGTTTGCTCATTTGCAATTTTTGCCCTCGAAACTGTAAGTTGAAACAAGTTAAAGTTGCCGAAAAAGAGAAAAAGTAGTGGAGCAACTTTGCAGATATTAAAAATGGTTGTGTGTGAGTGGAGTATGTGTGTGTGTAGCATTTCTACTTATAAGTTTTTCATATTTTCTACGCTTGCCTTTGCCATATATCACAAATGGTGTCAAGCATACGCCACGTTGGCCAGCAGCAATTGCAGCTGTTGCTGCCACTGCTACTGCCACTGCTGCAAATGCAAATTTAATGCGCAACATATTAAAGTCAGCGCCATTAAACGTACTAAAAGGAGCAGCAGCTGTTGCTGCTTTTACTCCACACTTTTTTGTTGCAGGTGGCAGTGGCAAAATGTTCAGAATGACATCATTTAAATTCATGCATGACCCACATTCACTCGCTCCTCATGTTTTATTAACAAAGCAATTTATTGCATAAAAATTCACACAGTTGCAGCCACAAGCTGCTACATTATATCGATCGCTCTAAAGTTTTGCCCTTTCCTTTTTTTGGCAACAGTTGCAGCACGTTTAATGAGGCCAGAAGCCAAAGAGCCAAAGACCTAAAAGGCCATGGCCCAAAAAGTAGTGCAAGACATAATAATAAAGAGCGTCTAAGTAAGCGTAACCGCAGCTATGTATGCAAGTGCAAGTCCCTATGCGCCGCAAAGTAGGCAACAAATTTTCCACTGCTCCGCAACTTGTGGCAGGCAACAAGGCAATTTAAGTTGCAACAACAGTGGAGCAGTGTGCGCACCCCGCCCGCCTCCTGGCTAATTGCAGCATAAATCAAGCGGCAAAAGGGCAATAAAAACAGCAAACAGCAAGCACTGGGCGGAGGGCAGTCGTTTGAAAAACATTTAAAATAAACTCGGCTAAAGTCAAAAGAGGGAGCCCATAAAGCTAAGTTTGTTGTTGTTATCAGAGTGTAACTCTGCCTGTTTGCTGTCTATGCTCGCTCTCTGCGACTATCTGTCGCAATTTCTCCTTCATTCGCTCTAGTATATCTATAGCTCTATACCCCTTACAAACTCACAATCAACTTGTTCTGTTTGGGCTCTCAGTGAGATAGATCTTTGCCCATCTCTTTAGCTACCTTCTCTCCATGTCTCACTGTTTCAATAAGCTTCTTTCTGACCCATACTTGATTCAATCCTTCCCTCCTTTCGCTTTCCACTTATCTGTTTTAGCTCTCAGTGAGATAGATCTTTGCCCATCTCTTTAGCTACCTTCTCTCCATGTCTCACTGTTTCAATAAGCTTCTTTCTGACCCATACTTGATTCAATCCTTCCCTCCTTTCGCTTTCCACTTATCTGTTTTAGCTCTCAGTGAGATAGATCTTTGCCCATCTCTTTAGCTACCTTCTCTCCATGTCTCACTGTTTGAATAAGCTTCTTTCTGACCCATACTTGATTCAATCCTTCCCTCCTTTCGCTTTCCACTTATCTGTTTTAGCTCTCAGTGAGATAGATCTTTGCCCATCTCTTTAGCTACCTTCTCTCCATGTCTCACTGTTTGAATAAGCTGCTTTCTGACCCATACTTGATTCAATCCTTTTCTCCTCTCGCTTTCCACTTACAAACTTACAGTCAACTTTATCTGTTTCAGCTCCCAGAGAGATAGATCTTTGCCTAACTCCATTTCTACCTTCTCTCCATGTCTCACTGTTTCAATAAGCTTCTCTCTGACCCATACTTGATCCAATCCTTCCATCCTTTCGCTTTCCACTTACAAACTTACTTTACTTTATCTTTTTTAGCTCCCAGAGAGATAGATCTTTGCCTAACTCTATTTCTACCTTCTCTCCATGTCTCACCATTTCAATATGTTTCTATCTGACCCCCACTAGATCTGCTCCTTTCCTCCTTTCACTTTGCCTGAATCCCTCAGCGAGATAGATCTCTTTATCTACCTTCTCTCCATGTCTCACTGTTCAATAAGGATTCAATCCTTCCCTCCTTGCGCTTTCCACTTGCAAACTTACAGTCAACTTTATCTGATTTAGCTTTCAGAGAGATAGATCTTTGCCTAACTCCATTTCTACCTTCTCTCCATGTCCCACTGTTTCAATATGTTTCTATCTGACCCATACTTGATCCAATCCCTCCCTCCTTTCACTTTGCCCGACTCCCTGCCTTACCTCATCCACAATTTATTAACGCCATAAACTGACAGACCGCAGTGTTGGTCGCTTACAGCCAACAGTGCGTATACGCAATTTGTGGGGCATTTTTTACTTGGCGTTTATTTAGCTTTTTTCAAGAGCATATTTTAATTAAATTTTCGCATGCAAAACAACAAAACAAGAGAAGAGAAAAAAGATGAGAATCAAAAAGCACGTAACAAATTTGTGCCATAAGCATTTGCCTTATGTATCGACTAGCTTGTTGTTTTTGTTTTAGATTGAGAGCACAAAGAATGAGAGTAACTGCCGCTGGCTTGTGTGCTTTCAATTTGCCAGAAGTGTGTGTAGTGTGTGTGTGGGTGTGTGTGGGTGTATGTGAAGTGTATTTGCTGTCTGTGTGTGTGTTCAAAAACAAATTACAATGCTCGTTGCTTAAAAATAAATTACATTTAATTAAATGCACGCTTTTGCCACAAGACATGGCTTACATCGGTTTAAAGGCAAATGTATTATTAATGAGCTGAAATTGAAGTGGAAGTTGAAGCTTTATGGCATGGGGAGGAGGTGCTATGAGTAACCTATGAGCTGCCACACAGGTGAGGTTAGCTTAGAGGTTGTCAGGGTGCCTAATTCACTCACATAATTGAGTAGAACACTCAGTCTGTATATCGAATGAGTATGGGCTTAAAACAGATACTAGTACTCTACTATACTTTATATACGTTCAATTACATTTCTCAATGCTGTGAGTTACCTATGATTACCTAGGTTAGCTTAGGTTGTCAGTACTATAGATTGACTCACATAGTTTAGTAGAACATTGTCCATATATCGAATGAGTATGGGCTTAAAACAGATACTAGTACTCCTTACTATACTTTATATACTTTCAATTACATTTCTCAATGCTGTGAGTTACATATGAGCTGCCACACAGATAAGGTTAGCTTAGGTTGTCAGGGTGCATAAGGTACTATAGATTGACTCACATAATTTAGTAGAACATTGTCTATATATCGAATGAGAATGGGCTTAAAACTGATACTAGTACTTTTTACAATTTAAATACTTTCAATTACATTTCTCAATGCTGTGACTGCCACACAGATGAGGTTAGCTTAGGTTGTCAGGGTGCATAAAGTACTATAGATTGACTCACATAATGTAGTAGAATATTGTGTATATATCGAATGAGTATGGGCTTAAAACCGATACTAGTTCTCTTTACTATACTTCTTATACTTTCCATTACATATCTCAATGCTGTGAGTCACCTATGAGCTGCCACACAGGTGAGGTTAGCTTAGAGGTTGTCAGGGTGCCTAATTCACTCACATAATTGAGTAGAACATGGTCTAAACATTGAATGAATTTGTGCTTAAAGCAGATACTACTACTCTTTACAATTTATATACTTTCAATTACATTTTTCAATGCTGTGAGTTACCTATGAGCTGCCATACAGATGAGGTTAGCTTAGAGGTTGTCAGTGTGCCTAATTTACTCACATAATTTGGTAGAACATTGTCCATATATCGAATGAGTATGGGCTTAAAACAGATACTAGTACTCCATACTATACTTTATATACTTTCAATTACATTTCTCAATGCTGTGAGTTACATATGAGCTGCCACACAGGTGAGGCTAGCTTAGGTTGTCAGGGTGCATAAAGTACTATAGATTGACTCACATAATTTAGTAGAACATTGTCCACTTATCTCATGAGTATGGACTTAAAACAGACACTACTCTTTACTTACTTTACACAATTTATATATGTATTTCCTTCTACATACCTTCAATTACATTTTTCGATATCTATAGGGTATACCATAGCAAATTCCCGGCTCAGCTGCTTAATGCAAAACTATTTTCCTGCTGGCTGAAAGACAGAGCTCAGCTCTAGCAGCCTTAACCGTAATGCCAGGGATTTAAAGCAACGAGACAGTAAAAGAAAAACAAGAAGAAGAAGAAAGAAAAACAAGCAAACCTGAGGTGAAACTCAATGTGGTGAAAGTTTTCTGCGAAATTGGGTACTGAGAGAAGAGATACAGACGCAGCGCATGAATTTGAGTTATCCCAGTGGAGCAGAGCAGAGCTGAGGTCATAGGTCAGCATGCAAAGGCAAAGGTGGTCATTAAGCAGAACAAATGCCTTTCAATTTGTTCCCTCTGTGCTCTGGGGCAACATGATAATGAAGTTGCTAATGCTGATAATGATGAAATTAATGATTATGCTAATGGCAGAGGTTAACTCTTCAGGTGGAAGAACTAAGGCAGTGGAAGTGACAGCAATTGGTGGCGCTACATGTGGCAGATACGCTGCTCTAACGACTGTTTATGGCCACATAGTTAATGGTCAAGAAGAGTGCGTGTTGGCCATGTTAAGACACGACTTTACCCCAGAACACTTTGGCATTTCATAACGCGTGAGCAAATTCAATTAAGTTCACTGCAGATACACTCACTCAGCGTTGACTTGGGCCTTTGTCTTCTTGTTATTATTATTGTTGTCGTTGTTTTTATGGCGACAAAATTAAAGTAAATAAACAAGCGTCAACTGCGGTTGTGTTCGCTCTGCTACACTACCCCACTTTCCCTTGACAATTATCATTGGTCACACACACACACACACACAGTTTGTTATGCCTTTTGTCTGTCTGCCTGTGTGTGTGGCTGTTGTTGCCCAAATAAACCGCAAGTACCGCAGTAAAGGCATGAAAGCCATACCATACTCTCGCTACTGTCAGACAATGGACATATAAATGTGTCCCCAGAGCAATGGCACTCACACTCCCACTCACCCTCCCACTCTCTATTTCGGCGAATTGTGTGCTGCCGTCAAGGACATGGCAGTCGCATAATTTTCAATGCAAATCGTTGCCATTTGTTGCGCACAAAAGCAGGCAACAGTTCTTGCCACACAAAAAAGAGTCTGCAACAGTTCTTAACTTTCTCAACTCATACAAAATATATGAAAAGCGTATTAAAACTCTGGGGAATGCATAAAAGGCAGAGAATATACATGTGTGCCTAGAGCATTATCCCTAGACTTGAGCGTAAGACTAAAACATACCCTAGGCAACTCGTGTAGCGTTTAACAGTTCTTTCAGTTTTTACTCTTTGCTAATCCTTTCCCTTCTCTCACTCCTTGCAGATACACGACGATCTAGAGAAGGATCGCGACTATTCTGGCTCTGGTTTTGGACCTGATGACGAGGACGCCATAACCGATCACCATTCGAGCTCGCATAATACACGACTGTCTGCTGGCAACACAAATAGTAAGCATAACTCGAACGACAACAACAACAACAACGACTTCATATCGAGTAGAGTCAATCATCATAATCAAATCGACATCAATAATAATAATCTGAATCTGAATAATTTCAATAATAATAATTTGAACAATCATCAAGCGAATAGTGGCACAATCATTGGTAGTAGCACCAACGCCAACAACAACAACAACAATATTCATAATATCAACAACAACAACGGCATCATCAGCAGTGGTAGTGACATCAGCACAATCGGTAAAGATCAAGCTAGTCTAACTACAACTAGAGTAAATGCCCAAGTTAACAGTAAACCCAACACCACTACAACAACAACAACAACAACCAACTCAAACAACAATTTATCACATCAAACCAATATAAGTTCAAGTTATAACAGCAACAACAACAACTTCAATGACTCTGACAACAACCATGACTCTGACCTTTATAGTTTTACATATTTTTATTTACACACATCAACAACAACATCTTTATATCCAGCAGCTCATACACCAACAACACAAACAACAACCTCAACTAGTAGTAGCACCACCTCCACCACCACGACAACCACCACCACCACACCACAACCAGCAACAACAACCACGACAGTTGCACCACCCCAGCCTACAATTATCAATACGAACACCACCATTCCCAACTCTGCATCCATTGATGCCACCTCATCCTCATCCTCCGCCAATGAAACAACCACCACGCCACGCACACCCGCCCTGCCCCTACCCAACGAGGATGATGATGATGATGACACACTCGATCTGGAGGATACGCTACATGGCAGCGGTGATGGTGATGCTGGCCACGATGATACCGATGATAATGATGATGATTACGACATCATCACTGATCATGTGGATCCGCCAATTGATGTGCATAAGGTGGCTGCACTGCCAAAGCCGAAACAACCCATTGAACCACGCACCGGTACCATCGATGAGGCACAGTGGGAAGATTCCGTTGAGGACAAGGATGACCAGGACAAGAGTCAGACCATTGACGTGGATGGTGATAATAACAATGAGGATGATGATGATGATGAGATCTACACTGAAATTAGCATCAACAAGAACAAGGATCCATTGATGCCCAGCGGCGGATGTCAGTGGTTTTTCTTTAATTTTTCTCTTAATTTTTGTATCTTTATCTTGCTTTCATTCTATCAAGTTATTATTGTTTCTTGCTTTGTTTTGGTTGCGTTAATACACTCAGAAAAAAGAATTTGTATCAGTATACTTAAATCTTGAATCAATTAGGCAAAATTATCCAATGAAATCCATTAAAAAATATGCTTAAATATTCCCAATATTACGCTCAAACAGTTATTTTCTCTGAGTGTACATTTCTATTGTCTATGTATTGTAATTTTGCCATTTGTGTTTGCTTTTTGTTACTTTTGTGTTTCTGTCTTTATGTTTTGTACACTTTTGCATATATTTTCCCCCCTTTATTTATGTTTTTTATCTGTTGCTTGGTGGCATGTATTATTGTTTATCTTATCCTATTTTTTCAGCCACACTGCAAGAAAGTTTTATACTCTGATAAGAGCAAAGTAAATTCTTTTCAAAATCAACTCTAACTTGCACTAAATTTCTTGCAGTGTTGCTCTGTTGAATTCCTACTATTATTGGCTTTTGCTTTATGCTTTTACCTAGCTTTCCATATCAATTTTGCAGGCTTCAAGCTCAGCTCAGCTGCAGTTTATACAGATTTCATTTCTTCTTTAAATTTACGTAGTTTTTTCCAGTATTTTCTATATTTTTTTGTAATTGTATATCTATGAATTGAACTAATGGGCAGCTTATGTACTTTATCAAACTTACTTTCAGTTTATTCACCATAATTTTTAGTATATAAATTGAGTTTAGTTAGGCGACACATCGCTGCAGTCCCCTGTCTTTCTCTCTTCCCCTCTGTCGTTCTACGCGGGTTCTTTCCCCACTTACACAAACGTCTGAACTTTATATACACTGTGACAAATTTTACTGCAATTGAAACATATTTTCAGCAAATATTTATTATCAAACATACTCGTAACTCATAAAGTCTTCTACATCCACATCATTTCATGCCATACATCACATTATAGTATAGTAGCAAAAGACATAAAAGCTTTAAGTTAGCCATAATCAAACTAAAAGTTTTCTATTTATATGTTTGAATGGAGCTTTAAGTATTTTAAAAGCTCTAGTAGGGTGAGCTTTAAGTATATAAAAAGCTGTAGTAGGTGAGCTTTAAGTTGAAAGTTAAGTTAGTTCAACAACTAAAATGATTTCTAATAAAAAGTTGACATTATATATAGACTGTTAGCTGAGTAGAGAAGAGGATATATGTTTAATATGCTTTAATAGAGACTGTCGTTAGGATATTTGAGAGCTTTAAGTACAAGCTTTAAGTTGAAATAGGACTTTCAAGCACAGTGCAAAGTTTAAAGCTCATAGTATATATGTTACTGTGATTGAAGTTTTTTGTAGGCAGTTTACTTAACCTAATAAAGCTTTATATTGAGCTTTAAACATTGAAAAAGCTTGTGCTTTGCAAGCTTTAAATTAGCTAGTTTAGCTGTAGTTGTGGAGCGCTTTTAAATTCAATATTAATTACAATCCTTCGACTCTACCTTATTTTAGTTTAACTTATTTGATATTGTTTAGTTTGAAAACAGAGGGACAGCTGTAAAATGAAATGTTGCCATTAATTAATGACAACTGCTGTCCGTCAACCGAGCTGAAAAGT
The DNA here is from genome assembly GCA_035045005.1 of Liodrosophila aerea. Classification (NCBI taxonomy): domain Eukaryota; kingdom Metazoa; phylum Arthropoda; class Insecta; order Diptera; family Drosophilidae; genus Liodrosophila; species Liodrosophila aerea. The sequence continues at coordinate 94,189 of JAWNNL010000652.1, forward strand.
CAACAAACAAACAAACAAACAAGCAAACAGGCAAACAGACAATGAGACAAACAAACTGACAATCGATTTAAGTTGGCAGTACCCACTCAATCAATGGCTGCCATTTTGTGTTCGGCTTTAGAACCTGGCGCAAGCTTTTGGCAATTGTGTGTGCTTCGTTGGGGTAGCACATGAGTAGAGTTCCATTAACACACACACACACACACACCCGTACACCCGTACAAGTAAAGCTACTGCTGCTTGGCATTAGATTTACTGTCTGCACTCGACTGCTGCTTGAAGCTGTTCACTAAGCTGTGCGCTGATTTGACGCTGGCACCGAGTGGAAAACACTTCACATGAAAAATCACTGAGCTCTGGCATTGGCAAAGCAACAATACACAGACACACACTCACACACAACAAGTACTCCTCCTGCCTATGCCTCTAGCTTCAGCTCAAAGTCAGTTTGCCATATTGTTTGTTGCTCATACGAAGCGTTGGCGCTTAGAGCCCACTGTGCACTGTGTGTGTGTGTGAGTGTGAGTGTGTGTCTCTCGCTTGGCTTTGACAATCACCGTTTTATACTGCCCCCAGCCACGCCCACATCAATATAGCTGGCATATAATTTAGAGCACATGGCTAGAGTGTCACTGCAGCAGCACTCTAAGGCTGGGACAGGACTAGGGGCAGGGGCAAGTGGCACAAAATGAGCCGTGGCTGCTGCTGCTGCTGTGCTCAAAGTGCATTTTTCAATCAGCCAGCAAAATGTGCAACTTCTTTCAGTCGTGCTACGTGCAAATATTTATAGCAATTGCCCCCACTCTGGCACGCCCACGCCCACTCCCAATACCCATCGATTCCTTTAAAATGCGCTTTGTTGTTTTCTTTAGTACTTCAGTCTGTCTAAAGTACACCACAGACTATACAAATGTCTTCGCTTCACTGTTTATTCAAGCTTGCCTTTGGCATTGTTTATCCTAATTAATATGCCAAATTTGGTTTCAATGAGCGCCGATTTTGCCAACACACTGAGCATGACAGAGCCAGTCAAGCAAACAATAAAAGAATACGTATAGAATACAGAATGAGGGCGGTTTTAAGAGTTGCAGGACAATAGTGAAAATAGTATAGTAAAAGTAAAAGTAAAATTTATAGAGTATTACTTAGTTAGACATTTAAGAAGTGCTTTGATTAGACGAAATTGATGCCTATTAATCCAAAAGACCCTCTACCTTCTTAATGAGAGAGAATCAATCTTTGGTTGGAACTTTCTAAACTGTAAGGTTGTCAAGAACTTACCAAAAAGACACTATTTCGTAGTCCATTAAGGACGGGGCAAGTTTTGTCTTTCTTCTTTGAGTCGAAGGCCAGACTTCAGATAAAATGGTAAAGACTACTATGATGAGCTGAGAAATAAGCCATCAGATGTCGAAGATTGACTTGGGATGACCAATTGTTTTCTTACTATGAACTGCGGTATATGATTATGCTAAATTCTAGTTAATTAGTTATAGGCCAACAGTTTATATAAAGCTCAAATAATCTATAAAGGATTTCGACAAGAAATGGAATGGGAGTTTCATGAGTCATAGTTATACCCAACATATTAATTATACTTTTTTATTTGGAGCTAATTTATAATAACAAAATTGTGAGCTATGGCAGCGTTTGCCGCCTGTTACACTATAGATATATTATTCCATTTGAATTCCTTCAGTTACACTATAGATATATTATTCCATTTGAATTCCACTTCACACACACAAATAGAATGCCAGTTCTGCCAGTTTCTATAGTTCTTTCTTTGTCAATGAATTTCTATTAGCTTAGCTCTCACAATCAATCGGGCTGCTATTTATTATGTCTAATAGCTTGACTCTAAACTGATTTATCGTAGCTCATATCGAAGCAGCTTCTTAAGCCTGTAATTAAATATAGAAAGAATTTATAAATTTGCAACAGCAATCAACCAAATTCTAGAACTTAATAAGTTCAACTCGAATACTTCTCAAACTGCCCTCGACCACACACATACATTTATTTACTTGCGCTTTGTGTGTATAATTGTTTATGTGTTTATGTTGATGTAAGTACAAGGGCTAAATAAGCAATATGTTTGTGTTAAGCTCATTTCAACAGTTGCTGACAGACAGACATGCTGACATGCTCCTGCTGATGGCACGGGGTTAAGGATCAGGGGGAGGGGGCAAAAGCCAGAGGCTTTAACTGACAAACAGCAGCATAGTAAGCATAGTAATTACATAAAAATAACAACACACCACCCACTGGCACTCTGAGAGTGTAGTCGAGTGTGGAGAGGGGGAGAGGTGTAGCAAATGTCAATTAAACTAATTAAAAATCATTTGTTTGTGTGCTAATTGGCATTACATTTCAGTAGTCATGTGTTTACTCGCAGAAGACAGTAACAAATGCAAGAACTCGGCTTGAATTATGCAAATGCTAATCAAAAACTAAACTGAACTGGGTCAGGGAAGGAACTGTTTGCCAGGCAACTGTCGGAAAATATTAGAAGATATTATGACAAAGCATTGACTATGATGAGGCTGAAATGCTCTTTCCAGTTGGATGTATGGCAGGTGTGGTATATAGCGAGCTAGTTTCTGATAGTTCCTATGGGATATGCTAATAAGTAGTAGGCAATTTTTGCTGAAATTTGTTTTAATTGTTAAGCAGGTTTTCAAATAAACATAAGTGTGGGAAGTATGCAAGTTATCAAGTCTTTATTCCTAAATATCTAAAAATTTTAAACTAAATTCTTCAGTTTTTACTTTAACAACTTTATTATATGCTTGAAATCACAACTGAGTTTAGTGATGATATCTTATCTAGGCAAGCTATCAGCTATACACACTGAAAAGGAGTGTATTATATAGTACAGTAGTACCTCACTCTTAATTCAATTTGACAACAACTTCCTTGACATTTTCAATGTACCCTATCAAAGCTTTTGGGTTTTTGCATTTTTAAAAGAATTTTCTCGGCCAAGTTAAGCCGCACGGAAAACTTTCTTCATTATTCAGTAGAATATTTGCGGCTGAAGCTGCTCATTAGACGCGAAATGAGTTGCAAATTGAAAACTGTGGTAGTCAGTAGTGTAGCATAGTGGTATTAAGAATTTAAAGGTTATTAATTTAGTATCAGGCGTAGTTAGACACTCCCAACGACCTTTTGCACTTGAAGCTATCAGCTTGTATATATACATACTAATCATATTAAAAACTCACACTGCATATCAGCTCATTAACACTCACACACATACTTGACTTGGACACTGGTATAAAGACACCAACACACACACACTCACACACACTTATATATACTATATAAAACTGTATTAACCTTTATGTAAACTCTTTGTGTTTTTCTTGCACGTGTAACTCTCATGCGAGCGCGCCTTGTGTAGCATGCGATATTGAAATTGTACTCTCTTCTATTGCAGCGGGTGGCAGCACTAGCGTGGGCCTGGATCCCAATAACAATATCAATAGCCAGCCAACAGATACGAAAATCGTTGAACAGCGACCAGGTGGCAATAGCGAGGTGGTCATCATGAGCGAGGAGGATCGTACGACAAGTTTCTTTGCGCAGCCAGGCATATTGGCTGGTAAGTAGTCTGGTATAGCTGTATATACTATAATACTAATTGCATCTCTTTGTCTGTGCAGCTGTCATTGGTGGCGCCGTTGTGGGCCTTTTGTGTGCCATACTTGTGGTCATGTTCATCGTGTATCGCATGCGAAAAAAGGACGAGGGCTCCTATGCGCTGGATGAGCCAAAGCGTTCACCTGCCAACAATTCCTATGCGAAAAATGCGAATAATCGTGAGTTCTACGCCTGAGATAATGGCACAGCGCGCAGGTATTAAGCTGGGACTATCAGCAGCAGCAGCAGCAGGGAGTGAATGGGCGTGGCGGCAGGACTGTCGCAATCAGGACAACAACAATTGGCAACTTGTATGCAATTTGGATAACGGTTTTGGCTCAGCTCAATACACTGCGCGAAATAATTAACAGCAACAGCAGCAACAACAACATAACGAAACGAAATGGATAAGCAGCAAATACTAACAACAACAACTCTTAAGAATCACACAATTTATGCGCGTGGGGTAACAATATAACAACAACAAAATTGAAAATAATTTCAAAACTTAACTATAAGTCATGAAGATGAAAAAAACAAACAACATGCCGCACACACACGCGCACACAACCAGCTGTGTGTGTGTGTGTCGAAAGAGTGTGTGCGAATGAACTTTTCTAATTAAGTAAGTTTTAAGCAAATTGTGTAATACAACAGAAGTAAACAAATATCAACACGCGAAATTTAATATATAATAAACAAAAATTATATATATAAATAGTAAAACAAAAAAGAAAACAAAACAAAAACAAAACCAATATAAGGGCGGGCAAATTAAGCAAATTAATTATGAGTAGAGCAAAAGATTAACAAGTAAATAATAGTAATAATAACAAAACACACACCCACACACACACATATATACACACAACTACATAGATGTAAAAGCAAAAGTTATATGCATATTGAATATTATTATTATTATTATTATCATATATATGTTAGCTGAAAAACACAACAGCATTAACTAATTGGATGTCACCTTGCATAAAACACACGATATATAGAAGTAACAGATCGAGAAACATATAGAAGTCAGGGCTGCGGACAGCTGGCTGCATTTGAACCGGTTCGAAAATGACATTCCGGTTAATTTTGACAAACAATCGTTTCATTTCTAAATCTATTCTCAACTTTCTAATTGTAAATTATAATTTATGTTTGAATTGTAAAAATATCTATCCCTAAAATGCCGAACCTAGAACCGAACCTTCAACAGAAAATTCTAATGGAAAATTCTGCTTTGCAGCCCTGATGGAAATGACGACAAACTGAAAACCATATAAATGTTAATTTTCCACAAGAAATCGATATCGAAATGAATACCTAAACTAAACTAAAACTAATAACTGATAACTGTGTGGCACATTTGAGCAATAAACGAAATACCGAAACCACAATTGAACTTTGATGCATAAATGTTTTTTAAGTTTATATTATACATAAGCATAAACTATGTAATTATTAGTGTAATTCCTAAAAAACAAAAAACGAAAACGAAAAAAAAATTATAAAAAATCTTTAAAAAGCAAAAACGATAAACCAAAACAGGCCACAACTAAATTTCTACTATTTTCTATATAAAAAAATACAAAGAGAAAGATTAAATCAAAGTCGAAGGAAAATCGATTAATTAACCATTTAATTTAGAGCGTGTTACGCCAATTATGTCCAATTAATTAACTAGTTTTTGGCAGCTTCTAGAACATTAATTTAACTAAGCCCTAACTACAACTGCTTCCTTCTGCCATGGCTAAGCATCGAAATCAAAACAAAAACAAAAAACGCATGAACAATTGTGCATTTACTTAGCTTTACGTTCTTAACATTTAACACTTATTTTGCTCTGTCTCTCTATCCGTAACTCTCTTCCAATTGTTTCACTTTACACAAGCAATATCGTACTATGAGAATACAGAAATCTACACGCAATAGTAAAAGTTTATTACTGTTAAGTTTACACCACACGAATATACTGTTAACACACACACTCACACTCACACTCACACACATTCGCTACAGTAAATTAAATTAGCTGCAATATTTGTTTAACTGTTAGAGTGAACCGCCAGCAACTTTTCCACTTTTAACGTTCATATGCCATATTTTCACGATGAAAAGTTATAAGAATAATAATAATAATAAAGAGTTAGCATAAAGTTAAGCGACTAAATCAATTGTGTGTGTAATTATACTGTATAATGCATATATATTAATAACTAAAACAAATATATATATATATATACAAACATTCATAATATACATAACTACAACAAAACATAGAAACAACAGCAACAACTTCTATACACACAACAACCACAACCACAACAACAACTGAATGCATTCTGAATATATACAAAATACAACCTTTTTCTACACTGTAAAAAAAAACGCAACTGCAAACTTTTTATATATGCTACAGGTACTGCATTTGTTCCCTCTAACAATTGCGAGTACATTCTATGTTTATTACAATGATGATGATGATGATGATGATGACGATAATTATTATTATTATTATTACTTTATTCTTCAAAAAGTTTACATAATGCGTTTTTTTTTTATTGCTATTATGTAAGCGTTTAGTTTGTTAGTTTTTTAAATGCGCTGAATGTACTGAAAGAAATTGGTTTTGATTTGCTAAATAAAAATGGTATAAAACTAATTTAAACAATGCGAATGTGTTGGCTAATTTATGTGGAGAAGTGTGTATAATGATAAGGTAAAGCTGCTATAAGTGTTAGGTCTTACTCCATGACTCTATAGTTTTAAACATTCTCATCATATTTATATTTAACGAAGTCATATTTTAAATGGCTTTGGCTTTTATTAAAGTGCATCTCATGGAATACAAATACTACTCCTTTCTCACATGGCAACAACGCTACAAATTAGCCTTCATCAAGGGCTTCAGATACGTTTCAAATGATTTCTGCACCGGTTTCTGATTCATGGTGCTGCGCTTGGCCGCATCGAAGAGTCGCGGATAGATATTGCCATCGTAGCAGCCCAGCACCGAGTTGAGCACGCGATCATGGAAGTCGAAGCCATCACAGATGGCGACAGCATTGGGACGGAATTTTTCCAGTGCCAGTTCCAAGCGTTTCTGCAGCGACTTCAGATCAGCATCGGTCAGATTGATAAACTGCAGAGTATAAAATGTGAGTTAACTAAGTTTTCAATTCTTAAGTATAAGTCCCAACGCACTCTCAAGATGTCACTCAGATTGTTGAGCACAGTCTGCACGAGGAACAGTTCCAATGTGTTCTCCAGCACATCATTGAGTGCCCTGGAGCGTTGCTTAGCCTTGGGTCCAGTGATTTGCTCTAAAAATGTTTCGCAGACAAACTGCCGGCCATGCATCTGTATAGGATTAGGATTGAATTAGTTGGAGTATTATATTAGTCAAGTGAAGAACTACTTACCTCTGCCGCACGTGTTAGCTCTATGCCCGTATTATTGGCTGCCACAGCCTGCGATTGGCCGGAGGCAATGCGTTCCGCCATGTTCTCAAACGCAATGCGTGTCTTGCTGCAAGCATTAAGAAATCAATTGATAATCTTGGCCAGAAATAACTGCCCACTTACTGTGTGGCTGTATACTGCAGCGCCTTCACTATGCACTGCCAGGAGTCATCCCACTTGGGGAACTGGTTCAAGTTCATGGCAGGCACAAAGTAGGCATATGATGACGACAGCGGTTGTCCCTTGGCATAGCTGGCCCAGGCCTTGACCAGGGCACGTCCAATCTGCAGCAGCAGCACCGTGTTCTCGCCCTCATAAGTGTAAGCAGCGACAGCATTGCCGTAGATGTTGCTCAGATTGGCAGCAATGTGATAGCCATGCCCACCAGTGGACAGACGCAGACGCTCAATGCCCGCACAGCCATCGGTGGTGCAGAGCACCTTCAGGGCACAGGAGAGTATGTGCATATCCGCCAATCCATCGAATTTGCCATTGTAGGCATCCTGGGATGTTTGACGGTAGAGCTCCCACATGTGTTGCGCCACCAGGTGGTAGGCTATGCCAGCGGCAATCTCTGGAAACAGTTTTAAACGCTGCGTAACATGATCTATGATCTGAGGTTCCTTTTGACTACAAAAAGTATCGAGAGTTAGTTTGGGTTGAACAGACAAAGCTATGCCATGGACTCACTCGGGTTCAATGGGACTCTGTCGCCGCACGGCTGCATAGCGTGTGGCAATGGTGGCGGCTTCCAGCAGAAGCGTTGAATTCAAATCCACAATGAGGCAACGTGTAAACATCATGGTCAGGTAGTTAACCTTGGACGCGGGACTGGCTGTAAAGGTGCCATCACGATCCACTTGGGCGTGCTGCATCAGCATGTTGGTGCGTGGAATACGCACATTGTTCAGCCCGAGGAAGCCCTGATTAACCGCAGCCATGCCCAGTTTCTTGCCCACCTCGCCAATGTCTATGCCCTTCAATGGCATATGGGTTTCCGGATCTCGCAGTGGCACAATAAACATCTGTATGCCCTTATGCTTGCCGGAGATATACAACTGAGCCACAACCATGGCATGGTTGGCAGTGTGACCCACTGTGCAAGGATTTCATAGAGCATTAATATTAGTATAAGTAAAGTCTACTAAGGCAAGTCACTTACTGCCGCCGGGCCACCACTTGTAGGCCTCCAGATTGGGCGTATTGAGCACAAATTCACCCGCTCTTATGTCATAGTCTGCCCGCGTCTCGATACCACGCAGATTGGTGCCGTGGGCCAGCTCGGTCTGTGCATAGGTGCCAATGATGTTGCAGTTCTCCGCCGCTGAGCCCCATTTCTCTATCTGCTCCGGTGTGCCCTGACCCTTGATGACATCCACGAACATGGTAATATGCGTGGCCAGTGGATGATTGGCCGGGAATAGACCATGGGATTGCACACGGTACAGGCAGCCACTATGAAGAGAATGCGTGAATTATATGTATAGGGTATACAGCAGTCGAGTTGCACTTACGGCCATATATCATTGCCACCAGGATTGAGCTTGTTTTGCAGCGCCTTCAGCTTGGGCGCAGCCTCAGCCACCTTCTTCACGGTGGAGTTGTAGAGCTCCTCATGGGACATATACTCATGATTGATGCCATAACCGTCCTCCAGATCGCTAAAGACAGCGCGCTCTAAAAAAATACATTGTGATTGTTATTATTATTAATACGGAGTTAATACTGCACAATGGTTACAAGTCCCTGCTACTATAGGCAAATAATAAAGGGGTAAACCAAAGTCTGACATTAGACGGCCTTTCACCCTACAGCTGATAAGCACCAAACACTAACTAGCTAATAAACCAAAATAATTATTTGGTTTTATCATATTTTATATAGTAGTGCAGGCAATCAGCAAACAGAATATTATCTCTTGGACTTTGCCGGCACTTGGAGCACCTTTAAACCTGGCCAAGCACCAGTTGAGCACGTACCCACACACCCTCACACACACTAACACACATATGTTTGTCTGCACTGCTTATCAAACTGGCCAAACAGGTCGTGAGAGCGACAACTAACGCTGAGGGGGGCGCAACTTATCACTGCACTTGCCTATTTCGCGTTTTATGTGCAACTCCTTAGCACCGCCATTCCACCAGGTGGCAAACTCTTCCACATCAAATGTGGCCGCCTGGCGTTCCTTTTGCAGATCTGGATTAACAGTTTTGGGTATTACATTCTTAACAAGCGACATATTGCAATAAACAATGCAAAAACGAAAGTTTACAAATAATTCACTTGGCCGATCGTAGTTGTCGCTCTGAGCTTCACAAGTCAACTGAGCAGATGGCGCGTTGAGCAGTCAAAACGAAAAAAGCTTTGGGGGCAAAGTGCGTTCGGCCGCCAAAGCTTTTTGCGCGTTCTCAGAGAGCAAAAGCTCTTGCCGTGTTTTGTTTACAAATCATTAAAAAACAACAACCGAATTTTAGATTGCAACCCATAATAATAAAAATTTATAAAAACAAAAAACTATATAAAAAGATAAAAAAGCAGCCATAAAGTATTTACACCATTTACAATATTGCACACATATTACATGTTGGACTTCATGAAGGGTCCCAAGTGCTCGTGGAAACTCTTTGGCACCGGTTTCTGATTCATGGGCGCCTTTAGAGCGACGTCGAATATACGCTCATAGGCATTGCCGTCAAAGGAGCCCAGAGTGGAGTTCAGCTGCTCATCCCAGAAATCAAAACCGTCCACAATGGCCACCGCATTCGGACGCAGTGCAGTTAAGGCCGACTCTAGTCGGCTTTGCAGTTTGGTCAGATCAGAGTCCGTTAGGTTAATAAACTGCGAATGAGAGGAACATCTAGAACCAAGGTCACATAAACAAAGAATAGGACTCACTCGTAGTATGTCGCTCAAGTTTTTGAGGGTCACATTGACTAGGTAGAGCTCCAACAGTTGCTCCAGCACACGATTCAGCGACGCTGAACGAACCTTGGACTTTGGTCCGGTAATCTCAGCAACAAAGGAGTGGAACACAAAGGCGCGGCCATGGAACTATTGATAGAAGAGATAACTTTTAGCCAAGATTGCAGATCTAAATGATGGTGCTTACCTCAGCCGCCTGGGTGAGCTCAATGCTTGTGTGATTGGCAGCAACCTCCTCCGATTCGCCATTGGCCACGCGACGTGTGAGGCTCTTGAATGCCACCTCCGTTTTCCTATCGAATAAAAACAGTTTAATGTGGAATTTGTTGAGAAACTTCTACCACTCACTTGGCAGCAGTGAACTGCATAGCCTTGACTAGGTTCTCCCAGGTTCCAGTCCAAGCACCAAAAGTTGGATTGTGATACACATCACCCAAGTACCGAGCAGTGGGCGGTAGAGTAGCCCCACTCTGCGCAGCACGCCAGGATTTCATCAGGAAGCGAGCGATTTGCAGCAACAGCACTGTGTTTTCACCCTCGTAAGTTACGGCAGGACTGGAGTTTACATAAAGATTTCCCAGGTTGGCCGAAGTAAGATAGCCATGACCACCACACGCGAAACGCAGTTTCTCAAGTCCGGCCGTGGCGTCAACAGCGCTGAGCACCTTCAAGGCACAGGAGAGTGAGTGCAGCTCCGGCAGGCGCTCATATTTGCCCCGATCTATATCCTTGGAGGTGACATCGAACAGGTCCGACACATAATCATAGGCCAGGCGGTAGGCCACACTGGTAGCTATCTCCGGAAATAGCTTCAGCTGCTGGGTAACGTGATCAATTATTTGTGGCTCAGGCAATCTGCAAGATAAACACAAGATATATAACTCGGATTATGCAGACAAAGTGGCTTATACTACTTGGGATCGATGGGACTCTGTCGGCGCACAGCTGAATAGCGAGTGGCTATGGTGGCACCCATGGCCAGACACAGGGCCAGGTTGCGTGTAATGATGCAGCGAGTGCTGACCATGGCAAAGTAGGTGAGTGCATCCGATGGGCTCTTCACATAGGTACCATCGCGGTGCACCTGGGCGTGGCGCATCAGCATCCGAGTGCGTGGTATGCGCACATCTTTCATGCCCAGAAAACCATTGTTAACTCCAAAGAAGCCCATCTTCTTGCCGATCTCCCCAATATGCACACCCGGACGTGGCTGATGTGTGCCCTCCTCTCGCACCTGCACGTAGAAGATATGCGGTCCCTTGGGTTTATTATCGATATAGAGTTGGGCCATCACCAAGCTGTAGTTGGAGCAATGACCCACTGCAAGGAAGATTGTTAGATTACATACAAATGGAGTAGGTTTGTCTACTTACGGCCTCCGGGCCACCACTTGTAGGAGGAGATCTTGGGCGTATTCAGCACAAACTCATCCGTGGCACGATCGTAATCTGCGCGAGTTTCCAGGCCACGCAGATTGGTTCCATGGCCCAGTTCTGTTTGAGCATACGCTGCGCACACTTCAAAGCGTTCCACACGTTTGCCAAACTCCTGGTACTGCTCCGGCGTGCACTGAGCCTGCAAAGCTCGTACCACCATGACAAACTGGACACCAAATGGATTGCCAGCCAGATGATAGCCCCATAATTCTGGCGCCTCAAAGAGTGTGCTGCAAAAAGAAAGAATAGCTGTAAGAGAATGAAGTGAATAGGCTTATTTAATACTCACGGCCAGTAGTTGGTGCCTCCGGGATTACGTTCCGCTTGTAGTTGGCGCAGTTTTTTGGCCGCACTAATGCTAGTCTTCACAGCAAAATCACACACTTCCTCGTGCGACTTGTTGTGTAGCTGAGCGCGCTCCTCACGATCGATATCCTTGTAGATATACTCCTCTGTTGATTAAAAGAAAATTGCACAGTCATCGTGAGTTTGTCGTAAATAACATAATATATTTTAATTGTGCTCTATAAAAGTTATCAGAGCATGTTTGAATAGGTGAGCTAATCAGTGCAAATCTTGCATGTACCTTTGGCCAACACGAAGATGATAACGGTTCAAGTGCACATACATACATATATTTATAAGCATACATAATAATCATATGTTTATGAACACACTTACTGACACTTCGCTTAAATTTCAACGCCTCAACACCACCTGCCCACCAGGCGGCAAACTCCTCCCTGTTGAAGCTGGCTCCATCGCGTTCCTTCTGTATGTCGGGATTGACTGTGCTGGGTATAACACTCTTGTTGGCCATATTTGATGATTACAACCACTCGCCACCTGTTGCTGTTGACAACTAAAGCGCAAAACGCAAAACATCGAGATTAAAAAATAGAATTACACAAAACTTTGAACTTTCTCTCGGCTTGATAAGACCGCAAAATAGTTGGACTCACGAAACGTATCTTGTTGCTCAAAAAGCTCTAACACAAACACAAGTGCACATATAAATACATATGTATGTGCAAATGTATGTACTTATGTTGCATCAATATGTTTTCTTTGTTGAGGTAGGTTATTTCCATATCGGAAGATATGCTATTACCATTGCATTAATATATAAATGTATTACTACGGACTATGTACTCATATTTGCCGCGTAAATATTTTAATTTGTTAATTAATAACAAAAATCAGCCGTTCTACCTTTGCAGCTCTGTTCTTGGGTATCGAGACAAAAAACATCGATATTCCATCTACACAATAGGTATCGATCGTACTCCCGCCAAACTTTAAATATGTGTTCTACCGCCATCTAGCGGCAATGCCGAGCTCCTATAGTTGTCGCATTTATGGAGCCCACACACGTCAAATTCAAAAAGAAAACTCAAAAAGTCGAAGTACGAAAGATAAATGAAATGAATTTGTTCACATCAAATTATATAATACAAAAGGGCAAACATTACATTAGTTATGTACATAATTGTATCATTTATAAGTTAGATTTCATGAATGGTCCCAGGTGTTCGTAAAAACTTCTAGGCACAGATGTCTTATTCATTGGCGCCTTCATAGCTGCATCAAAGATACGCTCGTAAGCGTTACCATCAAAGGAACCCAGGGCGGAGTTCAAATGCTCGTCACAAAAATCAAAACCATCTACAATGTTCACTGCATCGGGGCGCAGTTTAGTCAACGCAGTCTCCAAGCGCGCTTGCAGTTCGCTTATGTCAGACTCCGTTAAGTTAATGAACTGGAAATTCAATTGAAAAATATTGAACATTGAACAGGAAAATAAACATTGGGCATAATACACACTCGAAGAATGTCGCTCAAGTTCTTAAAGGTAACATGGACCAGGTAGAGTTCGAATAGATGCTCCAGCACACGATTTAAAGGCTCTGAACGTGTTCTAGACTTTGCTCCGGTGATCTCATCAAGAAAAGAGTCCAACACAAAGGTACGACTATGGAGCTGTTGATGAAAGACACAGGTTCAGAGTGAAATTTTTGGACTAAGTAGAACTGCTTACATCAGCAGCCTGGGTTAGTTCAATGCCTGTGTGGTTGGCAGCAACCTCTTGCAATTCGCCCTTGGCCACGCGGCTGGTGAGGCTCTTAAATGCTAGCTCCGTTTTCCTTGTGGATATTTATAAAATAATAAATATAGATTACTATGGAATTTCATTAGGTAATAGCACTCACTTGGCAGCAATAAACTGCATAGCCTTCACAATGTTCTGCCAGCTGCCTGTCCAAGCAAACTCTGGATTCTGCTGCCCAGCAGCCAAGTACTTGACGGACGGTGGCAAGGAGTGGCCTTTAAGCGCAGCACCCCAGCACTTTGTGAGGAATCGCCCGATTTGCAGTAAAAGTACAGTGTTCTCTCCTTCTAATGTACAAGCAGGAGATGCATTCACATAAATATGTCCCAGATTGGCCGATTGCAGATATCCATGACCACCGCAAGCAAAACGCAGCTTTTCCGATCCTGCTGTAGTATCAGTGGTGCTTCTCACTTTCAGGGCGCACGAGAGTGCGTGTAATTCAGGTAGACGCTCGTATTTGCCCTGGTCCATATCTCTTTGAGTTGCATTCAACACCAAGAGTAAAGCTTCATAGGCCACACGATTGGCCACACTAGTAGCTATCTCCGGGAATAACTTCAGCTGCTGAGTAACATGATCCATGATTTGTGGCTCAGGTAATCTGCCAAAAGAAAAAATTTATGAAAATGTAACTAACAAGAATTTGGCATATATATTTTACTTGGGATCGATGGGGCTCTGTCGTCGCACTGCGGAGTAGCGGGTCGCAATGGTGGCCGCCAAAGCCAAGGACAATGTCACATTCCCGGCGACGTGGCAGCGTGTGCTAACCATGGCAAAATAAGTTAGTCCCATTGCGGGACTCTGCACATAGGTACCATCTCTGTGCACCTGGGCGTGGCGCATCAGCATACGAGTCCGTGGTATGCGCACATCCTTCATGCCCAGAAAACCATTGTTGACGCCATCTAAGCCCATCTTCTTGCCGATCTCGCCAATGTGCACACCTGGACGTGGCTCATGAGTGTCCTCCTCACGCACTTGCACGGAAAAAATGTGCGGACCCTTTAGCTGATTATCGATGTAAAGTTGCGCCATCACCAGACAATGATTTGCCGCTTGGCCCACTGTAAAACAGTCAGCTTGTTGGTTAGAGAAATGGTATAAAATCATATACTTACAGCCACCGGGCCACCACTTATAGGAGGAGATCTTGGGCGTATTCAGCACAAACTCATCCGTGGCACGATCGTAATCCGCGCGAGTCTCGAGGCCACGCAGAAAGGTGCCATGACCCAGTTCCGTCTGAGCATAAGTGGCGCTCACTTCAAACCGCTCTACACGTTTGCCAAACTCCTCGTACTGCTCGGGAGTGCACTGTGTCTTTAGAGCGTCAACCACCATTAGAGACATCACAGAGAAAGGATGGCTCACCACATTTATGCCCCACAATTCAGGTGACTTAAACAGTGTGCTAAATCATGGAAATAACCCTTAAGTTTAAATATCCTTTAGGCGACTTCGGTATCAACTTACGGCCAGTATTCATCACCGCCAGGATTACGTTCCGCCTGCAATTTACGTAGAGTTTTTGCGACCTCAATGGAATTTTTTACGGTAAATTCACAGACATCCTCGTGTGACATGTAGCGCACCTGGTCATATTTATCACGATTTGTGTCCTTGTACATAAACTCTTCTATAAATGCAGAAATGCCATAGAAACAATCACTCGATTTATAACGTTGATAAAGCAGTAGTGAAATCAACCCAAAAATAGCTAAATCTTCTGCTACACCTTTGATCGCTTTCTAAAGATATAGAGTCAAGCACACAGATACCTTAATCGTACTTACGAATGTTTCTTTTAAACTCGAGCACCTGAGCTTCCAGCCCACCAAACAGCAAACTCTTCGCTACTGAAACTGGCGCCATCGCGCTCCTTCTGTGTATCGGGATCAGTGTTGCCAGGTCTTGAACAAAAAATAATGCCAGATTTACGAAAAAAACTAGCTGAAAATAGCAAATTTGTTTGTAAAAATGGCTGAAAAAATGGCTAACATTTTGTTACCCCAAAAAATAACCAAATTACCCCAAAATAACCAAAAAATTGAATTTTAATTTAAATGTCCAATAATGATTTTATTAAATCTACATCTTCACTGTCTTCATTGTTATATTTTTCATTTTCGGCCACCATTTTTAAAAATTTCGTTGGCACTTCATAATCGTGGCAGCATTTTCCATTTCCGCGCAGGCCGTATCTATAAAGAGGAATATTAATAATGCTGCTTTAAAAACTTAAGTAAATGGAAATACCTTATTTTTAAAATTGAATTTAGTGTTTTTATATGTAACCTGTTTCTGAGGTTACTTTTTACTATGTTCATTTAACTGAACACACGCTCTACCTCAGCATTTGACCAAGGCAAACAGAGTAGCCTTATAGCAAACAGCGCTAAGGACTTGAAAGGGTTGTTGTCACCTGAGTCCCTAAAGCTCAGCACTTCTGCCCAAAGTAGAAATCACTGTTCGATAAGTATTTTCACTCAAGTCACTTAGAGTATTTTCGCTGTAACTGGTAATTTTCACAGACCTAAATCACGGGTTCGAGAAAATTGCCGAAAATAGCTGAAGTTTATTTTAAAGTAGCTAGATTTATAGCTAGTAGCAATTTCTTAATTTTTCTAGCATTCGGCCTTTCAAAATGGCTAGAACTAGCCATAAAATTGCTAAACTGGCAACACTGATCGGGATTGACCGTGTTGGGTATAACACTTTTAATCGACATAATTAAACTAAATTGCAACCGCTCACTACCTCACGAGCAACTTAAAATGATTCTACATATCTATATTTTATTTTAGATTAAGAACCCGCTCTGCGAAATTTAAAAAGTTTGCGCTGTGAGATTGAACAACGGATTCTCTTGCGCTTTCTCTTGAGAGCTTTCTAGTTGGCCACGCACGTCTTACCGTGTATGCCTACTCATACTCACTTGTTTTTATGCACAGATACTAAAAAAACCACAAAAGAAAACCATACTTTTGTAATCATATCCAAATTTAGCATAAGCATATATCTCTTTCATCATATACATATTCTTTTTAGCACCATTATTAGTCTCTTCGGGAAATTGCATTTAAATCGTTAACAGAGTGCAATTCGCTTAACAGAGGCAACCAATGAGTCTATTTAGCGCGCAAAAATTGTATCATTGCGGCAACATTAAAAAATGTGCCAATTTTGGAAAAACGCCAAACGCCAAGTGTGACAGGCGTGATGACAACAAACTTTAATATTGGACTCCTTGGTCATGTGGACAGCGGCAAGACTACTCTGGCTCGTGCACTGAGCTCCATATCCAGCACGGCGGCCTTTGACAAAAACCCGCAATCGGTGCAGCGTGGAATCACTCTGGATTTGGGCTTTAGTGCGCTAGTGCTGGAATCGCCAGAGACAGACGTGCAAACAGATGCACAGAAACTGCAGTTTACATTTGTGGACTGCCCGGGCCATGCTAGTCTCATTCGCACAATTATTGGAGGTGAGTGCAATGTTAAATAGGGATACTCGGACTAATTTTTACTCATTCAAAGGTGCCCAGATTATTGATCTGATGCTGCTGGTAGTGGATGCCCAAAAGGGCATACAAACTCAGACCGCTGAATGTTTGATCATTGGGGAGCTGCTGTGTAAAAAACTTCTGGTGGTGATTAATAAAATCGATGCACTGCCTGAGGGTCAGCGTGAAGTTAAGGTGGAAAAGTTAACCAACAGACTACGTAAGACTCTGGCGGGCACATCCTTTGGTGCTGATGTTCCAATCTATTGCGTATCAGCGTTGGAGGGAACCAATATTGAGGAACTACGCGACGGTCTGGGTAAAGCATTCTATGTGCCGCAGCGAAAAGTAGACGCTCCGCTACTCATGTATGTGGATCATTGTTTTGCCATCAAGGGCCAGGGTACTGTCTGCACGGGCACGCTGATCCAGGGTAGTGTTGCCGTGAATGATAATGTGGAGCTACCGCTGCTGGGAGAACGAAGAAAGGTGAAATCTATACAAAGATTCAAGCAACCGGTAGAGAACGCCTCTACGGGCGATCGCATTGGTCTCTGCGTAACCCAGTTCAATGCCAAGCTGATGGAACGAGGTATCATAGCTCAGCCGGGCTATCTCAAACATGTTTATGCGGTCTGCGTTGAAGTCCAGCCTATACGATACTACAAACATGCAATCAAGTCCAGAAGTAAGCTGCACATCAGCGTGGGTCACGATACAGTCATGGCTAACATCATGCTGTTCCGTGATGCAACAGAATCTCCAGAATTTGAACTCTGTAAAGAATACGAGTATGTGGAGGAACTCCTGCCGGCAGACACAACAGCCCCCAACTATTGTACATTTGCCCTGCTGCAGTTTGAAACTCCTGTGCTAACTACATTGGGCACCACGCTAATTGCCTCAAAACTGGACATGGACGTGCACAGCAACAGCTGTCGTCTGGCCTTCTGGGGACGCATAGCCTGGCAGTCACACAGCGTGAACTACGTCAACGAAGTGCTACCCCAACTGCGTATATTCAAACGAAAGGAAAAGCAGGGAAACGTGCAGCGCGTGGTGAGTGATAAAGAAATCATTGTACAGAATCTTTTTAAGAAGGAGGCAAATCGGGTCATGTATGTGGGCAAACGGGTGCAGTTGTCTACGGGCGAAACAGGTTGTATTGAGCGCACGTTTGGACAATCGTCCAAGGTGTGCATTGTGTTTAGTGATGGGTTGGCTAGTGCGACGCTCGAGCAGCTCAAGTCGGAGAGAGCCAAGGAAGTCTATGTGTTATTGCGATACAAAAAATTCATATTCAATAAACAAGCGGGCTTGTTCCAATAACAAGTATTGCCATAAATTTAAATATTATCATTTATTTCAATAAAATAGAAACGGTGGAATTTTTTAGCAGTTAAAAATTTAGTTATTTAAAATGTTGTGAGCGCCATCTATGTATGAAATACTGAAATAAAAATTACTGTCCCAATGTATATCGATAAATTTATAGTGCCAAAAGAGCGCAAAACGCGCCAAATGTGACAAAACAAAGAACCAATTCTGCGAAAAAAAACACCATCAAGTTGAGAACTGGCCTGAGGAAGAAGAAGACTGCACACAAACAAAACAAAAGTCCAGGCCAATGAGAAATTTCAAGCGAATTCGCATTAAACAGCAAATTTAACCATAAAAAACAACAAATGCAAATAACTCAAGTACAGATGCTCTGGTGGACCGTGACCCTGTTGCTGATATTTTGTGCGGCGCCAACGCAGCCCGTTACTGTGGATTGTAATGAATTGCTGATGGGGCAATTCATGTGCCCCGATCCTTCCAAGAATCACATAGATCCGAAGACACAGCAATTGCGTGGCTGCACCAAAGAAAATCGAGCACGTGTGTGGTGCATAGCAGCCAATGAGATTAATTGCACAGAAACGGGCAACTCGACTTTCACCCGGGAAATGCCCTGCAAATGGACGTGAGTAGAGAAGTTACTGATTTAGTCTGCTGCACCGGCTTCTAATGTCTAATTTGAACAGCAATGGTTATCATCTGGATACCACTTTGTTGCTCTCCGTATTCCTGGGAATGTTTGGTGTAGATCGCTTTTACTTGGGCTATCCAGGGATTGGCCTGCTCAAGTTCTGTACATTGGGTGGCATGTTCCTAGGCCAATTGATTGACATAATACTGATTGCACTGCAGGTCGTGGGGCCAGCAGATGGTTCCGCCTATGTTATACGTAAGTCCATGTAATATACACATTTTCTACGATATGGGTGTAATAACTATAATTTGTAATTATAATAGCGTACTACGGCGCCGGCATTCACATTGTGCGTAGTGACAATACCACGTTCCGGTACTGCAACCAGCTCTACTGCATGCAACAATGAACTAAACGAATCAAACCATAGAACAGCGAGTCGACATGGGTGATGCTTAGGAGACGTTGGATATATTGTAAATTAAACAAAGCAACGACTGTTACAATTACGAGTAGCTTAGACCTATTATTATTAGTAATATTAGTTATAGTTTTAGCCTGTAAGTTCAAAGAAACGTTGTTTATTTACCTACATTTAAGTTATTTAGTGTATAACATCATGTAATCAAATTGTTGCCAACAGAACGAAGCATTTTAAAACGAGTGTGTGTATTTCAATTAGCCAAAAGTAGACATCGACCAGCGAGAATGTACAGCTTCTTTAGATGCCAAAAATAATTGGCTAAGCTTGTACATTGTTCACTTCAACAAGACCATTGGCGGCTGACTCATTGCAGTCCGTAATCAGCCCAGATGACGACAAATGACTGTGTGCGATAGGGGTCAGGGGAGAGAATTGCGCTGGCAATTCACTGTGTACACACTGTGGGTCTTTCATCTGATTGGCATTTCCGAAATAATCAGCAATGTTGCATCGACAGCGGCAACAGGCCCAGAAAATGCGTTGCTTGTTCGATTTAATTGCCATGGCCAATGTTAAGGTCGCGTGTAATTCAATGCGTTTTAATTAGTCACTCAATTAAGGCACATTCGCATTAAAGAAACGAGAAACGAAAATAAGAGCGCGGCAGCAGAGCCTGTCAAACCCGGGACCGTACAGTTTGCGAGTAACTGTCCTGTCAAACTGGAACCGAATACGCATACGCACTGTGGTACGGTCTTTTTATTGTTATTAGTTTGCGAGCGTGTGTTTACACACTCACCGCCACGCCCCCAGTGGGCTGCCTAACCCTTTGCGTCCCCCGCTGCCACTGTCTGGTAACGCAGCGTGTGTCCAGTTTCAATTAGCCAAGTTGACAGCCAGTTGCAGGAGTTATGTCTAGTTATTGTAGTCTTTATAATTATTGTAACGTTTACACTGCTTGCTGTTGTTGTTGTTGTCTGGCGCACACACGCACACACAATTGGTATTGCAGCATGAGAGTTTTGCCGCCTGTGTAAACAGTATGTGCTTTGATCTTTGTCATGGCAGGCAGACGTAGTACTTAGCCTTACTTAGTGCTGACGCCGCACTCCAGTCAATTGAGCCAAGTGTGCTGGTCCAGTCGCTGTCTCCAACCAAGTCGAAGATAATGATAATATCGCTTACTGTGTGCAGGCAAATGAACTTTGTTAAGGGCCATTAGAAATTTGATCAGCTTGTTTGTAAGTTGTTGCCAGCGCGTGGAAAGCTTATGGAAAATGCCCAGAATCTCGAGCATGTTGCGTTGTTTTCTTTGTGGGTGTTTTGTGACTATTTATTTGTGGATTTGGTCACAGTCTCATCTGGAGCTGTACGTGGATCTGGAGCTGGCTCTAGAAAACCACAACACAAATTGCTTGGCAAACATCACACACAGACACAGACACAGACTGAGTCGATGCCGAGTTAAGTATGGCAAATATTTGCAGATATCAAAATAGCATCGATGCGTTGCGCAAACTGTTTTATATATAGAACAAAAAACACACTTGCAGCCTGCTTACTGATACTACACACTCGTACCTTATACAAGATTCGAGCTCTCACTCTGTGCAACTGTGCGTCTTTATAGACGCAATCACACGGCGTAGGGTAGGTTTTAGTGTGTGTGTGTGTGTGTGTGTGTGTGTGTATTTTTTAGTACTCGTATTTACATAGCGCTTAGAAGCTCAACGGCTAATTACGCTCAAATGGCGTGGAAAATTGTGGGCCTGTACGCCTGGGATCAGGTATAACGCCCCCTAGTCCATTTGGAAGGCCTGCAGTCAATGACGTTTACGCCAAATTGCTTTTCAAGTTATTTACAATAATAGTTTAGCAGAGATAGCTAAAGAACTACACAAATACTAGGTAGATTTATAGTCTGACCCTGAACCTTGAAAACAACGCAAGGGGGTCCATTAGGTTTACATAAATGGAAAATGCAGTACACTGTCAGTGAAAGCGTGTAAATGTTTTGCATAAATTTATTAATTAGTTAAACGCGCTATTAACAACTATAATTTGTCACCACTTAAGAACAAAATATAAAATTAGGACAAATTTCCAATAGCCAATTATTTGCATGGGCAGCCGCGCACCCTTATTGCTTTCAATCCACTTGCGATAATGGTAGACATCCGTGTAGAATGCAGTTTGGGCTCGTCCCAATTCGTCATGGGTTACATGGGAGACGATCCCCACCACCATACCGTTACATATCATAGGTGCGCCTGAGTCGTATTCACCACTGTTCATCTCGGGATCTTTTTCATTTGCGGCGCAAATCGTACCCTTGCGAAAATCCCTTTGTGCTGAGCAATACTTATGAGACAATATAGTGATATCGACGTTGACCGCCAGGTCGGGGCGAGGACCATACTGTTTAGTTAGGGTGATAGAAATGTTAAACATTCGACAAAGTAATAGTTTACTTCTTACAAGAAGCACTGATCCCCATCCGCAAACTGTACAGGACAAACCAGGAGTCGCTTCTCTGTTGGCAATTGGTATGATACCAACGAATTTATTTGTCCTTACTTTTTTAGTGAGCCTCATTATTCCAATATCATATTCATGACTTTCACGTGAGTATTTTGGATGTGGTATCCAATCCCTCACATCCAAATCTTGCGTATAACGAGTACGCTCAAAACGCTTAGGTGTGCCAGCAATAACTTTTACTTCCCATAGAAAATGTAAACTGCATAAGGACTAAATGATTGAATGAACTTATGAGCAAATAATTGAATAATACCTACCGACGATCAAAAATACAATTCGCTGCCGTTAGAACGACCTTTGGGCTGATAATAGCTCCACCACACAAGTGTTTGGTACCAAACTCGGTTTCGTGCTCCATACCATCTCGCAGAGACACCACGTATTTGAGCCATATGTTAATCTTGGGTCGATATCCACCGGCTATCATGAAGTTGAATTCATCACCGTCCTGGTCGTCGGTTGCACTGGAGTTATCTGTAACTTGGCGAGGCTTCCTTCCTGTTGCTATTGGACAGGATTCACTTTCTGAGTGGCTAACGTCTGCAGTAAGCAACTGACAGACAATCATGTACACAATAAATTTAGGGGTATGCATTGATCTAGATATAAAATGATACTTCGATGCTAATCCAAAAAAGTTATAACTAATATTTTTGTTTTTTGCATTCTACACAAAGCAAATGCTTCTTATAAGTAAAAATGTTCATTGAAATTCAACGAGTCTTAACAGTGTTTAGAGAGTTAACTCTGAAATCATGTGATCGAGTTTTCCGGGATTTTTGAAATGGAATTTTAAAGCGAGACTGCGAATTAGTTTAAATAAGTTTTCAACAAAAATTAGTAAATGATTTATCATTTGCTATATTTTGTCATTTAAGAAAAAAATATAAAATTAGGACAAATTTCCAATAGCCAATTATTTGCATGGGAAGCCGCGCAGCCTTATTGCCTTCAATCCACTTGCGATAATGGTAGACATCTGTGTAGAATCCAGCGCCGATTACTCCCAATTCGTCACTGGTTCCAAAGGAGACGATCCCCACCACCCTACCGTTACATATCATAGGTCCGCCTGAGTCGCCTGGAGAACCGTTCATCTCGGGATCTTGTTCATTTGAGGCGCAAATCCTACCCTTGCGAAAACCCCCGTGTGCAGAGCATTGCTTAGGAGACAATACAGTGATATCGACGTTGACCGCCAGGTCGGGCAAAGGACCATACTGTTTAGTTAGGGTGAGAGAAATGTTAAACATTCGACAAAGTAATAGTTTACTTCTTACAAGAAGCACTGATCCCCATCCGCAAACTGTACAGGACAAACCAGGAGTCGCTTCTCTGTTGGCAATTGGTATGATACCAATGAATTTATTTGTTCTTACTTTGAAAAAGAGCCTCACTATTCCAATATCATTTTCAAAAGTTTTACGTGAGTATTTTGGGTGTGGTATGATATCTCTCACAGTCAAATCTACCGAATAAGGATTACGCTCAAGACGCTTAGGTGTGCCAGCAATAACTTTTACACTCGATCGCACATTTCCACTGCATAAGGACTAAATGATTGAATGAACTTATGAGGAAACAACTGAATAATACCTACTTTCATCAAACAAACAATGCGCTGCCGTTAGAACGACCTTTGGACTGATAATAGCTCCAGCGCAGAAGTGTTTGGTACCAAACTCGGATTCGAACTCGGTCATATCTCGCAGAGACACCACGTATTTGAGCACTTTGTTAATCTTGGGTCGATATCCACCGCCTATCATAAAGTTGAATTCATCATCGTCCTGGTCGTCGACTGCACTGGAGTTATCTGTAACTTGGCGAGGCTTCCTTCCTGTTGCTATTGGACAGGATTCACTTTCTGAGTGGCTAACGTCTGCAGTAAGCAACTGACAGACAATCATGTACACAATAAATTTGGGGGTATGCATTGATGTAGATATGAAATGGTACTTCGATGCTAATCCAAAAAAGTTAAAACTAATTTTCTTGTTTTTTTCATTCTACACAAAGCAAATGCTTTTTATAAGTAAAAATGTTCATTGAAATTCAACGAGTCTTAACAGTGTTTAGAGAGTTAACTCTGAAATCATGTGATCGAGCTTTCCGGGATTTTTGAAATGGAATTTTAAAGCGAGACTGCGAATTAGTTTAAATACGTTTTCAACAAAAATGTTGAAATGATTTATCATTTGTTATATTTTGTCATTTAAGAAAGAAACATAATATTAGGAATATTTTCGAAAAGCGAATTATCTGATTGGGAAGGCGCGCAGCCTTATTGCGTTTAATCCACTTGCGATAATGGTAGACATCCGTGTAGAATCCAGCTTTCTGTCGTTCGCCGCAACCTTCTCCAAAGGAGACGATCCCCACCACTTTGCCGTTGCACATCATAGGTCCGCCTGAGTCACCCTGGCAACTGTCCACCTCGTGATCTTGTTCATTTGAGGCGCAGATCATGCCCTTGCGAAATGGTCCAACACTAGAGCAATAAGCAGGAGTATTGACAGTGACATCGCCGTTGACTGCACTGTTGGGCGTAGGACCAAACTGTTTAGTTAGGAGGGGGGAAACAATCGTTAAATCGAATCGAATTTGTGGTAATTTAATTCTTACTTGAACCACTGTACCCCATCCGCAAACTGTACAGGACAGACCTGGAGTCGCTTTTGTGTTGGCAATTGGCATTATACCGACGAAATCATTAGTCACTACCTTGTTTTTGAGCGTTAAAATTCCGACATCATAGGCCATATTTGATTTTTTGTATTTTGGATGTGGTTTTATTTTCTTTACGATCAATTCTTGCGTATGGGTAGTACGCTCCAAGCGCTTGGGTGTGCCGGCAAAGACCGCTATTGCCCTTCGCTTAATTCCCCTGCATTAGGACTAACTGGTTTAATTGATTTGTACTTATGAGGATATAACTGAATAATACCTACTTCTCAAACAAACAATGCGCTGCCGTTAGAACGGCACGGGGACTGATAATAGCTCCACCGCAGAAGTGATTGGAACCAAAACGCGAGGTTTTATCTGGGAACCGTAACGACACCACGTATTTGACCACTTCGTTAATTTTGGGTCGATATCCACCGGTTACCATGAAGCGGAAATCATCGTCCTCTTGGTCGTCGACTGCACTGGAGTTATCAGTAACTTGTCGTGGCTTCCGTAGTGTTGATGTTGGGTAAGGTTCACATTCTGAGTGGCTAACGACTGCAGTAAGAAACTGACAGACAATCATATATACAATTAATTTAGGAGTATACATTGATGTAGATATGAAATGGTACTATGATTATTCCTAACAAGTTAAAAATCATCTTTCATATGTTTTCTCAAGGCTAGATACACTTCGAGTAAAGTGAGTCGGAAGAAAAGTATAACGTCTCTTATTGTCGGTGTCGTCCGACTGTGTTTTGCTTTGACTTTTAATGCATTACAATCATTTAGTTTGGCAGAGTAAATCATATGCCTGGCCAGGAGCAGACTGCGTCATTCTTTCCCACAGAAGTGGTTAGTGGTTGAGATTGTGGTTATGACTGTGGTTGCATGTGGGGCAGTGGTAGCGGCGCTTGCAAATTGTTAGCCACGTTAGCAGCTCAGTTCTGTTTGTATGCGGAATACTCTCATAAATAATGGCAATGTCTTGTGACAAAATGTGCGCCTGGGAAAACCGAAAATCAACTTCAACTGCAACATCAACTTGCAACTTGCAACTGGTAAACTGGCAAAGTGGCAGGCACTGAAAGTCCACAACATTCGTGATAACTGCAAGAAACATTTTCCATTTGCCTCAACTGTGGCCTATGCCTATGCCTATGCCCGAGCCATACAATGAGTGCATAAATCATCTCTGGCTGCCTGTGACTGCATTTACCATGGCATTTGATTACGTTTACGAGTAGAGTCGCTTTTCCAGCTCACAGCGCTGAGTTTTCAGCTCTTACAGCTCTCAGCATAAATGTCAAATGCTTGCCAATTTGATTTGGCGTTAGCTTAAGTATAAATTATGCCAGGCAAACACCTGCCTATCCCCGCCTACTGCCAACTCTCCGCGTTGCACGCCAAAAAAGTTGTCTTTAATTTGCGTTTAAGCCAACAATTTAGCAACTTAAGTGTTATTATCGCATTTGAAACAAATGCCATAAAAGATTTGTGGCTTTTGAACAAGTGCGACGGCAATGCGGCTAAGTGCTGTTGCTTGCTGTTGCTTTTTTTAAAGTCTAAATGCATTTGCAGTTGCTGTTGCTGTTGCTGTTGTAATGCACGTGTTATAGCATTTTGTTAATGCATGATTTCAAATGTTATGCAGCTTGTAAATGACTGCACAATTTGTTTGGGTCAAGCCAGAGATTATGCAGTAATATTTTATTTTTATGTGCTCTATCGAAACGAGGTGAATTTTAAACCTATCGATAAGAACGACTGAGTGAAATTCGATAACATCAGCATAACAGTTGCCTGCAATCTGCCAGTGTTGCCAGACCGACAGACTTCCACTTGAATTTACGCTCCATTCATAGCAATTTGTAACCAAGGCAGTTATTTCTATGGAATATGATAGTGACACTATTGGGTGTTTCATTAAAGTACTATTTCCCCTGACATTCCAGTGCAATCAGTGGCATCAGTGCAGAGGCGTACAATCTACAACGCATATTAAAATGCCTGTTGACAAATTCTAATTTGCAGCGCGAAATAATAAGGGAAATTCTGAGAAGTGTTGGAAATTGAGTTGAATTGAGATAACACTATTATTATTAGCCTGTGTTGTCTTTGTATTTATGTGTTGACAAAGCAACAGGTGAAGCGTCTGGGGCGTTGGGGCGCTGGGGAGTTCAAGAAAGGCAGACCCACTACTCACCTGTTAACAGGTGTTCGTTTCAGCGCTGTATGGAATGCACAAATGCCGGAAAATTATGTTACAATTGCTGAGCAAAACAAAACCAAATCAAATGTCAAGCAATTCGAGTAGGGAGTCTAAACAGTTAGAATGCCCTGAGCCTTAAACAAAAGTGGGCAATAAGCACAGCAAATATTTCGAGTGCTCCTACACCACCACCCTAGTACACGTACACTCGCCATAATGCTCATCTTCAGCTCAACTTGACCCCAAACCAAGTTGGCGTTGTTTAACGGTGTTAGCTCCCACTCCACTCCCCTCCCCCACGCACACCCCTTCAGCACGAAGAAAAACCAATCCGCAGAGTCTGCTAGCATAAAGTACAACAACAACAACATGCAGCAGCACATCGGGCAGCACTTCGGGTGCGCGAGTTCGTCTTCGCTGCTGCTCTGCTCGGCGCTCGTAAGCTGCGCTGCTCTCACTTGTCGCGGCGTTTCGTCTGGCTGTTCGTGCGCTGTGCGTTCAGTTTTCGTTCAACAGCGCCGGCGAACGGTCAGAGAATCTTGTGGTAAAGCGTTGAGCAGAGAGCTGATCCGAGCTGAGGCTGTGTGGCTAAGAAAACTGCCTGCGCAGCCAAGAAAATCGCACAAATTGTTGGAAAAACGCGCGCGCGCGAGCACTATACAAATTTGCATTTCACAAACGCAAAAATCATAATAGCAAAGTACTGAACGTATTGGGAAGCTCTGCCTGCGGCTTGAGCATCGAGCTGGGAGCTGGGAGCATTGTTATCGCGAGTGTTAGGTATAAATCTGTCAGTGTGTGTGCGTGTGTGCTTTTAATTAATATTTCGAAAATAAATACATGCATATAAACCAAGCACAAAAACAAATAGATCTGTAAAACTGGCTCGCACTTTACAAGTTTGTTGTTTGTTATGATTTGAGAGGCGAAAACACTAGCACTAACACCAACACCAACAATAACAATAACAACTCGCGAACAAATTATAAATTGGCGCGCAATTCGCCAATTGCAATTGCAATTGCCTGCGCTGCACCTTTAGCTGCGTTTTACATAAATTGCAATTCAGTTTCAGTTTCAATATGCAATTGCATTTCAATTTGTATTAGTGTAAAGAGCAAACTTAACTAAAACACAATACTACACTACTATAGAGTAAACCTCTGGATTGAAACTAAAGCAAATGTTGCACAACGTGGCGTATGCGTAATCTGTAATACACTCTGCGGAAATCCCTGTGTGTGCGTGTGTGTGTGCTTGTGGCACGTGGCAGCAGCAGCAGCAGCAGCAATACGCAAAATAATTACATGCTATTAATTAATTGCCAAAAGTACAAAACGCAAATTCATGCAAGCGGAAAATTTGAAATGAAAAGCGCGCGTGTTGCGTATTGCGGCTCTTCGTTGCGTTGAGAAACAAACAAATTGAAATTGAAATTCAAATTGAAATTTTAAACGAGTCGTAGGGCCCTAATAAGACACTGGACAACAGCGGCAGCAAATTGAAAATGCGATTCATATCTCCAGCAACAAGAGCGACAATAACAAAAAGAGCAACAACTACAGCTAGACAACGACTCCAGCTACAGCTACAGCTACAGCTACAGTAACAGTAACAACAACAGCTACAGAGTTCCACCTCCAACACCACCGCCACGAGCACCACCTCATCCTGCTGCGACTTCTTGTGCTCCTCGAGCCGGCAACATGTCAGGCATAATTAATTTTCGATTCTGCCAGCGCTACCGCCAATTTCTGCCCGTCTGTGACTCCAGCACCAACAACACCAGCAACACCACCTCCACCAGCACCGCCACCGCCACCACCAAGAGCCACAGCCACAGCTACAGCAACATCAATACCACCGTCGTCGCCGCCTCGTCTACGTTCCTGCAATTGTGCTGAAAGACTGTGAGGCCGCGCGTACCGCCAGCTGAAAGTCAATTCTACGGGTAAACTTTGCCTCTTTACTTTTCTTTTGTAATTAATCTTTTATTTCGCTTTGTAGTTGTTGCTGTTGTTGTTGTTGTTGTTGTTGTTGCTGTTGTCTGGCAATAAGTACGTGTAGAGCGCGATTTTGTTTTATTATAATGAGAACATATGTATAAACGTTTTGCTATCTGCCTACCGCGTACAGCGCACAGCCAGCCAGCCAGCCAGCCCAGCCTGTCTCTGCCCCTCCGCTCTCCACTCTCCCTTCTCAATCACCCTGTGCCTCATTTTACTTGTTTCAACATTTTGCGAAAATTGTTTAATTGTTTGAATACTATTATCACATTCAACGAGAGCGAGAGAGAGAGTAGCAGAGAGACACTGAGACACCCTAGAGAACACTGACTACTTAGGAGTACATAGTACACACCTCTCCACCCCCTCCCCTGCTCAGCTGGCTGAAGAATTTATGAATGTACGTCGTGTGCTCAGTCCGTATTTAATTGTCAAATGAATGAGCTGAAATCAAAGCAGTTTTAATTATTCAAACATATGTTTGCCGTCTACAGTTTAACAGTTTATTAAGCGGAAATTTACAGTTGAGACAGCCCAAAGTTTTCATTATTTTGGAGCCAGTCGAGCATAAGAAATACTGCCTGAATTTGTACACAATTTCAAGTGTAGAAATCGGAAATATATCAGGAATATTGTCTATATAACAAGTGCAATTATTTTTAAGTTTTATGCTGGCAAATCTTTTAAAAGTTCCCCAGCTTATTCACAGCTTCTTGAATGAAGTGAATTATACTGCCTGAATTTGTACACAATTTCAAGTGTAGAAATCTAAAATATATCGGGAATATTGTCTATATAACAATTACAATTGTTTTTCAGTTTCATTCCAGCAAATCTGTTAAAAGTTCCAATCTAAAATGTATCAGGAATATTGTCTATATAACAATGGCAATTAATTTCAATTTCATTCTAGCAATATCTTTTACAAGTTCCTCAACTTATTCACAGCTTCTTGAATGAAGTGAATTTGTGTACAATTTCAAGTGTAGAAATCTAAAATATATCAGGAATATTAACTATATAACCAGTACAATTATTTTTAAGTTTCATTCCAGCAAATCTGTTAAAGGTTCCAATCTAAAATATATCAGAAATATTCTCTATATAACAACGGAAATTATTTTCAATTTCATCCTAGCAAATCTTTCTCCAAATCCTCAACTTATTCACAGCTTCTTGAATTGAAGTAAGTTCTTTGGACACATTTTCACTCCACTCACTCTGATTAGCTAAATTTGAAACGTCTGACGATTTCGATTTGACAATATCTTGAAATTGATAATATATGGCAGGCGGAGTGGTACCACTACGTCAGGCATTGCTGTAATCATAATCATTTGGCCTATATACGGGCAATTCCCTGCACAGGGTTCACCCGGTGGAGCGTGCAAAATCCAAGTGAATTGATAGTGAATTTTGATAATTACTTTATCTTGATAGCACGAGTAGTAGTGGCACTATATACCCTCTATGGCACTCAAGTATTTCGCAATTATGGCAAAGAATAGTAGTACAAGTTGTGGATTTCACAATTACAAGGTATTCGCGGGGGCAATAGCTCAATCACAGTGTGAATACACTCATTCAGTATCGGTTTGTGTACTCTTTGTGCCGTATCTTAAGCGATGAATCATATTGTTTATCTCATTAGTAACGATGTGTCAAATTTAGCATGCTCCACATGTATCTATAGCTTGTCATAAGTACGAATATATATGACTGAATATCACGTTTAAAGTGCAATTACTTAGAGTTCCATTGAACAACATTGAATGAATGTTGCATCCACAACAGATAACGATTTCCTCTACGAATTGCAATGGCAACAAAGTGCCACAAAAAAGTATTTTATTTCAGAGTTCTGTGTGTGTGTTTGTTTCTTTATTAAGTATTTTATTTTTAAATTACATCAAGCAGAGAGACAAACAAATGTCATAAAAAAGAACTGCAGAAATTGTTGGTAATAACTCTGCGTAGCAGTAATAATATCTGCAGAGGGACGAGGACACGACTTCCACTGCAACTGGGAGTAAATATGAATGTTGGCATTTGCTGGCCAGAACAGACAGACAGACAGACGGACAACAGCAGTTATAAAGGCCGGACAGTAGGCAGCAATGGATGACAGTCAGCCGGGCTTAGACGACAACGACAATTGGACGGAACCGAATGGGGTATGAGGCATGGGGTATGGTCTCTGGTATGGGGCATGGGCGGAGCGGGGATCTTTGGGCCTAGGTGTTGCTTTTTGCTCTTGTTGTTGTCTTCAGTTTATAGTAAAAATGCAACCATACCTGTTTTGCCAACACACACGCACACACACAACTCGTTTGCTCAGTTGCAGGCTCTGCGGTGCAACTGCAACTGCATTTTAGTTGAGTTCCTTATTTATAGAGGGCATAATACATGACTTGTCAAATATGTTGCATGACTAGAGTGAATAATAATAACAATATCATAATGTAATAATTGTAGTAATTGTAATGTGAAAGTAAACACATCTACTAACTATTTAAGCCATGTGCTTACTAAGGTACAAAAGGGTCTATCACAATCTATATGTTTCTCCCCTTTTACTAGTATTTTTCGCTCTATCTTTACCTGTGGATAACATCTATTATTAAGTATAAATAAATGCCTGACAAATTCCTAATGTTAGTAAGCTTAATTGATAACAATCAGTGTGCAAATTAGTTAAAGCTAAAGCCAAACAAGATGCGCTTAGAGATTAGTCACAGCCATAAATAAATGGCGGAATGTTAAGTGACTGAATTACAGGGTATTTAAGCGGCGGTTTGGCTGTTGTTGTTGTGGTTTTTTTGGTGCACGCACCTGTCCAAGCATAGACATGAACAGAGACAGGCGGTCTGCAGGTGTTTTGTTTGGCTTGCTATTACAATCTCACGATTGCGACTGCGACTGGGACCCCGACTCCGACTCCAATTCCGACTTGGACTTGGACCTGGACTGGCACTGTGTCTGCAGTTGTATCAGCGTGTGTGTGTGTGTGTCGCATGAGTCCTCAGCATAATAATAATCCGGCAATTAAAATATGATCGCATAATAACTCGACACTCGTGTGTCTTCCTATGATTTATGGCGCAGCTTTTGGCTTTTGGCTTATTTATAGACCGCTCTCTGGGGTACTGCTGTGTGTTGTTGTTGTTTAAGTTGTTGTTGTTGCTGCCTGTTGACTACTTTTTTGTTACGCATACTTTTGCATTCGCTTAAAGGTAAATTGCTGTCGCCAAGCGCCAGACGCCGTCGCTCTAAACGCGTTCGCCTGGGCCGGCTTGGCTCGTTTGACTGGCAAAACCCAGCAGAGAGGTTCCTCCTCTCGCACAAAAAACAGAGTAGAGAGTAGTGCTGGAAGCAGCATACCATAGAGAAGAACAGAAGAACAAAAGCAAAACAGAAAACAGCAGAAATACCATGCAAAGCGAAGCGAACATTTGATACGCCCCAACACGACGACGACGACGACGACGACTGTGTCAAAGTCTAGCGACTGACTTCTCCTGGACTGCAGTGCTATCCCCTTGCTGGCTCCTGTTGCTTCGCTTGTGCTTCTAATAAATTAAATTTAAATGCTGACTACAAAAGCCGAAAATGAATGGTAGCAGCGTATGGCTCGTTGACTGGCAGACCCGAGACTGTAACCCAATAGCCAAGGCGCGCTCTTAATTGACTGCGTGGGATGTGAACGTGGATGTGGATGGTTGCACAGCTGCCAGCAGCAGCAGCAGTAGTAGCAGTATTGGCGTTAAGCTACAAGCTGTAATTGCCAGCTTGTAGCACTATGTACTTGTACTTGTTGTAGTTGTTGTTGTTGCCAGTTATTAGTTGCCAAGTGTCAAGTGCTGCAATGAACTGAACTGGGCCAAGTGGCAGTTGCCATTTGGGCGTCAAAAGCTGCGACAAGACCTGAGTGAGAGACCCGCATCATGGGGGTAGTTTTCTGCCAGTCATTTCTGATACTGCCAACAGCCTAATGACGTCAGCTTTGTCGCCATATGTCTATGCCTCGACACACACACACATACGCACTCACACACACACACACACTCTCTCATGAATGCCATGCGTCATCGCGCAGGTTGTAGACGGCGGCGTTTGCGTCTGCGTTCGCCGTATTGCAATTTCACCAGGCCTCCCATACACAACAGTCTCTGCGTCATGTTTACATACACACACACTCTCACACACACACACTCCAACTCACACGCATCCCTTTCGACAACACGCTGTGATAATTTCGCCATGACACGCAAAACCAAACCAATTTGCTTGCCTTCCTTTGTTTTATTGCAATCAAACACAAACTAATTAATATTTACAAAACAATACAAAGCCAATGAAAATTCCGCCGCCCAGATAAGCCTATAAATAGCAACAGAGCGTCTACGTACTTTTCTGGCAGACTGTGCGGCGTGCTGCAGTCGGTACACGCAATAAACAACTACTATATGTACAGACTATACTTGCTCTCGCCAGCATATGGAAGGCGAATGAGCAGTGGTTGTAAATGGCAACCTTTGAATCGGAAAGTAGCTTAAACACTTTCTGATGCACATACTAGTATTTTGTTATAGTTAATAAGCATTTGTTGATGCTTATGATCTGGGCAGTGTTAGGACCGTAAATATAGTTAATCGTTGTTTATTTATTGGTTCAGCATTTGCTGCAGTGTTAACAGTATTGACTGAGCACGAGTGTAGAGATATATTAGATAGATAGCTGTATAAATAATTTGTATTGTTTGGTACCAAATCAGGCCTTTACCTTCCTAAATTTCTCGACTTAAACTAATCTCCTTTCAATCACTCAATCATCGAAGCATCTACTGCAATGAACTCTTAATACATAAACTTCTACTTGGTTTCATTGACTTTCCTTTTCAATGTAATATTCTAAATGATATCTACTTGGCGATCCTATCTAGATTCACTCTATACCTCTGCCAATTTGCCAGTTAAAGCTTTTCGGGTATTATGCTCCTATTATAAATGTCTTTCTCAAATGCTTTCTTTCAAATAATCTACCAACCCCAACAATAATAACCAAAACTGAATCTATTAATGCAATTTCTTCTATGATATATGATTTCTCTTTTTCGTGTTAGATTTTAAACTATTATAATTTAAGTATATTCAACATTTATATCTAGGCTTTCTGTTAGCTTTGAGCTGCCATATTCTTGTGTTAAAATAAATGAATTACATATATAATACACTCAGTTATGGACAGACTGAAACCTTAACCTTAACTTTAATATAACTGAATGAAGTATTTACAAAAGAAGCTTAATTTAATAACCAAACTCAAGACTACAGTACTAGCTGCCAAGCTATCGACTCACAGTTTGTAGCATAAATATACCTAAATTAATTTAGTCAAATAGTATAATTTGCTATTATGTTCATTTCCCAAAGTATGTACAGCGATAGCAGTTGCCTTTGCTGCATATTTACAGTTATCTCTGATCGTTAGCTTAATGGGGCAGTGTTGTTAGTGGGGAAAAGCTTGTTTAAGATTACTAATACGCAGCGTGGTACAAGTGCTTATATAGCATATGTGTGCACTCGTATGTGGTTTATTTACTGCTTGCCATTGCAGCAGCTCAGCAGACAAAATGGCGGCAACTGACTGCGAGTGTGCGTGTGCGAGTGTGTGTGCCATTTAACTTGACAAGCTCATTTGTTGCAACAACAACAAGAAGAACAACAACTATAAATAGTAAAGGCAATTCATGTGCAATGCAAACAAGCACATTTGCTTACAGTATTTATTCATTTACTAACGCAGTCTCATTGCCCAATGTAAATGAGGATTATGCAAAGCAGTAACAGCAGAACATTTAGTCTAGTTGATTAGACTTATTACAGTTGCAAATGGCAAGCAGTATTGTATAATACTGTATCAATAAATTGCAGTCATTTCTCCGACATTCCAAAGTCCAAAATCAGCAGTGAAAACTCAAGAGATATACATATATTATAAAATGTATTTAAAAAAAGAAAAGCCAACAATTTGTCGCCTGCCATGGGGCATTAGTAAGCACACAAATTATGTCGCTGAATGATGTTGATGATGATGATGATCAGATGATCAGATTATCAGATGACTGGACTGGACTGGACTCTATATATGTACATACTGAAACTGAAACTAAAGAGTCTTGTTTGGCGTATGCTTTTAGCTGCTCATTGGCAACTGTTGTGCTATTTGTATGTAAATGTATTAATGGGCATTTATGTATTTCTTATGCAAAATGTATGAAACTTATAAGAAACTAAAACATCAAAATGGAAGCAAAACTCTGTGATAATCATATGTTAATATCAAATCAACGGCTGCCATAAACAAACTGACATATATAGTATGTGTATACGTATGTGTGTAGTTGTTTGCCCCATAAATACACACACATGTACGCATGCATACGAATGTGTGTTTATACACACTACTTATGCCTAATAACAGGCAAAAATATGTAGCATTTTTTTATCTCTCCCATTAAGTGTCAAGGCAGTCAAAAAATGTCAATACAATCTTTGAGATAGTCTGCTTTATATAAGACGTTGAGGTATTTCAACTATGCCTAAAGTTTTCCCACAAAGAAAATATACTGGCTTTTCGAGCATGTTGTTTGCAGTCATTGCACTAAGCTCCAGCTGTAATTTAATTAACACATCAATGAGAACGATGATCATGATGATGATGATGAACATGCTGATAATGATACAACATAAAACATAAACAAATGCTGTGGCAGGTTCAACGTCACGCTAAACAAACTGCCCTCAACAACAGTTGCTGCTGCAGTTGCAATCAGCAAGCAGCAAGCAGCAACACGTTTTCACATGGCCACTCAAAGTGGTCAACGATGCTCCATGTTCTTTGGGCTTATCTCTTCCAGGGGTCTCCAGAGTCGGCACATGGAATCGCAGCGCTAAGATATATGAGCACATCAATGTGAATTAACAGACACATTAAGCGATACCGATCTGCTGTGTGTGTGCCAGAGTCGTCTACATTACTAAACACGAGACCACGACGAGAACGAGAATGAGAATGATACTCGGACTGGGACTGAGAGCGCTAACCGAGAGACAACTACAACAACTACAAGGCAAACGAAAGACTCTGGCAACGAACCGCCGCACTCTAGTCGTGTAGTCTGACACTTGGTTGCACTTTGAACTCGCCTGATGCGAAACGGAAGTGTGCAGGCCACTGAATCATGTCATTGGTATTTCTTATCACGCACGCTTAGCATACTTATAAGTAACATTTTTATAGCATATCCAATTTCAATTTCAACAAAAAGAAAACACAAACAAAAACATAGAACACACCCTGTAGCTAGTCTATACCTCTCTCACACACTTTTGACTATCTGTCTGTCTGTCAGTCCGGCTGCCCCTCTGTCTATTGTGTGTGTGCTGATGTTGTTTGTCTTTTGGCACACAAAACGAAAATATGCAAACAATTCGCATTTGCGTGTTAATCAATAAATTTGACTGTGAAAACCATTTTGATTGTTGAATAATATAATACTATAAGTGTGTTTGTGTGCGTGTGTGTGTGTGTATGTATGTGCATAAACCAAGTCGACGTCATAACAAAATAAAACTGTTTAAAAGCAGACTATAATAATAATAAGTTGCAGGCATGCTCTACTGCTTATAGTTATGTCTGCTAAGATACCCTGTAAAAAAGACTATAAAGCAAGTGTAATCTTAGTCAAACTCAAATGCTGATTGCATATGCTAAATATACCCTTTTCCACTTTTAAAGTGCAGTTAGTTAACTGACTTATTGTCATTATAGAACTTGAGTCGAAGTAAGAGTTGCTCACACTTCTACTAACCTTATGCCTGGCTTCGTAACTTGCGCAATTGAACGACTATTCTTCTGAAATTTAGCACAACTATAGCTTAATATACTCCACAACTCTGCTGTAAATTTCATCAATATTGGTCTACAAACACCCAAGATATGCAGCCAGCTTTAACCTCTCTCTCCACGAGCTGAAACTTCATAGGCTTTTGCTGTTGAGCACGCCTGACTGCAGCTTGCTTCTTTTGTAGCCAAATGCCAAGAACTGTATATGACTAGTAAATTGTTTCTAGACAATTTTTCTATGCGATCTGTTTGGCATATTTGTGCATATTTAAAAGAGTTGTTGTTGCTGTTGCTGTTGTTGTTGCTGCTTTTGTGCATTGTCATTAAACAAATGTGCCATCATACACACACACACACACACAAATACACACGCATATGCCATACAACAGCAAATAAATTCGGGTTTGTCGCGTCACACGCTGGAATTCCCATATATCGTCTAATTTGTTGTTGTCTTTGATTTTGTTGTGGCTGTTTCTAAAATTGTTTACAGCTACAATACAGCCGATTGCTGCTGCTGCTGCTGCTACTGCTGCTCATCTTCCAATCAATAAATCCGGTTTGGAAAACATTTTTAATACGTTACTTGATTAACTTTCGCCCAAAAAATATAATTGCACAATAAACACAAATCACAAATGTTGTGCGAGAAAACGTTTTACCACAAGTGTTTCTATTGAAATGTGCGCGAGTGTGTGTGTGTGTGTGTGTGTGTGTCTGCGAGGGGTGAACTCCCTCTTTGACTTTGACTTTGGTTTCCGCATAAAATATAAGTTGGAGCTGCCTCGCTTTATTAATACAAATATATATAAAGCAAACATACTCCTACACACACACACACACACACACTCTGTCTGTGTATCAATTAATTTGTGCTCTGTGCTATTTATAGCTTTTTGCGGTAAAATTGCTAATAATACTCAAATTTCAACAATGCCTCTTCATCTGTATGTTGACTATTGCGAATTAAGCACATGAGTAGCTTAAATACAAACAGACACAGATATATATCGAGTGTGTACATATATACTCATGTATATAGTACTACACTCTCGGGCTGTGTAGGCTATGTGTGTTCAAAATTAGAATACTCAACGGACAAATATGGCCAGAGTGAAACCAGATTGTGACAATTGTCTAGCTATGACTAAGTAAAAGTCTATATGACAACTGACAATCGACAACTGACAATTGCCAATTGGCCAATTGCTTGATCTGACCAAAACGGGCCAAACTCTTTAAGATTGCGTGATAAATCCAAATAATCCAAGCTCTTTTAAATATTAAAAATAAACATTATTTTTATCAAGTCATTCGTCATTTGACTTTAAATTGTTTTGATCACTTTTTTTTACGCTTTTCTGAGTGTATAAGCCCAACTCATTTTATACAGAAAATACTAACTAATTACAGTTCTTGGCTGCAATTGGCATTGCCCGTGTTTGGGGTTAAGACAGAGGTTTACGATGATTGCCACAAGAACATAAACTTCGGGTTTACATGCTGTACTATAGCTTTTTAATGGCTTTGTTAGTTTTACGATTGTATTGTTGTTCTCATTGTTGTTGTTGCTGTTTTGTTGTGTTTTTGTGTCTTTATTATGTCGTCTCTCTGCATGCGTTTTCAATTTTAAAATGCAATCGTGTGGGGCAGGGCAAGTCGAACCTTTTATAGGGTTGGCAGACATAAATTTTGTTAACTGTTGCTGTCCATTGTTTGTGTTCGTTGTGCCATGTTTAAAAGGTGTATATGGGGTTTGTGTAAAGGAGATTGTGTTAGACTAAATTGGAAAATTAAGTGATTGGAGAGGTCCGATTTAGTATGCACATAGTTCAAATTATGGAAGTTGGAAATTCTGTTAGACTATATTGGGAAATGAAATGGTTGGAGAGGTCTGATTTAGTAGGTACATAGTTCAAGTCCGTTGTAGACTTTTGCTCTATTCTTGTGTAGGCTTTAAGCATTCTTTATCTACAATATTAGCAAGCATGTCATAATAAATACATGTGAATATGAATATTCATAGCCTCAGAGTCTAGACTCTAAGTATATTATTAATCAATAAAATAGTTAACAATATTCAAAAGGTAGTTCCCCCGCTGTCAGTTGCTTACGACTGTTGCTGTGCCCTGTTGTTGGGCAATCGTCAACGTTTGCTGTCTTCATTTGTGGTAGTTGTAATCGCCGCTTGTCGCATTAAATTGTACCAATAACGTTCGAGCCCTCGAGGGCTGAGCCCTAGCTCTGACGTTGCCACAGTCTCAGGTCTGAGGTCTGAAGTCTCCGTCTCCATCCCAGTCTCTGTCTTCGCATTCTACGTTTTTGGCCGTTCCCTGGCTGTGACTTCAGTCTCAGCTTCAGCTTTGACAAATGTGCGTTTTTTAGCCGCCTCATTGTTTGTGGCAAACTGACTTCGATATGCAAATATATTGAAATTAGTTTGACAAGGGACAGAGAGAGACAGAGGAAAGGGAGAGACACTCGCTGATCGGGCTGAGATTCGATTCGAATCGTGTCTTGTAGTTATTGTTATTATTGTTGTGCAATTTGCATGATTTGCAAATGGTGTTGGCGCCATTTGTTTATGATCTGCGCCCTGTGCCTTGGCCCAAAAAGGCGAAAAAATTCCACAGTTAATTGAATTAAAGCCCAGCGACATGTCGGGGCTAAAAACAAAGTAAAAGCAAAAAGAAAAAACAACAGAATCTGGCTAAAAGGCAACAGCTAGCACACGTAATTGGCAGCGCAGCTAATGGCCAAGTTTTTAAGTGGAATTTCAGCGTGGTGATAAGCCGGAGCACGCACCTACCAAGAGGCAGTGGTGGTAGGGAGTAGGCAGTTGGTAGTAGTACCTATGCTGCCTTCGTTCCGCATTTAGTGCTAGCCTCTGTCTCTACCTACCGCACATCATTAGACCTGGTCTAGACAGACCGCACCGTCTGCACCGCTCCCGCCCTTTGTCCGTCTGTCCGCCTGGTTGCATGCCTGTCTGTCGTGAAACCCTTTTGCCAGCCAAGGCGTTTGCGTCCCTTTATTATACAGATTTCCCAGTGGTCGCCGCGTCGCTTACCTTAATTGCCCATGTGCTTGACGCCAGCTAGACGCCAGCTTGACGTGCGGCGTTGGCGGCTGCATTAGAATCTAGCCAGCCCCCTTCCAGCCCCTTTCCCTTCCACCACCATTCTCTCCCACAGCATATGCCAAACTGTAAGCGACACCCTATAATCAGTTAGAGGCCCTCACACCCCCCCACACTCCCTCCGTCCCCGTAGTTAATTGGCACGATTCGCGCGACGCGTCGTCATGCAATTGGCCGCTGGGCGGTCAATTAAATCAAAGCGAAAGCGTTTATAGCAACTTGTCTTAAATTAAAAACGTTGCTAATTTTTTATAATTCTCTTTGTTTTTGAACCAAGCACTCGGCTCGGCTCAGCTCACGGCTCGCGGCTCTCGGCTCTAATGCTATTTATAAATCTCAAGCTTAGGCCATGACAAGTGCTCTACAGCGCACATCAACCCGCGAGAGATTTCGAAATGCTCTGTTCTTTTTTCTATACTTTGTTTGGGGGGCGATAAGCAGCCAAGTACAAGTACAAGGTTCCCCTCACGCAGTTAAGATGCTTAACAAAACTATCGTTACTGTGCTGCTTGGCATTGCCACTTCAATGCCAGCTGCTCGTGTGTTCTGAAGTTGCCCAAAGTACAAAGAACAATAACAACACAAATTATGTAGTGTGTAGAGTGTGGAGTGTGTTGTGTTTATTATTTGTGGGCTTGACGTTTTGATTTTGGGATTTGGGATTTGGAATTGTGAAAACTGGCGAATCTAGCATCTTGTTACATTGTTTGTTTATGCCACAAATGGCGTTCTATTTCAGTGGCCTACGCAGCGGAGCAATCGTTTCGTAAGCTCATGATAATGTAATGTAATTAACAGAATTTAAAATCAACTTGTAAAATAATACAAAATTATTTCTTATAGATACTTATATATATTTTTTTTTACTTCATTCTGCTGAACGTCTATTCTCTTTCCCAGTTTCTTTAAAACTGTTCTCGCTGTGAACAGGCTGCATTATGTTAATCGATTTCTCTCAAACTTAACCTATCGATATTTATGGTTAACTTTAAACTAACAGCTGTTAATAACAGCTCTGTATAGCTTTAATCTTTCTGTTACACAAGTTGAGTTGTTTCGCAGTCAAATGAGCCAAATTCTAGGGAAAACTCTAAGGCTGATGGTAATAATAATAAACTTCTATATAAAACAAGTAATATTTGTAATTTTTAAATTAAAAAAATAAATTCTAAATTTATTGCGTTAATCTGCCACTTCCCAATAATAAACATCTTGGATATACTTTCAGTTATAAAACTAGCTTATATCACTACTTCTTAAACCACAA
Organism: Liodrosophila aerea; assembly: GCA_035045005.1. Taxonomy (NCBI): domain Eukaryota; kingdom Metazoa; phylum Arthropoda; class Insecta; order Diptera; family Drosophilidae; genus Liodrosophila; species Liodrosophila aerea. The sequence goes on from JAWNNL010000652.1 coordinate 135,422, forward strand.
AATGTTAAATACATTCACACCTTTTTAAGACTCTACATAAATGCATAATACATGAAAATATATAGCTCATTACAGTTAATCAAATAGACTAAATGTCCGCTCAATATTTTTCCGTCAATTTGCTTGGCATTAGCCTAGTCTGGCTGCAATTCCTATTGCAAATAACAGTCTATATATACACGCCTAATCGGTGCTATATATAAACTGCATGTACATTGTCCTTGTCAACTGCAATGCGGTGACAAATTGCAGCTAATCAGCAGCAAAGCAGAGCAAAAACTTTAGCATTTTGCTGTGAGTTTGCGAGTCTTATCAATTGCAGAAATTAGCATATGTATATAGACAAGCGACCTATACATACATTCTTGCTATTTACACGAGTGTACATAGACATTATCTATATAGTATAGCGAGAGAGAGGGGGCCTTATCAATTTGTGTGACAATTTTTTAATTGGCTGTCTGTTATAACATTGTTAGGTCAAGCACCGCTTTTGGCATGACAATCTCTAGGTTCGTTGCATGACAATGCACCCTGCATTAGGGTGCGTCACGAGATGAAACGGAGAAAGACTGACTGATTGACTGACTGACTGATTCATTGCCGAGAGATCGAGTTCTATTTTAGCATCCGCTTTTGGTTTGGCAGTGAAACGCGGCAAAATCTTGGCGCCACTTTGAAGCCGAACAATCAATAAAGTTTTTTTGCCAAATTTCGATTTGGATTTTTATTTATTCTTGTTATTATTTCTAACGAATAATAAAAAATTATGCGCGTGATGTGTGTGTGAGTGTGTGTGTGTTAGCAACAAAACATGAAATTAATTATAAGTCAAACAAGCATTACAAATATTGCCTGGCGCCAGACAAAAATCATTAACATTTTTATGACCCGGCGCACAACAAAGAACACCACACATATCTGTCAGCTGGTGTTACCTGTACCACCACACACACTCGCACACACGCACATAAATCGCAACTAATAATGTCCAAGTTGACTAACACCCAAGAGCCGGCATAAAGACAAATCGAAAGACCAAAGACCAGACCAGAGTTTACCTTTGCGTACGTGCAAAATCAAACGATGATTGGATGTTGACCAGGCCAAGATGATTCCGCAGAATTCTCTGGGAGAGAGAGTGAGTGAGTGGTGTGTGTCTGTCGACTAGCCTGGCCTCATCTTGATCTGGGCATCATAAAACTAGCAACTGGCAACTGGGAACTGAAAACCTCTCACATCAGTTAGCCAACAAATGGTTTCTGTTTAGAGCCCTAGACGGTCAGGGCAAGTGCAAATCTTTATGGTCAGATCTGTGTAGCCTGCATTAAATTATACCATGGCAAATTTATCTGGCATAAATTGAAACAACAAAGTCATCAAGTTGTATGAAACACCTGCAGCAGTCAAATACTATCTAAACAACAAAGTACGATCACTCGATGGATCGATCCCGATCTATTTTCAGAACTTTCCAAAAACTTATTTTGGCGCCTTTGCCTTGTGTGTATTTTTAAACTAATCTTTTTTTAACACTCACTATATTTTCAGCAATATTTCAAGAGCAACAATCACAACAACAACAACAACGCCTATTACCAGGAACCAGGAACAACAACTACAATATACGCATAGAGTAATCAAAAACTGTTGCAAATTTCTGTGAAACAAATTGCGAAAATGTGTTGCAAATCCAGTAGCATGTGGAAATCTTCTACGTCTTCAAGTGCCCCACAACAACAACCAGAGCAACAACAACAGCAAACACAACACAACACACAAAGTCACGGCCATGCACAGTGGCACAAGTCCAGCATAAGCAGCAAGCACAGTGGCACACAACATCTAGGCACAATTTGTAAAATTGCAATCCTCATATTGATTGCCACAAGTCAAATGCACTCTGTGACAGCTGGACTTAGGGAAGGACTTTCAGGTGAGTGGAGATGGAGAGATTATGTATTAGATGATTTCATTATCAAGTACTTCAATAGTATAATAAGTCTATTTGAATTTAAAGAAGCGTTGGACTCTAGTACCTTGTCGGAGCTTAGGTTCCTATTTGAGGTTTAGTTCGGCGTTCAGAAGCTTAGTTCCCTTTTCGATCAGAGCCCTTTCCTTTCATACAGTTTTGTGCAGGAATGCCCCTATTTAAATATAAGATGATTTCTTTACCAAGTACTCGAAAAATATAATTGGTCTATATAAATCTAAAGAAGAGTAGGACTTTAGTACCTTCTCTGAGCTTAGGTTCCTTGATGTTTAGTTCGAAGATCAGAAGCTCAGTTCCCTTTTTAATTTGAGCCCTTTCCTTTCAATCAGTTTCCAACATGAATACCCCTATTTCAAAGAATAATGAGATGATTTCTTAACCAAGTACTTGGAAAGTATATATAGCTGGTCTACATTGGACTCTGGTTCATTTAGTTCTTATTTCAAGTTTAGTTCGGAGTTGGGAAACTTAGTTCCCTTTCCGATTCGAGCCCTTTCCTTTCATAGAGTTTCGCGCACGAATACCCCTATTTCACAGGTGAAATGTCATCATTATTCAGCGAAAGCAGCTGACTTCCAGTTTGAGTCGTTACACTCAGTAAGTATTCAGATGAGAAGCAAAACGAATCCGCATATTATTTGCATTTGATTGGAGTCTGTAGTAGTATTAGTGTAAGGGAATTGAGAGTGAAACCCCGTTTCCAATTTCAAATATAACTATTGTTAGTAGCGCTCCTAATCTAGTTTAGTTAGTTTTCAAAGTGTCACTTCGATAGATGCTAAATAGACTGTCTCGAGCGAGTCAAAGTCAATTTAAACTGTTGTCTGAACGTGCAGCTTGTTAACCTTCACCTTTACACAGTTCTGGGATCTCCGTTCCTGATCGATACTACGACTATACGACTATATGTGTGTGTGTGTGTGGTTGTGGTTGCTGTGAGCCTCTCCCTTCTGCCCTAATCCCGCTGGCTGCTTCTATAGTTGGGCACACGTGCCGCTTTGGCGCTCCCTCTCTGGCGCTGGCGCTTAATCTGTGATTGTGATTAATCAGCCGACGCGTTGGCCAGCGTCGCCAGCTGTCCGACTGTACGGCTACTGAGCGTATTTGATTGCTGCCAGTTTTTAGTTTTATTTTTTTTTTTTGGCTTTTTTCTTCTTAATTTTGTTGGTGTTCTAAACATATTGAGTGGGTTTTTTAATGGCATTTGAGTGTGTGTTAAATTGAAATAAAAAATCGCATAAATTAGATACAAATATTGCAATTTCGATATCGGGTTACTTGAGCAAGGTTCATTAACTGTCGCCCGTCAGCCCAAAAAACAAGACTTGAGACAAACTCCAAAACTAAAGAGAAGGGAATACCCACAGTGTAGAAAGTTTCGACAGATAAACAAGAACATGAAACTTGGACACAACAACAGCCACAACAACAACAACAACAAGAAGAAGAAGAACCATTTTTCCACTTCATTAGTGCGCCAATGGATTTGTTTATGAATGAAGGTGGTCCAGCTGCCAGAGCCAGTGCCAGTGCCAGTTGTCCAAAAAGCACAGCAGGACACAATCGCATAACAGGAAAGGCAGCAAGACAACAAGGCAACAAGCTGAGCCACAACAACAACCAAGACAACATCAAACAAACAAGCGACCAAATTAACAAGCACTCACACACTCACACACGGACTGTGTACAAGTGGTAGAAGCTAAGTAACCAAAACGCTGATAACATCATCTAGGGTTAAGCCGCCCACAGAAGTCAGCGTAAGAGGCGCAACTGCAACTTTAGTTACAAATGTATCTGCATCTGTATTTGTATCCGCATCTGAACTGTCTGTCTGTGTGTGTGTGTGTGTTTTATTATGCCACATACAGCTGTATATGTAGCGCCGGCGTCTTCATTTATCAACACACACAAATGTAGTGGATTGTGTGTGTGTTTATCAGCACATTGCAGGTGGTCCACACACACTCACACACACATACACACAGCACCGATCCCAGGCACGGCCACCGTGCATCGCTGAATCGGGACGGGCCCTGCAAGTCAGCCTGGGGTCGCTGTGCCATCGTTTCCGTTTGCCTTGTTGCGTTTCAGTTTCGTGTCGTTTCGAATCGTTTCTTAATAATACCCTGTAAATAACAGGCAGTTCGAGAGGGTATGCTGGAAAGTATAGTAAAGTAAAGAAAGTTGAGACTATGAAGAAATCGAATAACAATTCTGAAAAAGTTATAGTATTTAAGCTATTGTAACTGAGTATAAAATAATCTTCAAAAAGTGTATCAAAAAGTTGATCAACTCTCCTTAGTGTTACTTTTAGAGTTAAGGTTATAATATTTAAGCTATTATAACTGAGTATAAAATAATCATCAAACAGTTTATCAAAAAGTCTATCAACTCTCCTTAGTGTTACTTTTAGCGTTCCTCAAATAATACTCTACAAACACTATCACCCCATATCAGTCAACACCTTAGAGGGTATCTCATAGTCGCGCATCTCTTTTAAGCACATTTTTATACATTTAGCCGTGATGTGTTTGTTCTGCTGGAACATGTTTAACATGCGGCGCTTGCTACTTTGACTTAGCGCCGGTGCCAGAGGATAAGGTAACCCAAACAAAGAACATGCCAAAGTGCAGTGCAAGTGAAGGAAGAGAGACGAAGACAAAGAATGCAGGAGGAGAGGGAGAGGAGTGGAGAGAAGGGCATGTGAGGAGTGTAAGCTGACTGTTCATATAGACACACGTAGGAGTATGAGAGCATGAGTGTATTGCTGATAAAGTGGCCTAATCTCTTTGACCTGTTTGGTGTAGATTTTGGTGTTTTTTCTGTTTTCTGTTTTGTTTTTGTTTTACTCTACGCTTTTCCAGTGCTCACTGCGGGTCACGTGCTGGATAGCATCTCAGTCTACGTCTCCGTCTCAGTCGCAGTCAGTGGGCAATTTCCGGCTACACGCTTGTAAATTAAATATTTGTTATTTGTTTTATATGAAACACGTCAGGCAAACAGGAAATCGTACATTAAGCGTGTTGTGTGGAGGGAGTAGGTTGGAATTTTCCAAGAATTTATGGCTGACAAGTGGGCTTAGTTAACTGGACCAACATCCACTAGAAATGCTAGTTATGTCTGTCTAAACGGGTTTTTAATAACTTGCTCTGCTTTCTTCCAGGTGACATGGAATCCTGTGCCAACGAAGGTGAAGAGGTGCAAATTCGTGGCATACAAAACTCCAAATGTTTCAAGTGTACTTGCCAGGTGAGTGAGAACTTCCACTACTACTACTACTACTACTACTACTTCATGCTCGGACATAAGTCTGTCTGTGCCCAGCGGGCAGTTGGCTCCAACGGCAGTGGCCAGCCTTTGACCCGCATAAAAGAAAAGTCGGAAACTTCAATCGTAGTAAATCTCATGTCTGCTTGTCTGGCTCTCGCTGCATGTGCGACGCCAATGTCCAGCCAGGACACTGGCTTCCACAAGGATGTGCGCAACGGATGTGTGTTGGATGTGGCCATGTGTCGTACATTTCAAACACGCCTGCCAACCAGGAAATGTACTCCTAATCCCAGAGTCCCCACCTCCCCTCCCCTCCAATATATATATAACAAATATTTACATCAGACAGCCACTAAATTCTTGCCAGACACCAGCGAATGCAATGCCAAGTTAGCAGACAGACAGACTATATAATATACATATATACTTATACAAGTACATGCGTGGCACATGTTCCCTAGATGCGTAATTCTCTCTTCCTCTTTTTTGCACAATTTTCATGTTGTTGGCCATTTCATTTGAGTATAAACTTGTCAACTTGTGTGGTATAAGACTGAATGCTTAAAGCCTGCAAAATGCCTTTCAATGCCACTTTAAAATGTTATCAAAATATTTAGCATACAATTATATAGATATTGTCAAAGCATAAGTAAATATTCCAAGTTCTATGTTGACCAGCTTAGGCTTCTGAATTTAAGTAAATTTTATAAAAATATTTAGCATACAATTAGACATTGTCAAAGCATAAGTAAATATTTCAAGTTCTAAGTTGAACAGCTTAGGCTTCTGAATATACAAAAAGATATTTTATCTAAATATTTAGCATGCAATTATTCAGACATTTTTAAAATGTGCGTGAATATTGCAAATTCTAAGTAGACCACAGAGCTTAGGCATCTGAATTTCTAAGTATTTTTTTAAGGCTCACACAAATTTGACGGAATTTAGATGAAATTTTAGCATATTATGGAAATATATACTCAAATATATACTTCACTTTTAGGCAAGGAAATGTGTATCAAGCAAATGTCTATTCATCTCGCCTAGAAACCAAACCTTACCCTCTTCTCCATTACCAAGCATTACAATGAGCCATTAGGCCTCTGGGTGCTCTCAATTACGTTAAGCGGCCTGACCTAACCTAAACTATATCAAGGTCATATCCATGTTAATCTAGAACTAGAACTTGAAGTTTCCCTTTACATACATTAATTAACATACATGATATCAAAGCTCTCACAAGATTACTAAATAGTAAACACTATTGATTCTGTAAGCCTTTAGAATTCCCAAAGTTAATCATATACTAAAACTTTCAAGTATTTATGTACATATCGTATATCGTATCGTGTGTGTACTTTCACTTATGGTGCGCATAATAAACACTCGACTTAAGAGCCGCTTAGGTTTTAATTATAATTCCGCGACCGTTAAAATGTGCACCTAATCAAATAGTGCTTGTAATACCACTTGCTCGGGCCCCATTAGAGACTGTGCTTGGGCGTTACCAGACTGCGTGGTTGTTGCCAGCTTAACGGCATTAAGCAGTTACTAACTTTTTTTTCGCTTTTAAATGTTTGTTTGTGTCTTGGCTTGGTTTAGTTGCCTGTTTGTTTGTTTGTTAGCATTTGTTTGGCTTTTTCTCCACTGGCCAGGCCAACACTGTAGTTGCTGTTGCTGTTGTGGTTGTTGCTGTAGTTGTAGCTGTAGCTCTGCTGGATTTGTTATGATACAAGGTCGTCAAACGGGTTTGCTTCGCTTGACAATCGTTAACCACAGGGTAGCGATCGTTTGACAAACACTTGGCGCCGTGTTTTTTGTCGCCGTCAACGGCTACCGTCGGGTGGCAAAAGCACAGGGGCTGCCGCACTCGGGACGCGTCACTAAGCTACAGCTACAGCTACAGAGGGTGAGTGCCGGAGCGGGGGAAGAAGCTGACGACGTGTGCGCTGTGTCGTCATTAGGCGATGCGATGCCGCGCGTGCTTGTCGGCGTTGCCAGATCGCTGACAGCTGCGCCGAGCCTGTTGCTAAACGCCAATGCTCCAATTTAGGCGTCAAGAAGCTTTCGCGACGGCAGCGCGGCAGAGGCAACGGCGACCGCAACAGCGACTGCGACTGCGCAGCCAACGTTCGATTGATTGTTGTATAGCCTCCAGTCATAAGCTGATGCCGATGCCGATGCTGTGTTGCTGTTGCTGTAGTTATTTATCTCTTTGTTCTTGTTGTTATCGTCAAGTGGGCGTAACCAAAAAAAAAGGCAAAGAAAAGAAAAAACAATGCTGGCGCCACCTTACTAAGTTGATGGCGCCATGCGTTGCGCCTGCTCTAACCTACCGGCTACCTGTCCCGCTTGCGCCGATTCGCTCTCTTTCTGTTTCGCATTGTTGTTGCTGAGAGTCATTGAAAGTTCATCACGGAATCAATTGAACGCATTTTATTGGGCCGCCGCTCTTAAGCGCGCTCTCTCTTAAAGCCAGAGTCAAAGCTCAATGCTACGCAACTTGAGCTGAACTGTCGAACGTTCAAGCTGTAATTCATTTAACCCATAAAGCGCACACTTTATGTTAACCCCTATGCGAGAGAGAGCTTGCCATTCTTATTGTGTGTAATATTTGCAAACGCTTTTGCTGATTGTTGATATTTTATGGCTGACATTTATTGTCTTAAATATCATAATATATCGCATATTATATGAGTGCCCTGTGTCGTCTGTCCCTTGCTACACTACACCCTTAAGACCACAAGGACAATCAAACAAATTGTCTACCCTCTGTGTGCGTGCGTGTGTGTGTGTGGATTTTTTCGCGTTTCCGCGCGCCTGAGTTTGTTAACAAATTTGGTTTTTATGTGAAAATTATGCTGAATACGCATTGCTCTCGTAATGGCTTATGATTTAAACGTTCCCTCGGCTTGTCTACGCATTCTGCCAGTTGATTGAGCCGCGCCGTTTTTATTGGCCTTTTGAGGATTCTTTATGACAGATATTTGCAAATTAAATTATTTTCAACCTAGAAAGTCAGCGCAGCCTTTGGCATACCTCTTACGTATTGCCGAGAATTAGATGAGTCAGCTCTACTATATGTGAGTTAGCTCTATAAAGTTATTAAGTCATAAAGCTCGCGATTCATTCGAAAACAATTTTTAAAATATTGTTTACTTTTCCAATAGACAATCGTCCACATTAAACATTTTTTATGGCATTCCTCAACGAGTTCTTGTCCGAATGAAAACCGAATGTTTCCGTAGAGTAGTAGAGTAGCACCTGTTTATCTGCTGAAATTCCAGTGTGACAGTTTTAGTGTTGTGCAGTTCAATTCTGAGGCAGTCGGCTACCCGTTGAATTCTCGATGCCCACAAGTGACAAAATACATACATGATCATAAAAAACAAAAGCACAGTTTCATATCATATCATTACCATATTCTATGAGCCGAGCCGAGTGTGGTGTGTGTTTGGCTTGGCCAGCCGAGTCTTGGCCAAGTTTGCGCAGCAAACGTTTAGTTGCTCAGACAGACGAAGTGGTTTGAGAGGTTGATTTTCAGTTCAGTACAGAAATAGAGACAGCGCGATAGATTGATAGAGACAGGTGCATAGAGATAGCTATACACCCGAAGATGGAGATGGAGAGATGGCGAAGAGAGGCTACAGCTTGAACGGTGTTAAAACTGATCATGTTTTGTCAAACGCAAGGTCGTTGGAGGCCGTTTGCAAATGTGGTTCTGCCACTGTGGCACACACACACACACACACACGCACACACAGCATACACACATGTGTATGGCTTGGCATTCGTGATTGCCGCTGGCGCAGAACAAAAAAAGTCTCAGCCTCTACTTAGCCGGGTCCGGGACGTTCGCTTGCCTTCGTGGCGCCTTTTCTTTTCTATCATTTTTTTTGTTTTCTGTGTTTTTTTTTTTTAATTTTATAATAGCAACCTTTGAAAGCAGCTACTAGACAACATCAACAGCCACAGCCACAGCAACAGCAACGACAACAACTCGGTCTTCGGCGATGCTTAACTTTCATGTTGGCTGAAATATTTCTATACCGGTTCCAGATTAGAAAGAAAGAATTTCAAATAGCATAAACAGCATCTGGAAATGCGTGTAAAGCGTGTCTCACACTCACGACGTGCTCTCCTCGCCCCTCTTCTCTCTTTCTCAGTGTGTTTCTCTAGTGTTTTGAACTTTGTCGCCCTTTTTCCACTACGTTTTCCATTTGCAACTGCTGTCAACTTGCAGTAACCGCTTTATACGGCCAAAGTGCTTTTCAATCTGTCAGTGTTTATGGCCTAATGGCAGAGAGATTCCGTAGAGTGCTTGAGGAGGTTGAGTGGGGGGTGGGGGGAGGAATCAGGAAGATTAGAGTTACGAGTGCTATGAGAGTTACGATGCCGCTGCTGCACTAAAGGTGCCATTAAAATTCCAACTAACAACTGCCATTAAACTAATACGATGATAAAAATCTAGCTAGAGCGCCGCCACTAAACAATAACAACAGCAACAACAACAACAATCCAAACAACAACAACAACAGCAACGATAGCAACAACAAACCGCAAAAAAACCTCTCGACTCGACACATTTTCATAACAATTGCAAATTTTGCACGTTGCGGCGGCCCCATCCAAATTGAGATCCAATCTGGTTTGCTTGCACTAAATTATACACACACACACACTCGCACACACACACAGTGCTGAGTCGCGACATTGTTCAGCTGCAATTGCATACAAATTAGTGAAATATTTTGCCTGTTTTTGGCCGACATCTATCTAGATTTATAGATAGATACATTTACAATTAGCCTCACCACTAGACGCTAGACTGCCTCGCCCCCTGCCCCCCTCCCTTAACGTTTGAGCATGTCAGTTGAACTGGCATTTTTAACCTGTCACAAGCGCAAATGCATGCGACAGCTGTGCACAAGGGTTAAAGTTGCCCATAGATATCAAGTTAGTTTGGCGTATCTGAATATCTGAATATATAAAGCCGAGAGTGTTGCATAAGCTGCCAAAGCCTTGCCACAAGCTTTTGACTTATGATCGACATCAATTCTAATGCGCCGCTTGCCGCTGTCAACATGTCGTTAACACACACACACACACACACACACACACACACACTAACACACACACACTAATATGAAAACTAAAAATTGCAGCTTTGCGGCTGTTGTTGTTGTTATTGTTGCTTGGGAGTAGGCCAAGTGGCCACGCGAAGCCGCCAGCTATCAAGGATTGTATATATTTGCAGCATTTACTGATTTTCACTTAATATTTCATAGTAAATTAATAGTTTTGCTTTAGAATAAATAATAAAATGCAACAAACGGTTTACTGATTTTCACTTAATTTTCCATAATAAATTAATAGTTTTGCTTTAGAATAAATAATAAAATGCAACGAACAGTAATGTGCCACACTTGGCGTTTTTAGACAATAACAGTGTTATCGATAGTAAACAAGGATTTCGATTGTAATGTGTCTGTGCAAGTGCAGAAGCTCATTGCTGTACTAGTGACAATAGCTGATTGCTGCAACTGAGAACAAATTTATAGCAATGAAGCTTTGTGCATTCAATTCGCCATGCTATAATTTTGACTAGTTTGCATCTATAAATTATAGCGACTGCCGAAGGTCAGAGTGCAACTGGGCTGAACAAATGCAATTTGTGTGTGGCAGCAGCAACAACAACAAAAGCTACTCAGCTGCAGGTGCAGCTACACCTGCACAGATTTGACAGAGGAGTGGGGGCAGAGGGTAAACACAAATCATATGCTTAGCTGCGTTGAGCATTTGACAGCAGTCTCTCACATGGTTAAGCGCATTTAAGCAAATTACAAGCAGTGGAAGCAGTGAGGGCAGTACCAGGGCTGGCTTATAGCCATAAGTCTAATTTATGGCATGATTTATGTATTGAATTCATTTGGTTTTTTCTGTTTTTCTTTGCAGAATGGCTTTGTGAAGTGCGACAAGAGCTGTCCGTCCATTGATGACTGCTATCTGCTGGACTCCAAGTCCAGCGACAGCTGCTGTCGCAAGTGCAAAGGTGAGCATAGTGTATGAGCTATAATTAATTAATTACCACTGACTAAATTAAATCATACCATAGGCTGCATGTTTCGTGGAGTGCCTTATGCCAGCGGTGCGGAATGGAGCGATCCGGAGGAGCCCTGCAAGACGTACAAGTGCATCGCCAGTGTTGTCACCGAGACAATACAGAAATGCTATTCACAGTGCGATGACAATCAGCTGACAGCGCCACGCCCCGGCGAATGCTGTCCCACATGTCAGGGTAAGTAAACAATGAGAGCTACTACGTCAGCGACAACAACAACGCGAAGAAGAAGAACCGATAGACACACACGCACACTCGTAACTGTTTCAAGTTGTCCGAGCTGTCCGAGCTGTCCCAGCTGTCAACTAGTTCAACCAGTCCATCCCATAGGCATCACTCACTAAAATTAGCTTGACATCGGGCGGAGGCAGCAGCACCAGCAGCCGAAACTAATGCCTCGTTAATCGTCAGATCGTCAGACAATAGTCTAAACGATCTTCGCACAGATGGTCAAGTTTTGTTTTTGTTATTATTGTTTTTATATCATTTTTTTTCTTCTGTCTATTTTGTGACTTTGCACGATTTGCTTATTTATGGGCTTTAAATTGTCTATTAAGTCGACAATGTCGCATTGCGTTCCAAACAAAAGGGGCAGAGCCACAACAACAACAGCAGCACCAACTACAACAAGAGCAAGCGCTGGTAGGGAGTGCACGACTGCCAAGAGCCCACATTATATTTGAAATTAATGCAAATAATGAATGATATGTAAGAGCACTTCATGCTAAGTTTGCTTGATAATCTCAGTTTGTAGTCTATCCAACCCCACCACAATGCATTACAGGGTATAATAAGTACGCAACGCTGTCTGCCTATGCAAATGGATTGCTTGCAAACCCGTTTCGACATGTGGAAAATTTCTTGGCATTCGTCCAAGTAAAAATACCAAAAAAGAAACCCTGAATAAAATGAAGAAAAATTAAATTAAATAGAGAAAATTATATGTATATATATACTATACGTTTATCATATTGTTTCATTTGTTGTTACAGGTTGCAATATCAATGGCCAGATTGTGACCGAAGGCCAGGAGGTTGTCGCCTCGATCGACGATCGCTGCTTGGTCTGCCAGTGCAGCAACAACAAGCTCAGCTGCGCCAAGAAGACTTGCCCCATTCTGCAGTGCCCCAAGACGAAGCAGAAACAGTCGCCCAACGAGTGCTGTCCACGCTGCACCGAGCAGCGTGAATTTGTGCCAGTTAAAGGTGAGTGGAGATTACCTTCAATCGGAGAGAATACAGTTGCCAACTCAGATAAACTTACTCTACTGCCAGGCAAGTGCATCTTTAACAACAAGCTGTACTACGACAAGACACAGTTTACGCCGGATCGTTGCACCAATTGCACGTGTCTGAACGGCACCTCCACCTGCCAGCGTGCCACCTGCCCCATACTGGAGTGTGCGCCAGAGTTCCAGGAGGAGGACGGCTGCTGTCCTCGCTGCATTGTGGCCGAGGTGCGCAGCGAGTGCTCCCACAATGGCATCACCTACATGAACAACGAGACCTGGAACATGGGACCCTGTCGCAGTTGCCGCTGCAACAATGGCAACATACGCTGCTCCGAGATGCGCTGCCCCCCAGTCAAGTGTCGATCCAACGAGGAGCTCAAGGTGCCACCCGGTGAATGCTGCCCCAAGTGCCTGGAAACTGCCGGCACTTGCACTGTCTTTGGTGATCCGCATTTCAAGACATTCGACGGCAAATTCTTCAGCTTCCAAGTGAGTACTGTTGGCTACGTGATTAGCATAACACAATCAGACGTTTATGGGCCCATATAAATAACAATCCGATTGCAATTGACTTATAATAACAACACACGGTAATCATAGTTGCAAGCATTACAAATAAAATATAAATTACTCGGCATCAAATTGCGACTTTTACAGGCCCATAACATTTGCATAGCCAGCCAGCTTTATGACCCATTCCAGCTGCCTCTGCTGATCTCTCTCTCTCTGCTGACCAGCTGCAGTTTAATTGGCAGTGGCCACCCGTCAAGCCCGTTGCATCCGACTTTAATGACTCGAAAACAGCTCAGTGGAGCGGCTGCAAACCAGGCATTAAGCCATAACTCAGCCATAACTGAAGTGCATCAAAATAAACTTGAGCAAATATATATAAAATATATCTAAAAGATTTCAATTGAAAGGTTTATTATATGGCTTCTCCATGAAGATCTATATGCAGTTCTTTAGACATGACAATAGTTGAAGTTATGAAGAAGTTCTACCTTTAACAGAATCGAATATAATAACATAATTAGAATAGAGTAGATAGAATATATATGTAGCTGGAACTAAGAACTTGAAGTTATGAGGAAGCTCTAGAAGGGAAAACTTTAACAGAGTCGAATATAATAATATAGATAGAATAGAGTAGATAGAATGTATAGCTGGAACTAAGAACTAAGTTATGAGGAAGTTCTAAAAAAGAAAACTTTAACAGATTCATCTATAATATCATAGATAGAATGGAATACCTAGAATATATAGCTGGAACTAAGCAAGAGCTTCCTTTTCTTGTGTGACGATATTTAAATGCAGTTAAAAATGCAATAAAAAAGCTTCAAGTTTAGAAGAGACTTTATATACATAAATTTATCGAAATTTCTAAACATTTTACTTAATAGTTTTCTTTTCTGGTAAACCCCAGCTCAATCTCAAATATCCCTCCTTCTTCTCTTCACCTCTCAGGGCAGTTGCAAGTACCTGTTGGCCGCCGATTGCCATGGCCATAACTTCTCCATACGTCTGACCAATGATGCACGCGGCACGAAACGCTCGTCGTGGCCCAAAACGGTCACACTGAAGCTGCGTGGACTGCGCATCAATCTGGGCCAGAAGCTGCGTGTGAAGATCAATGGAACGCGTGTGATGCTGCCCTATACCCATACGGACAGCAGCGGTGGACATGGCCATAATGTTAGCATAGAGCGACTGCCGGAGGGCGGCATCATGCTGCGAACTGAGCTGGGACTGAGCATCGAGTGGGATGGTAACAATTTTCTACAGGTCTCGGTGCCGGCACAGTACAAGCATCATTTGTGTGGACTGTGTGGGAATTACAATGGCAGCGGGCGCGATGATCTCACGGGCCGGGATGGGCGATCGCACAATGACAAGGAGGTGGGTCACTTTGCCAACTCATGGAAGGTGGGTGGCCCCAAGTCGTGCTCCAGGGCCAGAGAGAATTTTGTGGTGCACCCAACGTGCCACAAGCGGCTGCAGAACTTCTACTGCCGGCCGTTGCACGACTCGGAAGTATTTGGTAACTGTGATAGTAGAGTTAATCCCAACAACTACATCGCCTCCTGCAGCATGGATGTCTGCGAGTGTCCCACGGGCAACTGTCACTGTGACAGCTTCACCGCGTTCGCCCATGAGTGTCGACGCCTCGGCGTCCAGCTGCCCGACTGGCGTGAGGCCACCAACTGCCCGCCCGGCCACTGGCGTCGCAATGCCACCGTGGCCACCTACGAGGGCAATCGATACTATGGCGATGCGCTCTTCAATCGCTTTGGCAAGGGCGGCGGCAGCGCAGCGAAGGCGCGACGACGCAACAAGCAACAGCAGCTGCTGCGACGCCAGCAGAACGAGCTGCAAGAGAATGAGTACATCAAGAAGCATGTGCCCAACAAGTTCTTAAGGCCGCGTGCGCCGGATCGCACGCCGCCGCCCATACACTGAGCGCAAGGCGTGGATTTAATTGAATTAAATGAAATTAAATTAACTTAACTTAATTACAATTTAAATTAGTTACTACACGCGCACACACTCACACACACTCTCATGCAGGCTAGTGCAAAAGTCGTTGCATACTTTTAAGCGCACGGAATCGCATTCAACTGAAAACCGCACAAAATTCTAGTTTAGTCTATGGATCAACTGCATACGCCCCCATGACAGCACCAGTATTAAGCTAAGCATTAAATCCATACCGTTCTGGTGTTATAGCATCCATACCATCCTCATGCTTGCCCACATCTCATACGCACACACGTACACACGTTGTCGCCATTTTGTTTAAGTTTTATTTATTTTAGGTAAGTTGTAGTTATACTGATTACCGATTACCGACTACCGATTACTGATAACGATACGATGAAATTGCTAGTGTCCTCGACTCGAAAGTATGTTGTGTGTCTGTTTTAAATGTATTTGTATTTGTATTTGTATGTGTGTATTATGGCCTAATTTTATACTACTCCATACAGAATACTTAACTCTAACTAAAACTAAATATACGCTACATACTATAACTAGATTGTTAGTTAAATAAATTTTAATTTTTGCTTAAAATTTAAGCTATGAAAACAAAAACAAACAACAAAAAATTGCACAAACAGTATTTTTGCTTAGTTTTTTAACAACAATACAATTTTACTCTCTCTCTCTCTCTCTATATATAAACTATTTCCCAACTACTAACTCGAACAATAAATCTCCAACTACACTGGGAAATACCTTTTCCACTTCTATGAAATTCAAGTAAATTAAACTGTGTTAATATTTATAATGTTCCAACACACCCACACACACACACACACACACAAAAAAAACTACTAAAATTTCAAATGAATTATTTGCCATTTATTCTCAATAATACTTCTAAAATTAATCAAGTTTAATTAAAGTACTCGTATGTATATGGCTGGATCTGTAAATGTATGACATATAAATATGCTTATAAACAAATGAACTCCTTAAAAAGAAAACAATGCAAACAATTACAAAATAAAATAAAATATATGCCAATTTTAAATCATGTGTTTTCGCATTTGAATGGGAATAAATTTTAAGGAACGTTCTTGGTTCTTGGTTATTGAAGTTTAGCAAATACAACTACATATTTAATAGCTACTCTAGAACATCTGCAATTTCTACAGTTTATTAAGTCATATTTTATCTTTTATATAATTTATATATATTTTCTAGATATATGTTTGAATTGGCTAAAAATTCTCAATAGTTTGACTCTTCGAATAGTATAATTTTTCCAGCTAGTTCTTGATATTTCTGGAACATATGAGCTGCTTAAGTTTCGCTACCATATATAACTTTAATATATAAACTAGAAGATACATATATAGATAGATATAGATACAGATAGTAACAGCTCAATTGGTAGGACTGCTGCTTGAACTCTATACGATATTATTCTTAAGCTAGCTCTAAAGATTCCTCCAACTTACGAGCCGCTGGCATTTGTCTAGCACATAATATACTATACTATCCCTGCTCTAACATAGATATAGTATCGGCTGCTTAGCTTTAAATACGAGAGCTCTTAATACTCAATTCTCTACTGCTCGATAGACCATGTCATAAAGAAACTTCGATTGAAATGCGCTTGGCACTCGATTGCCATTTGAGGCTCTTGCATGATACGAGTATTTATGATTATGTTGTTCATTTTTTTCTCTGCTCGTTGTTGCTGTGTTTTAATGTTCCACTGGCATCAGATTCGCAGGCACGAACCCAAAAAAAAAAGAGGCAGAAGAGAAACAGCAAGAAGAGGAAAAAAGAAATACAATTGCGACAAGCGAGCTGGAGACGACACTGCGTCTAGGGTGGCTGGCATTGGTGACTGAGACTGTGGGGCACGCGGACGGAAGGAAGTGAGTGGTACAGCTTTTGGTTTGAGCATCGAATTACACACTCAGAGACATTCGAATACACTCACAAACATTCACATGCAGAATTTATGCATGTTTGCTTAGCAATACTTGTCAAAGTTGTCTAGAGTTTTTGGACTGTGCCACACAACTTTGTGTGTAATTCGAACGGGGCAATCATTTGGCTGTGCCACACAGCCTCGGCCTCGGCCGCAGCTTTAGCTAGTGCCGCTGTGCCTCCTTTGTGGCAGTGGCTATTGCTGTGGCATGTTCGTTTCTTGGAAGGCAGACACTACTTATATGCAATAAGCTCGTAAATCGACGTCGATTTAGACAGAAATACAATCTGCGGTCTGGCTGAAAATTGCGCTCAATCCATTGAGTAAAGCCACCAACACGCAGTTGCTGTTGCTGTTGCTGCTGCAGTTGCAGTTGCAGTTGCTGTGGCACGTGCAGCGCATGCGCAACGAGGCAGAGATACGCTGATTGATGCACGTCGTCGTTGGCTTCAACAGAATTGCATTAATGTTGCACTGACATCTGCGCCCGGCCACTGGCCACTGGCCACTGACCACCGACTGTGCTGTGCCACCGACTGACTGCGGCGGTTGCTTCCGCGTGTCACATGAGAGCGGCAGACTGCCGGCAGCAACGCGTGCTCGTGCCTTATCAGGCGCTAACCTGTCCACATCGCCTGGTTCAATATGGTGCGTGTATAATTGGAGCGTGTTGTTGTAGTCCTTCCGTCCGTCTGTCTTTCGTGTGGCGCCAGAACGTGCGCCAAATTTGGCATGGTGGCATGTTGCGGTGGCCCATTCCTGTTGCCCGTTTCCAATCCGAATCCCCAAGCATTAGAACGTCGCCAGGCACTTAAAATCAGCAATTTATCACGCGCAATGTTTGCGCTGACAACAATTCCAAATCGAATCGAACTCCACTCGAGTCCAACCACAAAAGATTAAACCATAAACCGATGCCAACTGCAGAAGCGGCACTCATAAAGATGCGCACCAGATAAGCCTGGGCAAGGGCAGGACATATGGACATGTGGATAGTTGGACAGTTGGACATATGGACATGAATGTCATGCATCATCCTTATGGCGGCACAAGTCCTGAAAACCCTTGGCTGGCATCTGTCGAGAGAGTCTTGAGTGTGCATAAGCGAGTGGCAAACGCATGAATCATTGCGTGGGCTGTCGCTTGCCATTAGCGGCATATGTCAGCAGCTAACGCCCACGGGCTGCACTTGCGGGTGACTATTCCCACGCAATCCTTGAGTTTGAGTTTGCCCGGAAGAGCTTACTCAAATCTATGCGTTCTCCGATGACAGGCCACTTCCCTATAGCCCTCTACACATACAGCTATACAGCTCTATAGTCATTCAACATTTCACCCTCAAGTCAATGAAGCGTTATTTATGTCAATGACTTGGCTTTTGCGTCATACAATTCACATGTGTATGAAACACGAAGGAAAATGACAGGGGGAGAGCAGAAGCCATCAATTCCCCATAATAAATTAAAGCAAACTTTGCGGTGCTGACCTAAAACGCCTCGGCACTTTAACCCATTTAGCCCCATTAAACATTTTCACCAATTTCAACCTTAAAAATCACTGACTAAAAGAAAATATGCTATAAATACTTGAAGATTTATAAAAATCAACAACAACTTTACCCAGTTAGCAATAACATTTAAAGCATACGCTGAAAAGTATGCTGCGATTTTTGGTTGAACACATAAGCCAAGGAATATTTAAAGATGAAAAAGTATTGCATACTTTTTAGCTGCAATTGGTGTCAAGAATGTGAAACATTATAATAAGTGAGTAATATTGATTAATTCAGTATATAAATTACAATAAATCTACGTCTTCAACACTACCCTTTTTGCACATTTCTAACGGGTATATAAGTATATATATATATATACATATGTATATGCTTTTACGTAAAGTCAGTATACTAGGCAATTGATGTGCACTATAAAGTCGAATAAAATTTATGAGCACAGTGTATGTATATTAAGTTTATGAGCTGTCCAATTTCTAATAGGGCATTAAAATAAACAAATGAATGATTACACATGAGGCACAAAAATATTATTATTTTGTTTATGGCCAGAAAAAACATTGACTAGCGTGTGAAAGCGAATGAATATGAATTGTACAAATTAATGGTTATATTCATTCACTCAGCTGTTGTGTTGTTGTGTGTTGTGTGTTCTTTTCCTATCGGTTGTGTCTAATTTAATTTGCAATCAAGTATTCAGCGTCGCCCCTAATGGCTGTGGCGTGTGTGTGTCCATCAAAAAGTTCTTTTTCGGGGTTTTTGTCTAGTTAAATTAATTGCCTTCATGAGTATTGGGAATAGGCAATATCGTGGCATTTGCATAATTGCCAAGAGAGAGGGCGTGTGTATAAGAGTCGCTCTGGCTACAGGATGTGGCTAATGAGTGTGTAGAAAGAACTAAGCTTGTTGACAGCTTCTTGCCACAACAGACACGCAGGCGTCAGCTTGAGAAGTTTTTTTCCTCTTGCTCATATTTTTCAATATTTTTTTTATTTTTGTATTCATACTTTTATTTGGCTTCTGCAGCGCAACTCAAACAAGTTGCCACACAAAGAGACATTTCAGCGTGTGGCGGGAATCTTTTCAATATGTGTTATTATTAATTATATAAATTAACTTGTTTTTTTAGACCCTGTACTTTAAAAAAGTGCAAAAGGGTCTGTTAAGTTTGTGCAACTCAGAAATGTAACAGGCAGAAGGAGGCGTATCAGATCCCACAAAGTATATATGTATATTCTTGATCGGGACGACGAGCTGAGTAGATATATGTAACCATGTCTGTCCCTCTGTCCGTCTGTTCCTCTGTCTGTCCATCTGTATGAACACCTAGATCTCGTAAACTATAAGAACAAGCAGACCAAGATTGTGTTAGATTTTTGATAAAAACACAAAAACATCCGAAACTTGGCCATTTAAGAAGCTAGAGCGATGTCATATCGCAGAGAGTAGCAACTTTTGTCCTTTAACCATAAGCTGCAATCGAAAAGACGAAGGTCCTTTAGACAGTCGAGTTACAAGGACTTTTTTATATAGAAAAATCCTTATACTCAGCCATATCCTGTTTGATCTTGACGTTCCTGGTGTCAACGAACGCGCCTTGCTACAGACTATGAACTGTCCAAAGAACATGCAAATAGTTCTTCAAATAGCGGAGTTATCAAGGTTTTTCTAAATTTAACCAAATTTTGCTTCATTTTTTTGGATGCGTTTCATTTGCATACTTTTGAGAGCAGCTTACATATTTTTTACTAAAAACTCAAAGACATCTGTATGTACTCTTATATTTGTATGCATATTTATAAGTTTATGCGTATTCATATTCTCTTACGGTCTCTTACTGTCGGTTGCATCGGACTGTAGCTTTCCGGGCTTTATTTTTGTTTTTGGTTGTTTTTTTTTCTCTTCTTCGCTTTGTTACAGGCGGGCGGACAGTTTGACAGCCGGACGCACATATTAATTTAAATGAATTAAAATGCGACGTGAGGCGAAGATGCGATACGATACAACTCGTTCGACTCATCATCGAATAAAATGCAATTAAATGCAATTATGCAAAAAGTCTGATTACTATACATGTGTATAGTATATAGTCAGTGTCTCTGCCGATGTTGACTTATGACGGAAGTTCTGCGCTTGCAATCAATATCATTATTGTGCATTAACTGCGATTATCTAATCGAGTGCTCAATTAGTAATCAATTCGATTCGCATGTAACATGTGTACATTAAATAATATTTACATGCAACATCACTTAACTTCTCCCAGTCTTTAAGATACTAATGCTATTGTATCGATACATCATTATGCAGTATGGGAATAACTTATATTTAAGGCAACAAAGCAAAGTGTTGATAAAGCTACAAATAGAATTAGTTAGCTTAATGTGGAGTGAGAGTCTTGGCACTAGAGATCTTATAACTTAGGACATTATGAAAAGATAATTTCAGACTAAGACTGTCCTTAACATTATAACATAATGTTAAATAACTTTACTTTCCAAAGTCTTTATACTTTCCTGGACTGTCGGCCGTCGCCTTCGCCTTGCAGATATTGAAACCCATCTACTACCCATACATTTTTATATCTTAGGACTTTATGAAAAGATAAGTTCAGACAAAGAGCCTAGTATTCTGTCCTTAAAAGGTCAACATAATTTTAAATCACTTTCCTTTCCAATGATTTTATAGACACACTTTATAAAAGGTATTTGCATCACCTGGTACAGCAGAGTATCTACTGAGATATAACTTCCTTTCCTGAACTGTCCGCCGTCGTCTTCGCCTTGCAGATATGGAGACCCCTTTTCTACCCACACAACCCACAACTAAAATACGTATTATGCACATGACTTGAGCATTAAATAAGCCACTTAACTTCTCCAAAACTGCATCATTTTAACAACTATTATTTTATAAAATCCATAATCATTTGTCATTTCAACTGAGACTATTAAAATGTAGCGAAATTCTCAAACGGCGCCACGTTGCATTAAAATTGAGCAAATGTATCGTTTCGCCTCACTTGGGCAAACAAACAGTCGTAAAATGTCTAAAAATAAAAAAGAAACAGGTATACATTCTATTCCACAAACTTTTACAGTTTTATTTGACTTGAAATTTCAAATTTCCCAGGTGATTACATTATGTATGATTCGCACAAGTAAATGCGATTCTATGGGCATTAAATCAAGCGATAACTTTGAATCGAGCCGCGTGCCTCGTTCTCAAGTCTTAATGTTAGCGCGTTTTCAATTAGCATATGCGAACCACTAAATTTAGTCTAATGAGTTGACACTAATATGTCGAATATTGTGGCCATAAAAATCGAATCAAATAAATAACACAAAGAGTGAAGCCAAAGAGTTGCTGCTACCCATGTCGACTAATCATTCATTTGTCAAGATAAATAATAAAATATCCACAGTGAATACAATTCGCTTGACGCCCACAAATTGGACAAGAGTTCACATAATGCCAGAGATCCATCCGTCCACCCCAATATAGTAGATCTCTGCGGATCTTTTATGAGCACATAAATTGAAACGTGTTCGTTTTATAGTCACGGCGAGAAGTGATCATTGAATGGACTTATCCTCTAATATTCGAACATATAAAAACAATTTGCCTAAATGATGACAATGGTAGCCGAATATCAATGCTCTGCCACAGAGTATCTCGCATCTCAGTCCGCGTATTCTTCCCGGTCGTTCCCGCAAATTAATATTTATGTGTATTTATTAACATTTGTATTGTATAAACTTGTTCTTGGCCGTTTTGTTTTAAACGTGTTAGAAAGGCTTGGTTCACGAAACGAAATGGCTAGTCGGTGTATCTGTGTGTCTGTGTGTATCTTAAGATACTCGTACGTATGTATCTATATACAAAGTTAACTAAGTAAGCACAAGCTTTAGTTCACCGATTCTCCGCTTCTCCGACTTGGAGTCTGTCTGTCTGGCCAGCGCTATTCATTCGGACAGAAACAGTCAATAAAGACGGCCACGCGAATTGGCCAGGTTCTCATTGATAGGCGTTAGACCCGGGCGAATGCGTTTGGCGACGGTGAACACAAATCAATGTGATTTAGCAGCTATAACAAATAATACGATATATATATATAGACTATAGGTTAGCAGATCGATTTCAATTTACGTCTACGCGCCTCTCCAAATCTCATTCGGCTATCAATTGTGCAAAATGTCAGCATTTATCAACTTCGCTGCCTGCGTGGCGCTGCTGCAGTTGCTCTGCCTGCTAGCCCAGGCCAAGGAGTACAGCTGGTGTGATCCTGACCTGTGTGCGCCGGGTGTTAAGCATGTGGCCTGTCGCAACAATGGCGTAAGCATAAAGGAGTAACCCAGGAGTAACAGCACCTCAAAAGGTCCCCATCTCTCTCTCCTCTGCAGCACTTTCACAGACGCTGCCAGCCGGACTCGTATGAGGTGGACATATCCCGGCATAAGCAGACCTTTGTGCATGGCCACAACAAACGGCGTAATTTCGTGGCACTGGGGAAACTACCTGGATATTATCCTGCCGCACGCATGACCACTATGGTGAGCTCATATATTGACTAATTTTCTTCTCTTATTACATCATTATTCTCCCCAGATCTGGGATGATGAGCTGCAGTATTTATCCTCGCTGAATGTGCGCACCTGCATCTTGGACCACGACGACTGCCACAACACCTACAGCTTTGCCAACTCCGGGCAGAATCTCTGCGCCATTTGGCGTGATCGCAATCCACATGTGAATGTCACCAGTCTCATTGAGGAATCGATGGGACTGTGGTTCAATGAGTACGATCTCATAGACAGCAGTTATATAGACAAATTCCGTGTGACCAAATATTTGTGAGTACACTCACCAATCGGACTTTGAGCCGTCTCTTATAATCCGTTTCTTCTAGTGAGGACTATGGACACTTTGCGGAAATGATGGTGGATCGTAATTCACGCCTTGGCTGCTCCATCATGCGTTTCACGCGTCCCGACTATCCCTATGTGTACATCTATAATGTTGTGTGCAATTATGCATCCATCTACGCCCTGGATGCGCCCATCTACGAAGTGGGCAGACCCACTTCTCGCTGTCGCACGGGCAAGAATTCGTTTTATCCGGGTCTATGCTCAACGCGTGAACAGTATAGTCCGAACTACTGATAAATCAGTGTATAGTATATAGTATAGATATATATACGTATGTATTACGCTCAGGTAGAGAACTGCCAAGTACTCAGAAGAACACAGACTGTGTTGTATTTTACATAAGTTTATCGTTAATTTTAGCTCGTAGTCTTTTGTTTAAACAATAAAAAAATAACAAATCACAATATTATTCATTAATTTATTCGCATAACATGATGTCGCAGTCAACATTTGACCCAACTTCAGCGGGTAGAATAATGATAATAATAATCATAATAATACGTAATAATTAGTTAATGATTTGTTGTAAAACTGCCTGCTAGAGACACTTCAAGCTGTCTGCTAGTGAATATTTAAATAATTTTTTAACGAGCTTAGCCAAATAATGCCAAAATTAACGAGCCAAGTTGCTGCTCACTAGGCAATGCTTGACTAGAATATACCCAAACTGATGGGGAGTTTTGGCAACTCATTATAAACATAAAAAATATGTGTCAAATATAAGTGAAAACTTACTTAAACTGGGCGAAAGCAAGTGCATAATTTTCTTAATATTTATTATCATACCGAGCATACCCCATTGATTTATATTTTTAGGTTATTGCAAGCGTGTTTGGTTCCAGGTTAGACAGGTTAGCATTTGATAGCACAGCACTTTCGTTTGTTGTTCCCAACACAACAATGTGCCGAAAGATCATAAACATCTTGTTCAAATATGCAAATATTATTTTATTTGATTTGTGTGTGTCGCTTTTATGCTTTTATCCGGCCTGCAAAACAGCTGCTGATCTCTTGCGATTTACAAAAATAAAAATACAGAAACCCGAAACCAGTATGCATCGACTTAAGCAGTTTCACTGGCTGAATATTGTGTTACCACAGTTCCCCATAAAATGTCACTGAACTAAGCGAAAATGAATTGATAATAGCAAACACCCACATTTGTCTATGTTTGACGCAGATTTTTCTTTGAACTCGATTCAACTCTGATTTTAATCGCGGTCTTTTCCCAGAAAGCTAACGTTAGCGCTTAGAAGAGTTACTTTTATTTTTAGCCTGTAAAGTAAGACACTAAGTTGAACTTGAACTTGCTAATAGTGCCATATATATATTATATATTAGGATAGGAGTACTTTCAAGGTTTTTCACCCAGAGTTAGTACAACATTTGGCAGTTTTTGTTTGCCACACGCTTTGCTTAGACGCTAGATTACGACATCGCGTGTTTAATTTAAACAGAATTAAGTTATTATTAAAGGATATTATTTTAGTTTAACAAGTTTAATAGTTGAAACTAATTCCTTGTTTTCAAACCGATCAAATTGCGCGCTCTTACCGATAAGTGTCCTGATCATTCACAATAACGCATCAAATAACAGGCAGTGCTGCCCATCGCAAATCGAAAAGGACAGTGTTGCCCATAACGAAGAGGCTATCGATATTTTCTTTGGCTAATCGTTTTACAATTTTTTTAAATGGGAAAAACTCTAATTTATTGAACTGTGCCTGCACTTATTACAAATTAAAATGACCCTAATAATTAAAGTGCTAGTAGAGGCAGAAGAAAATGCCAAGAATTACTCACTGTATTTAGTTCAATCGCTGCTGTGACGTCACTTCACACCTTCTGGCCGTTAAATTGCCTGCAATCAATTAATCAATAAGGCGGCGTGACCTGCCTTAATCGTCGACTGTTTACGCGAGTTTGTAAACTGCACATCACGCCTTATTTTACATATGGAAGCAGCGAAAAGATCCAAAAATAAATTATTTGCATTTTGTGCGATCACATATCAAATTTTCGCCGACTGTATTTTGATATAAATATTGAGCTGCGGCTGGTCAGGATTTGCATTCCATTTTCAACATTTACCGCAGCATCAGGAACATGTTCATAAAGTATATTTTCGGAGGCATTTCACTGCTCATCACAGCACTCAGTGTGCAGGCATATGATGAGACGTCCTGGTGTAATCCTCAGCTGTGCTCAGCGGGCACCACGCATGTGGCTTGCCAAAATAGTGGGGTAAATTAGAGCTGCCTGTTGTATAATGATGGCTTACTAATATTTCCATGCTCCCTTAGCAATTCCATGATAGCTGCCCCGAAGATGCCGTCATGATCAATCTAAAGCCTTATCGGAATTTCATACTGGATGAGCACAATAAACGACGTAACTTCATAGCCGCTGGTGAACTGCCCGGCTACTATCCGGCAGCACGCATGGCCACCATGGTGTGGGATGAGGAGCTGGAGTACTTGGCCACCTTGAACTTAAAGACGTGCAATCTGGAGCATGATGATTGCAATAACTCCTATCGTTTCCGCAATGTGGGACAGAATTTGTGTGGTGTCGATAGACCACGCAGTTTTCCCCTGAACGTGCGTGGCATTGTGGAGAACTCAATGGGTCTGTGGTTCGGTGAACATCCGCTCATCGACAGCAGTTATATCACACAATTTCGTGTGGCCAGGCATCTGTAAGTGACGGCTATAAGATTGAGTTACTGCATCATCATAATAATCTTACCTATTCCAGGGATAAATATGGTCACTTTGCTGAGACTGTGGTGGATCGCAATACCCATGTGGGCTGTGCCATGATGCGTTTCACCAATCCGCAATACCCTTTCCTCTACATCTATAACATGGCCTGTAACTATGCCAGCACCTATGCCGTGGGTGTGCATGTCTACAAGGTCGGAGAACCTGCCTCAGAATGCCAAACGGGCTCCAATCCCAAATACACAGCCTTGTGCTCACTCAAAGAAAAGTATAATCCTAATTATAATGAATATTGATTAAACCGTTGACCAAAGATTAGACACTGAGAAAAAATGTGTTTTATTTGTGATGAATCGAAAAAAGTTATATTTAAACATTTTCAAAGTTTACTTTTCCAGTTAGGATTCCGCAGTTATGTTTAACGCATTCCCCTTAAATGAAAGTGCTAATTTAGCATATAAATACGTACATACATCTTTATAAACATTTTTATTTATTTTTTGAAAGGTTCGCAACCTTTACCAGTATTTTTCCATAATATTTTGCTAGATTAGATTATTGAAGAGGGGCACAATTGTATGGTAGTCACACCATATAATTTTTCACAGTGTAAGCTGTGTAATTTGCTGTTTGTTATTTGTAAGGCACTTCCGGTGCGATCGTCTATACTTAATTGAATCATTTCTGTCTGATCAATAAGACAATTATTATTTCCGATTCATATAATGACGCTGTTAATTTCTTTACTGTATGTTAATTAATAATCAATATATAAATATCTGGTGAGCCGAAAACTGACAGCTGATTGCCTGCACAGTGGAGCAAGCGTGCACGAACACTTGGCGAATGGTGGTGCATAAGGCAGGCTCGAGAGGCTCGTTCACGGCAGGGAATGTAATCATCGTAAATCAACAGCAGAGTTTTAACAACATTGCACTTAATTTAACGCCTTAATACAGTTTATTGATTAATTTACGAGCTTGAGAAATGAATAAAAGATACTTGTTGAGTTGAAGCTGCTCTAAGGGATTCCTGCAGCATGTGATTGACCTATGCACGTGTTGCATTAAGGCAACAGTCAGACAGTGGCATGAGTAACCCGCTGACGTCCAACATTTCTCACTCAATTGTCGCCAATTTACGAGGCATTGTTCAGCCTGGATAAGCTACGACTCTGCTCCATATAACTTACAGACTCACGTGTGGGATTTGGCTGGCGAAGCACAAGGCACAAGGCACATGCCACATGCCTCACGCTGACAACGGATCACAGCCCACACAAAGGGCAGGCCAGACACAGTGTCTGGCTGTGAGATTGAGATCTGAGATTTGGATGGGGCCTGGAACAATGCTCTATCTGTGCAGCGCCCACATCGGATTCCAGGCACAATGCAAATCTCTATGCAAATCTTTAGCAGAAACACAGTCTAGTTAATCAAAAAGCATCAACACTGCTCACCAGAAGTATGCGCATGTATTTGTTTATAGTAGTAATCTTGTGTCTTTCCAGTTTATACATTCTAGTAACTACCACCAGATGCCCAAATCACTGAACAGCTCCTCATTGGTGGGCAGCTCAAAGTCCTCGTTGATCCACTGATTGTCGGTGCTGCTAGTCGGCTGTTGGGACTTCGTCTCCTTTGCACCGTATTCCTTGCGATAGCCGGTATCACGCAAATCCTCTTCGTCATACTCCTCCTCGTCATCCTCCACCGCCTCCAGCGAGCTGCTCAAATTTGGTTTGCTAGCACGACCCGCCACAGCGCCCGCCTGGTCCCCCAACATGCGTTCCAAGTTGCCGATTTCATCTATGGGTTGTGCCGGCTGCTTGGACTCAACAGGTTGTTCCATAGCTGGCGGCTGTTCCTCACCTGAGGATGTGGCCAGGCGTACGATGCGATCAAAGAGCGTGGAGAAGTGACGTCTAAAGCGACTGTAATCAAAGCTATCCTTTGTGTTATTCCCGTCCAGCAGTCCGTGCGTCGACTGCGACTTTGAACGCATCAAAGGCCCGAAATGGTGTAGCATATCAATGCCAGGTGCCATCGATTCTTCCCAGCTCTATAAAACGTGGGAATTTCAAAGTATTGCGTTTCATGTTTAGGAATTCTCTTTGGAGTTGTGGCGCCATGCGCTACTCACCAATTCCGTCCAGTCCTCCGCAGGTACGCTCAGCACTGAGTTCACAACATTCACCACACGCTCCTCCAGGTTCAATGCATGAATTATCCATTTGGCTAATGACACGGCGCAGTTGAGGTCGCTGCGCTGCCTACACTCACACACACACCAGCACACACATGCAAATTGATAGTATTAGTCAGCAAAGTACACAAACAAAAGGCAATTGCCATAACAGTTGAGGACACATACACTTAGCTACAGTGGCTCAAAGCATAGTTGAAACGGGAGCATGGAAAGCGCTTAGTCAAGAGCAATCAATAAGTGAAATTAGTTAGCTTAGCTTAACGATTCATATCACTGGGCAATCATTTTGACCTATATTAACTTTTTGACACCATACTGCTGCGAGTGACTGTGCCCCACTGCTGTGGGTGGTTAATTACTGTTGTTCTGTTACCCAGCGTAAACAACACAACTACTGACCACACTCGGGGTACCCACCTCTGTTCGTCCCGCCGTATTTCGACCAGCTTATCGCCTTCCAGTATCAGATGGTCATAGTTCGCCTCGATTTGCATGGTGAGTGTCTCTTTGGGCTCGCTCTCCGACTGCTCCTGCAGCTGACGTTGTAGCGTTTTGAATTGTTGCCATAGCGCTTCCAGTTGTTCCTGCAAATGTCACAACAATAAGTTTCTTCCACTGCCCACTCCACTCCCCTGCCCTCTCCTCGCCTACAGTTTGCTTGCGTATGTTCTGCTGGGTCTCGTGGTGCACATCGATGCGATGCAGTATGGGTTGACTGGGTATGAATGGAGCTGCGATAATCCGTTCCACGCAACGATTGAGCACGCCACGCTTGGGTTTCTTTTTGTGCATTTTTAGATGACCCGTCGCACTGTCCAGCTGCAACGTGGTTTCCACTATGCGCTCCAGTATCATGGCAAAAGTTTCCACACAATCAGATTGGATCCTTTGGAGAGAAATCAGTTTGAACTACGATTGGGTTAATGAAGTGATTTCACCTACCTCAAGCGATTGGAATTCTTGGCCGCCACCACTGTAATGACCTCGGTGAGCTTCTCCAGCCCAGGACACAGCAGCTGCAAGCCCAAGGCATGCGTATCGCTGCCCGCCTCCAAGAACTCGCCAAAGAAGGTCGACAGCTTGGGCGGCACATGCTTGCTGGTAATGGTGTAGGTGAGCTTAATGCCCGCTGCCTTCTGGGGCTGACAGCTGCTATAGAACATGGACAGCGGCAGATGGGCGCTTTGCGTGATGACACGTGGTATGCCCTGTTACAGTAAGAGACGATTATTGAGGATCCCAACTGCTGGCGGAGCTTAACGTACCCGTGGCGTGACAAATGATGCGAACACCTCGATCCGTGTGCTGTGCACGTGCAGCAGCTCAGCCATGTAGAAGTCCAGTGGCAACTCCTGACTGCTGCCAGCCGGCACATCCACCAGGCTTAGCGTCTCCTGGCTGCAACGCACTCCATTTGGTGTGTGTATAACCAGCTGCAGCTCAGCCAGCTCTACTTTCACTTTGAACTTGATCAGACCTTTGGCTGAGGGCAGCTCCTTGACCGCCACATCGGCCGGCACGTCCAGCAGCAGCGTGTCCAGATCATCAAATACCTCACTCTGTATGCTGAAGCTGAGACGCACCTGATCGGCAGCCTGTTGATTAAGTGCATCCATATCACGTACATCCACCGACTCCTTGATCTCATCCTCCAGCTGCTGTAGCTGCTTGTGCGCCTGAGCAAAGGTTAGCTCCTCCATGTTCAGTGGCTGCACCTGAAACTGATACGGCTGTGCGCCTAGATACCCCACAGTCAACTGTCCAGTGCCGGAGAGTGTAACTATGCTACCAGCCAGAGTCTGGACATTAGAACGTTGTATGGCCACTGGCGCCGGCTGCTGCCATTGCGCTGCCCAGATGATATTCGCCTCCTCATAGATGTGGAGTTTGGCTTTGTCGGAGACTATGGCTGTGATAAGACGCGCGCCAGGTTCTAAAATAGGAGTATTCAGTGAGAACACATAGAAGATCATAACAATTAGCTTTCTAAATACTGCGTCAGCAGCTACTTGCTGTAGAATTACTTGGAAATAATCTGATCAATACTAGGGTAATTTGTTAGCCAAGACTCCAACCATTCAATATACCCCGAGCTAAGACGGGTACTATTTGAATTGATACCCTTTTGTTATTTAACATCTATATTTATAATTAAATGAAGTTCTACACTGAACTTACCCCAATAATAGCCGACCACAAAGCTGTGGAAACACTTGGGCGCATAATCGAGTTTCAGAATGAAATTGAATTTCCCATTATCGTCCAGACAGATGAAGTTGCGTTCGCCCAGGATCATGATATAGGAGCAGCTTCTATGAAAGATGATGAATAATCTCACAACCAATACTACTATCTTATATAATTTCACTCACTCCTTTAGCTGCACTACACGCATATCGAGTATACCCTCGCCGATGCACTGCGACCAGATTGGCTGATAGCTACTCTTGGTGACCAGCGAATGCGACAAATCCTGATAGCTATAGCACTGCAGATGCCAGGTGGCGCTTAGCCGAAAGAAGCTATCGGTGCGTTCGCAGTACACTACCGGAGCTGGCAGACTACGTTGTCCGGGAAAGCGGCACTCGTACGAGATGCCATCCTGTTCGTAGAACGTCAAGGTGCCATCCAAGTGCACGATGCAGAAGAACTCACGACCCTTGACCTGGCCAAAGTGGCCCTGGCACATGGAGAAGGCGACACGTTGAAACTTATGCTCCACCTGCAGCTGTAGCTTCAACTGTGCTCCATACTCCGCCAAACCGCTCAACGCCTGCACATTATAGATGGCAATGGCATTGGGCAGCAGCACGCCCAGTTGATTCACATTCTCGTTGCGCACGTTGCTGTGAATGTTGCAATAACTAGCTTAATCCTGCAGAGCTGTCATCCAATGTTTATTTACCCGCTAAACTTGCCCGCATAGAGACCCAGTATAGGTGCCACCATCTGTGTCTCAAGCAGCAAATCCGTGGCATCAAATGCATTGCCATGCGGATAAAAGATGCTCAGCTGTCCCGACTGGCAACCCACTACGATGTAGTCCTTCTCCTGCGCTTCCAGCCCAAAACGTGCGCACAGCAAACTGGCCACATCGTAATCGCCATCGGCATCTCCACATTGCGCTGTCCACCAGCTGCACACGTTAAACAGGGACATGTTATGATATTACCAAGAGGATTTCCAATTTTTATGTTTCTATTGGTTGGTTGTGTCTCAAGACGTTGCCATAGCAACTGGAAAGGCGTTGCCATTCACAGTGAATCCGACTAGGGGTTGCATTTGGATTCCACATTCAAAATATTTGATTCCTAAATTAATCTGAATCTTGGACTCTGAATTTGAACCTAGCTCATATTCTTTACTCTTAATTATATTGTTATTCAGGCCTGTTCCCATTTACGAATTCGTTCATTCGATTTAATTTTTGACTAAAATGCTGTTCCGAATTTCGAATGTTCGTTTTCGTTTTCGTTTTGCTTCAATTTGCTTCGTTTTTAGTACGATTTCAAACCGATCAGCTTTGTGTCAGTGAATTGAAAACAAATGCAGTATTTACACAAAAACTTATGCAAATTTTTAATTAATGTTATTTTTTCTTCATTATTTGAAATGTTCAGAACATATATATGCGGTTTGCAATATATGCTTCATGTAAATTTAATTAGTAACATTTTTTTTTAAATGCTACCTTCGATTTTGCCTGCTTGAGCAAATCGAATGTAAAACGAAACCACTTTAGCTGTTCTCAATTTCGTTTCACATATACTAACACACACAAACGGCTTTCTTCGAAAGTCAAGGGTTGCTAACACATTGCATAAATTTATTAATTAGTTAAACGCGCTATTAACAACTATAATTTGTCACCACTTAAGAAAAAAATATAAAATTAGGACAAATTTCCAATAGCCAAATTTTTGCATGGGAAGCCGCGCAGCCTTATTGCCTTCAATCCACTTGCGATAATGGTAGACATCTGTGTAGAATCCAGCGCCGATTACTCCCAATTCGTCACTGGTTCCAAAGGAGACGATCCCCACCACCCTACCGTTACATATCATAGGTCCGCCTGAGTCGCCTGGAGAACCGTTCATCTCGGGATCTTGTTCATTTGAGGCGCAAATCCTACCCTTGCGAAAACCCCCGTGTGCAGAGCATTGCTTAGGAGACAATACAGTGATATCGACGTTGACCGCCAGGTCGGGCAAAGGACCATACTGTTTAGTTAGGGTGAGAGAAATGTTAAACATTCGACAAAGTAATAGTTTACTTCTTACAAGAAGCACTGATCCCCATCCGCAAACTGTACAGGACAAACCAGGAGTCGCTTCTCTGTTGGCAATTGGTATGATACCAATGAACTTATTTGTCCTTAGTTTTATGTAGAGCCTCACTATTCCAATATCATATTCATTACCACTAAATGCGTATTTTGGGTGTGGTATGATATCCCTCACAGTCAAATCTACCGAATAAGGATTACGCTCAAGACGTTTAGGCGTGCCAGCAATAACTTTTAAACTCGATCGCGCATTTCCACTGCATAAGGACTAAATGATTGAATGAACTTATGAGGAAATAACTGAATAATACCTACTTTCCATAAAAAAAACAATGCGCTGCCGTTAGAATGACCTTTGGACTGATAATAGCTCCACCACAATAGTGTTGGGTACCAAACTCGGATTCGAACTCGGTTATATCTCGCAGAGACACCACGTATTTGAGCACTTTGTTAATCTTGGGTCGATATCCACCGGTTATCATGAAGTTGAATTCATCACCGTCCTGGTCGTCGTTTGCACTGGAGTTATCTGTAACTTGGCGTAGCTTCCTTGCTGTTGCTATTGGACAGGATTCACTTTCTGAGTGACTAACGTCTGCAGTAAGCAACTGACAGACAATCATGTACACAATAAATTTAGGGGTATGCATTGATCTAGATATAAAATGATACTTCGATGCCAATCCAAAAAAGTTAAAACTAATTTTTTTGTTTTTTGCATTCTACACAAAGCAAATGCTTCTTATAAGTAAAAATTTTCATTGAAATTCAACGAGTCTTAACAGTGTTTAGAGAGTTAACTCTGAAATCATGCGATCGAGCTTTCCGGGATTTTAGACCCTGTACTTTAAAAAAGTACAAAAGGGTCTATTAAGTTTGTGCAAATGACATTTGTGTGTAACAGGCAGAAGGAGACCCCATAAAGTATATATATGCTTGATCAGGACGACGAGCTGAGTCGATATAGCCCTGTCTGTCTGTCCGTCTGTCTGTATGAACACCTAGATCTCGGAAACTATAAGAGCTAGAGACTTAATTTTTTTTTTGTTAGGTTCGTGTATTACATAGGCAGGTCAAGTTTATTTCAAATGTTTGAAAAGTCATCTCCCTCCCCCTCAAATTTGCAAAAATGTCCATAATATATACAGTTTTAGAGTCACTGGATTCAGTTTTCAGTACTAGGCATTTGGCTAGGGGAGGGGGGAAGCCGCAGCGTATGCGGCAACTAGAGCGTATACGTGATTTTTGATTGTGAGTATGAATTTCTGTATGAGTATTGGTTATTGTTATCATTTGCGTGTATATTTGTATGTATAAGTGTATGTGTGTATGTATACACACATATGTTTATATGTATGTGTATGTGAGTATATACTTACATATATGCAGCTGCTATTATCGACGCCCAGGGTAAATCAAAGTACAGGGTCTTCTACTGTCGGTTGAATCCGACTGTAGCTTTCCGAGTTTTTGTAGTTGTTGTTGTTGTTGTAGTTGTTGTTGTAGTTGTTGTAGTTGTTTGTTGTTGTTGTTGTAGTTGTTGTTGTAGTTGTTGTAGTTGTTGTTGTTGTTGTTGTTGTTGTTGTTGTAGTTGTTGTTGTAGTTGTTGTTGTTGTTGTTGTTGTTGTAGTTGTTGTTGTACTTGTTGTTGTAGTTGTTGTTGTAGTGCCAATACAATCCAGAACATTTTAGAACATACCATGACTTTGCATTTTTGTATGCAATTTACATACCAAAAATTTACAGGGTCAGGTCGCAAATTTGACACTAAAAACACAAAAACCACCGTATCTTGGCCATTTAAGGAGCTTGGATGGTGTCCTTTTGCACACAGGGGCAGCTTGTATCCTAGAACCATAAACTGTGATCGAAAGGACGAAGGCCCTTCAGACAGCCGAGTTAAAAGGACTTTTTTGTTTAAAGAAAAGTCCTCATAACTCAGCCATGTCCTGTTTGATCCTGACAATCCTGGTGTCAACGAACGCGCCATGATAAGCACTACAAACAGTCCAAAGGACACGCAAATCGTCTCTCAAATAACGGAGTTAGCAAGGATTTTCGAAATTCAACTAAAATTTTCTTCATTTTTGTGGATGCGTTTTCATTGCATACTTTCGGGAGTACATGGTACATAGTACAGAATATGAACAGAAATGCGTAGCAGGTAACTCAGGCCGCTTTTTAGGCTGTTTGACACCTCTATGTATTGAATGCTTAGTGATTATATTATTAAGTCTTCATACTTTACCGTTTTAACTGCACAAACAGATTTGAAATCAACTATTTTATAATTATAATACTTTTGCTTTTATTACTCTAACATTAATATACTAAAACATATATGTGCATTAATTATGTTTAAGCTTTATAGTTAAGATGCTAAAATTAAGATACTTGTTTAACGTAATTGTAAAACTTTTACCAAATTTACATATTGTGGCTAAGAGCGTGAGCTTAAGGAATACAAGATGTTTCCGTTTTGGCTAATAGATTAAGTAATACGACTTTAAAACTAGTTAGCTTTATATTGGATTTGTATAATTACAAAATTGAGAGTGTTGTGTGTGTGTGTGTGTAGTGTATGTGTGGGTGTGTATGTGTGGAAGATTCTGCGTCCGCCACACACATATTAATCAACATTGATCTCCTGCTCCTGTCATCAGCAGGCGAACGCCGCTCATGGCTGTAAAACCAAGCGAAACAAAGAGTAGTTAGCATATGTATTAATTGATTGACTGACTGACACACTGATTGAGTGATTGATTGACAGACAAGTTGTACTATGCATGATGTACATGGAGATGAGTTGAGTTGGGGGAAGGATGCTGGAGATAATTTTGTTCATGTCACACAATCTGATCGAAATTGTTGCCAGCGACTGTTGTTGTTTCTGTAGCTGTGGTGTTTGTTGTTGTTGTTGTTGCTGTTGTGTGCGCATTGGTGTTGGTGCTTGGTGTGTGGTTGGTGCTGGTGTTGGTGGTAATGATGCCACGTCGATGACGTGGCCGAACGTTGACTTTTGTGCGATTCGCTAAATGTTATTCTTTCTCGCTTCGAATCATGATTTTTTTCTTCACCAGCGTGCGTACCTGTTGCGTCGTAGGCTGTTGCTGTTGTGGTTGTTGCTGCTGCTGCTGTTGTTGCTGCTGATGCAGGCTGCTAACTGTCGGTAATGGCGCTGTGGTTTGCGTAATGGTCATGACCTCGGCTGGACCTGCTGTTGGTCCAGATATGCTGGCGTGCTGTTGCTGCTGTTGTTGTTGCTGCTGCACCACTGCTAGGAGATTGCCACCCGCTGTGGTCTGCAGGCGCACGGGACTGGCATTCTGTCGCTGATTATGCTGCAGTGCAGCAATCAACGTCTGCTGCGTCGTCTGCCCAGTGCCTACTTTCAAGGTGCCCGCAATGTTTTGACCCGCGCGCAGATTGCCAGCAGCCAACGCCTGTGCCGAGGCAGCGGAAACCACCTAAAAGATATCCAAATAGTCATTAAAATATGTTTACCAGTTATCCAAATAGGGATTCTGATCTCTCACCTGTATAGTCTGCCGCTGTGTGGCCTGCGAAGCCACGGAAACGGGTATGACACGCCCCACGCTCGTCTTACCCAACACTAAGCCCGCCTGTTGACCACTGCGCATCACCTGCTGGATCTGCTGCACGGTTACGGAATTGGGCAACGCCTTGGTGTTTTGTATGTGCAACAGTTGGGCCTGCACGCTGCCACCAGCTGTTGTCTTTTGCTGTTGTTGCTGCTGCTGTTGCTGCGTGGCTGGAGACACAGTGACACCACCTGGTGTCTGTTGTGGCTGCTGCTGTTGTTGTTGCGGGCCCGTTGTAGTGGTCACTATATTCGTGGCAGTGGGCTGACCGGAGGCACTCACCAGCTGCGTCATGCGACTGATTTTGCGCGGCATGCCCAGCTGCTGTTGCATCTGCAGATGTCGCATCTGATTCGGCATGGTCACCTTGATCTGACTACCTGGCTTAAGCTGCGGCAGAGTCATATTGACGCTGCCTGCTTGCACCGTAGGCGGACCTGTGGCGGAAACAGTGACACCACCAGCGCTCACGCTGCTCCCACTGGCTGCAGCCGCCGTCGAAGCTTTGACCAGCGAGGCAATCTGCTGCTGGGTGACCTGCTGTGTCTGTTGCGCCATGCCCGCCACTGGCAACTGTTGCTGCTGCTGTTGTGCGACACTGCTGCTTGTGGTGGTGAACAGTGGTCCAGTGGCCTGTTGCGCCTTCTGGGCGGCCAATATGTTGTGGCGCTTGACCAGCAGCATATCGCCAGCGCCTGCTGCACCACCGCCACTGCCTCCGCTGCCATCGGTAGTCATCACCTGACGTTGTAGACCCTGCTTACCGGCAGCCATTTGCTTGATGAACTGCGTCCGTGCCTGACCGTGCATTTGCACAGAGCTAACCACATTACCCGCCTGGACAGTGGTGGCGCCAGGCATGCCCGATACGGCCACCTTCTGACTGGTCACATGCGTGGGTGTCTGCATAAGATTGCTGGCTTGGATAATGGTGCCAGTGGCAAGAGCGCCACCAGTCGTTTGCACCACTGTGCCTGGGTTCAGAGTGCCAGTGGTTGTACCTCCTCCCGTCGTCTGTGTAGCCTGCAGTACCTTCAGATTACGCTGTCTATACAGTTGTATGTGAGTCGCCGGCTGCTGGGTGCCAGGCAGCACCGCCTTACCACCCTGCTGCAGTGCGCTGACCGGTATGCCCTTGGTGGTGACCAATTGGGTGGTCTGCGTGGCAGGCGAGCCAGAGACAGCGGCCAGACGCAGCTGCGTCTGGAACTGTGCCGTGCCCACACTCTGGCCCAGACTGGGCATGGACACTATCGACTGACCACCAGCTGTGGTCCGTTGCTGCAGCACCACATCCTGCAGGGTGTTGCCCGCAGCGGCAGCAGCTGCTGCAGCTGCAGCCGACACTATACGCTGACCCCGCAACATGGCCGTGTTCAGTGTCGTCACTGTACCCGTTGCTGTCTGCTGTTGTTGCTGCTGCTGATGCTGGCTGGCAGCTGTAGTGGTCAGTGGGCCGACGGACACCACCTGTGGCAACGTCTGCGTTTGCACAATGCTGCCCAGCTGCGGCGCACTGTTCACCGGCAAAGTGCTCTGAGAGGAGATGGACACAATTTGAGCTGTGGATGTGGTGTGCGTGGCGATGGGCAGCGATTGCACGGGAGTGGTCAGCACCACGCTAACGCTAGACTGACTGCCCGGTGGTGCGGCTTGCAACTGCACATTGCCACCAGCATTGCCGGCTGTCTGCTGTGCCAGCTGCTGCAGTTGGCTAGCCGTAAGATTGGCTGTGGTTCCCACAATGGTCTTGACAAGCTGCTGTGTGGTGGTTTGTGTGCGCAACTGTTGCTGCTGCTGTTGTGGCTGGTGCAACAGTATGGCCGTCTGCTGTGTTGGTGCCACATTGGCGCTGGTTAGATGCTGTATCTGCAACTGTTGCAGTTGTCCAGTGTTGCCAGTGGGCACAGTAACAGTGGTGGTTGTGGTGCTGGGCACCAGTTCAACGGTTTGTTGCACCGTAGTTACAGTGGGAAGTTGCTGCATCTGTTGCTGCTGTGGCACCTGTTGTTGCTGCTGTTGTTGCACTTGCTGCTGCTGTTGTACTGGCTGCTGCTGCTGTTGCTGTTGTTGCTGGGGCTGCTGCTGCATGGGCATTTGTCCACGCTGCTTATCCCTCAGCTTGTTGGCCTTCATTTCGGCTATGCTCTTGGGAGACACGGGCTGATCATAATTGACAATGCCGAACTCGTGCAGAACCTCCATGTGCTTGGGATTCATCAGACTGGGTGCATTGAACTGACGCTTCGGAGGCGGCGCCTTCTTTAAATACGCCGTCTTAATGGTGTCGAAACGTTGCCGCATCACCTTATAGAAGGAGGCATTGTTATCGCTAGCATAGAGTTGTGTGGTGCGCAGATAACGCAACGGACTCTTCATGTATTCCATGCGCAGTGTGGGCTTGAGCTTCTTCTGTTTCTTGGGGCTCTCCACCACTTTGCCCTCCTCTCGTGGCTGTATGTGGGTTTCGTACCGCCAGCGGCACTGCCTAGCCGAACGATAGGTTTTCGAGCAAAAGTTAACCAATTCCGAAACCAAATCCCAGTTGGGCGTCTGGCCCGGAGATAGCAGTATCAAGCTGCACGGCAATCCCTGCAAATTGATCAGAACATGCAATATGGCCATGTCCTCAAACACGCACCACTCGCTCATGGCCTCTGGTTCGGTGAGTGGCTTCGGCGGCACCTGTGGCTTGAGGCCAGGTATCATGGAGTTTGGCTTGAAACTGCCACGGAAGCGCTGATTCTTTAGCTCACGACGCAGACGAGCCAGCTGCTGTGTGGGACGATCGAACATGGAACGTGGTGGCACATAGCTATCCTCTCGCCGCATTTTATTGGGACGACGACTGCCATCGAACCCAGCATCGGTGCGGGAACGCTTCAGCTCGCGACGCACATAAACTGCTGGTAATTCTGTCTCTGCCATGGGTTCCAGGTCGTACATGAACGACAAGGAGTGATCAATATAGATATCATTGTTATCCTGTGGCGGTGTCGGTGGGCACCACATCTAAAAGAGCAAATGATCGATCATTAGTAACTGTAGTTCTTGTGGGGGGTCTCAATGATTGACTTACCGGCATCTCTTCCAGGCAATTACGCGATATCCAGATCTATCGGCGCAAGCAGAAAGTTGAAGAAAAGAATAAACGTTGCATTATATTATTTTCGTCATGCATGAAGTAACTCTGTTTTGGTGGTAACTCTACATTAGCTAATGCTATCAATCAGTTAATCAATGAATCAATTACTTATTTTACTTTGGCGTTGTAGCTTTTCATATCATTTCGTACGGCGCTGAAGCACAATTGGCAAAGTCTATGGAACTTCTAAACACGGAAATCGATGTGTTAATTGGTTTGGCTTGGGAATTGGGGATAAGAGGAGTTCACAAATTAAACCAACGAGCATACAACGTGTTGGATATAATGTATTATCATTATCATTATAATAATCATATAATGTTATCGTATTTCTTTTTTAGCGACACCAAAACAGAATTCTACACACAGAAAATAATATAAGTTACATTGTCTTTGTCTTTGATTTCCGCTTATTCCTTTCCAAAACTTTGTGCAATTGCCTTCGGCTATATAAGAATCTCTCAAGATCTCGCACGAATAAAAACTACAACGTCTTACATTATTCTTTTCTCTCTTTTGAACGCATATCAAATTGAAATCCTTTTTATTTAGTTAGTCAATCAATATGCTTATAGTCTTTAAACTTTAAACTTGTTTTAAGTTCTGTTTTGTTTTTCATTTTAGTGTACAAAATAAATTATCGAATGCAAAAATATTAAAACATAAGTTAAGTTACCTAAAGTGAAACTTATTAACTAAGGCGCAGTTGAGTGAGTTACTGAAGACTTATAGAATTTTTAACAACGAAATATTATAATAATACAATTGGAGTTTTACACAGTTTAAATAAGATCTAGAAGCTATGTGCTTGATATTTTTATATGTATCTACAATCTGGGCTTGTGTTTTGCTTTAATATATATTAAACTTAGCGAAGGACAGCAGCAAGCCAATCTCATGTAACTGAACTGTGTATCAAAATATATGTAGTGTTTGCTAGGCATATCATAGTCATGTGTCTTTAATCTGTCTGATCTGTTTGCTGCTCTCCTTTCCTTCACTTTCAACTCTTTCCCCGTCACTAAAACTAAACACAATTTGTTATTCTAGTTACTTTATGCTTAACTCCTAGTCCATTCCCCCGCTCAGCAACTCGAATTGATTGTGCCAACCTAACTAGCTTAGAAGGAAACTTGTTACAGTCTATTAAATACTCAAATATGTTGTATAGTTCGATCTTCTGCAAGAAGCAGTTGCAGAGCAGCGCAAGGAGATCTTTGCACCCACTAAAAACCACACACGGCACACAGCTGGTAAGGGATTTGCTCTGTGGTTAATACTGTATCTCATCATCTAATCTTATCACCATTCGCGCTAGCAGCTGTTGCTCCCGCTGCTGATGTTGACGAGCTTGTGGCAGTCACTTCAGTTGTTGCCGTCGAACGTAGTTGCACACGTGGCGTTTTCGTTATCCAACGTGAGAGGGTATTCGTCTGACTCGCATCCAGTGGAACCTTGAGAAGACGCTTGCCTCCCACTTGGGGTCGTCGTGCCTTTTGCTTGGCCTCTGCTTCACCACGGGTTGGCGCTGCACGTCTGGCACTTTTACCCGAGCTGCTGGTCTTCTGGGTAGTCGGCACAGGACTCACATCCAAAGTCCACAAATTAATTTTAACAGAACCACGTGAGCGTGTACGAGGCGTGTGTCCAATCACTGCATCATCACTACCTCCGCCACCTCGACTACGGCTGCTGTTGGTTCGTTTTCGTTGCATGGCTGGCGTAGATGCCTTGTCCTCGTTTTTAGGTTCTGCTTTGGCCACAGACAGTGGGTCATCATCTGTGTCAGACTCTTCGGAGACATTGTAATAAGTGGAACTGGTCATGGTGGTATCCTGCACCTGATCGTGTGCACTCCAGCGATCCATACTGTTGGCACCTTCACCAGCAGTGGCATAGCTGGAAGTGGATTGTGCTTCCACATTGACGTCGGCATCGTCTTCATCTTCATCTTCATTATCATCATCATTGCCATCATCAGCCGCTTCGTCATCGTCGTCTTCATCAATCAGTCGTTCCACATGCATTTCCTCATCATCTTCGGTTTGTGTGGTCTCCTCTTGAGAGGCAGCTTCTGTTTCCTCCTCTTCATCCACGCTGACAGATGCGCTGTCATTGTCTTTATCCTCCTCATCATCCAGCTCCAAATCTTCCTCCTCATTTTCCTCTTCATTTCCACTTATTTGGCTCTTAAGATGTTTCATGATGAGCGGCACGGATATGGTGGCACGACGCTCCAGCAGCCTTTTGCGATTTGATGCTGTACTGGTTAATGAGACACTCTCTCTGCGTCTGGGATTGACTTGCGACAGATTACTTTTAACTGGTGCAGCTTTTACTGGCGTCTTCATTAGCTTGCTCAGGGCTATGTTGGCCGACTGCCGTTTGGGTCGCTCCTCAGCTGTAACTGGAGCTGCTGCTGCAATAGCTGTGCGCGTTGTCTTTCTAGTGGGCGCAGCCGTGCCTCCGGCAGTCAGACTGGGCACTCCCAAGGAATGCAAACGTGTCTGCCGTCTGGGGGGCACTGCCGGAGTTGATCTCTTGCTGTTATTACCACTGCTTCTGGCCGGCGCACTTACATTAAGACTATTCCGCCTGGTACGCACGGAACTAATGACCTCAACATTCGCTGATTTCTGCCTACTACTGCTGCTGATATTGCTAACGCTTCTATTTAACCCCCCTCTGTTCACTCCCTGATGCTTATACCTCCTATCGCGCTTATTGTGCTTGGTTAACCTAACGCCTTCTGTGGCACCTTCTAAACCTGCGCCTATTGTTCGTTTGTTTAGATTGGTTTCGTGTTTGGTATTAACCTGATTGCTGGCATCCTTGCGACTGTATGTCAGCAGTTCCTCAGCTTCCGTCTCCTGCTTGAGGAGCTGTTCCTCTTTCTGCATAGCAGCCAATCGATTCGCCTCCCATTCACGTTTTTGCGCCTCTAGTTCTGCCTCAGCGGCACGCAATTGCTCCGCAGTCCAAGCAGCGCCTGTGGCTTCCACAAAGCGCATTGCATAACGCTCAATAGGCGAAAGCTGTAAGTGGAGTTAGAGATTACAAATAGATTCTACCTAAGCTTCAATCCGAATTGAATGTCCGACGTTGAGTGATATAATCGAGCGTGGTTAAAGTCGCTTCAACTATGTCTGAACGTCTCATAGTTATTCTGGGCAGTGCTCGCTAGCTTAAAGCAGCATTGAGTAGCTCCATTAATAGAAGCAAGCGCTGCCCACACTAGTAGACTAGATTCTCAGCTTACCTGCTTGACCAGATTCTGCATTTCCAGATCCGCTTTGCTAAGTTCAACAGGCGCACCATCCACATTTGTTTCATCCGCAATGGGAATGTTCTCGTCGAACTCGGCCAGATCGGCAGCGGCTTCTGCTTTAGCTGTTTTGGTAGCCTGCACATCCTGCTCATCCTCGGCAGCAGCCAGCGCATGCTCGTAGGCACGCAGCGATTGCTTTTCTGCTTCAAACACTGGTTCCACTTCGGGAGCAACAATCTTATCCTTCTCTTGGCTCTCCTCCGGTTCCTGGGCAGAGTCCATGGTAAATAGATCTTTGATGGTGGAGCTCTTAAAGAACGTGGTGGTAAAGTTGCCGCCCTCAATCGCCATGTCGCTAAGCATGCGCTTCTGATTGGCCTTCTTTAAGATGTTCACCTCAATGGTTTTTTCCGAGACCAAGCGATAAATGTGCACATCACGCGTCTGACCAATACGATGGCAACGGTCCTGCGCCTGCGCATCCATGGTGGGATTCCAGTCCGAGTCATAAAATATGACGGTATCAGCACCAGTCAAATTGATGCCCACACCACCGGATCGCGTGGACAGAATGAAGCAAAAGATGCGCTTGTCAGCATTGAAACGCTCCATATGCATCTGACGCTGTTCCACACGTGTTGAGCCATCCAGACGTAAATAAATGTGTCCATGATAGTTGAGGAATGCCTCCAACACATCCAACATCTTTGTCATTTGCGTAAAGATCAGCACACGATGTCCTTCAATCTTAAGCTGCCGCAACAGACGATCCAGGGTCTGCAGCTTGCCGCAATCATATTGGATGAGACGCGGATCGGGGAACTGTGTGGTCATGGCAGAGATAATAGGATGTAACAGCGACAGCTTGGGCGACAGCTCCCGAGCTACAGTCGACTCAATTTGCAGCTCGTTTCTCCAGTGCGTGGATGCCAGATTCTGCACATAACGACGAATACGCGGGGCACAAACTGGTGGCACATAGATAACAAAGTTGGCAAAGATTGCCGACATGTCAGTGCAACGCTGCTCATAGCTTTTCAGCAGCAAATTCAACGACCAGTTGTCATTGTTTAGCTGCATTGCTGTGTTGCAATTGCCATGACCACGTGTCTGCCAGGTGGAATGCTTCAGGGTGCGGGTGGACTGCATGCAACGCTCTATGGCATGCCGGCAGTCGGCGCCATAAATGGGCGTTGCATCGGTGCGTCTACGGTTTATGGCAGCCATGCGTTTCAGCGAGGCCAAGCGTTGCTCTTTGCGCATCTGAATGAGCTGCTGCACACGATATGGATCTTCCACTTGCTCTGGCGTGTCGGATCTGTCTTCCTGCTTTCCATTGGTCTGTCGTTGCGCAGTTAATTTAACGTGCGTGGCCAAATCTTTGACAATGGGTTCTTTGCTCAGCTGCTGCAATTGCGTCGCAGAGGTACCACTCACTGTAGTCGTTGCGCTTGGCGCTGCTGCAGTTGGAGCGGCGGTTTTACTAGTCAACGTTAGACGTGCCCCAGCACTGCCCGCGTTAGTGGCTGGCGTCAGATAGAAGAAAGGTTTCCCATCCTGCATCGTCTTGGCCACCTTGGCCGGCGTAGGTGCGCTTATGGGCGAACGTGTGCTCAATATTTTTGAACCAGTTCCCAGTACGCT
The DNA here is from genome assembly GCA_035045005.1 of Liodrosophila aerea. Lineage (NCBI taxonomy): Eukaryota > Metazoa > Arthropoda > Insecta > Diptera > Drosophilidae > Liodrosophila > Liodrosophila aerea. The sequence goes on from JAWNNL010000652.1 coordinate 179,803, forward strand.
AATAGCTGTCCCACTGGTGCTGGCTGTGGGCGACGCTGCGGCTGTCAGGCTATTGATAATCACCGGCTTCAGAGCCATATTGATCGGATTGATAATGCCACCGATGCGCTTAAGAACACGTCCACTGGGCGGAAACTTGGGCACAATCTTTGTGCCATCCAGTTCCATAGCTGGGCTGGCGCCAACACGTACCGCCTCTTGCTTGATACGCTGCGCCAGCTCTGCGCTGCGTACGCGTATGTGAAAGCGATATTTGCCATTAGGACAACGTGGTGGTGGCTGTGGTGCAGTATCGATTTCCTCTATCAGTTTGCGTGGCGGCGCCAGCAGACGTGACTTGTGCGACACATAGGCGGTCATCGTTTGCTCCAGTTGCAGCAGCAACACGTTGAGTGTAGACAGGTTGACTTGCTGTAATGGATAGATGCACAAAGTTAATCAGAAGTGCTAAGACAGTGGCAGTAAATTGATATTATTATGCATAAAAAAAATCAGGCAAATGCCTCGCTACTGCGAACATCCTAGTGGATCGCAACTCGCTCCAAAATAGATTGAGTCGCGATGTTCAGTGACATTTTATCATCATTTTAATATCTAGAAATGCAAACGTATCTTTAGTCCTATACAAAACTCACCGTGAATGGATTATACTCCAAAATATCACTGACCAGACGTGGGGTATGGAATGCAATGCCTTCCATTTGAAAGGGCGATATGGTCGGCCGCACCTCAAACATATTCGGATGATTGCAAACCTTACGCAGCTGCATCAGCACATTGATCACGCTCAGCAAATTGCCTGTTGATAGTGTTTCGCGGGTTCTTAAGTAAATAGATATAGTATTAATACATAAATAGATAATTGTAGAAATGTGTTACACTCACTTGGATCGGCTCATAAAGTCTTCGTATAAATAGCGCTGACGATTGGACAGACGACACATCACAACATGCTCATATTTTTTTGGCATTTGCTTCTCCACCTCCTTTTTCAGGCGACGCAGCAGGAATGGCCGTATGACCTGCATAAGAAGAGAAACGAGGAACGATCAGTAAGCTATATTAAACTACTCAAATAACTTTAGCATTACAGTAAGAATGTAAAGCGCGTATTCAATGTAAACAGTTGTTTAAAGACTCGATCACATGGATAAGTAGCAGCTTCAACATTTGTTCTAGCAAGTTAACAAATTGTCATCACATGTGGTAAATAAATTCAACGTGACACAGAGTGCGCTTGCAAATTGGCAAAGTAATTCCCATAAAATTTCAGATTGAACTGAGCACAGTGCAAATTGATTTGGGCCTTAAACTGGCTTCAAATCATTAGACACTGCGACAGTTGATATGGCACACATGCGACGATTTTCAAACGCATTTAACGAGCGTGGAAGAAAATACTTAAATGGTGCTACTATTGTTGAAAACTTAAGTCAAAGCAAAGGTAAACCAATGAGTTTAAACATCCCGAATCTCGTGATCCAGATTGGACTGAGCACAGTGTAAATGGATTTGGGCAACAAACACGCCACAAATCATTAGACACCGCGACAGTTTCTTTGGCACACATGCGACGATTTTCAAACGCATTTAACGAGCGTACAAGAAAATACTTAAAATGGTGCAAAATATTATACAAATTCACTTTTTCACTTTATTTACCTTATGCAGCCGAGCGATAAGCGTTTCATTGTACTCCATGTTTCCTTCAATCATGCCCGTCATGGGATTGGAGAACCATTCCTTAAACTCACGATGCGAGGAGAACACATATGGCATAAGGAAGTGCATTAAGGACCATAGCTCCATTAGATCATTCTGCAGCGGCGTACCCGTTAAAAGTAAACGTCTGCAAAGAAAAGAATTTAACTTGATTAATCGTTATTTCAAATACAAATAAAGTGGTGTTCAATCAAGAGTTTTGTCACAAAACAAGGCCACAAGCATGCTAGGGATGTGATTAGTATGCTCTGTATAGATGCGGCATTATAGCGTATTTCAATTTAAGCACCCAAGCGTAGTCCCCAGGCTAGTTTAGCAGTCGCATGGTTACTGATTTACGGCGCTGGCGATAGCAATAGCAGTCTATAATAATGAATACTAACCTTTCGGTGGAAAAGTTGAGCAGCAGTTGCCAACGTTGTGACTTAAAATTCTTAATGTTTTGCGCCTCGTCTAGAATGAGATACTTCCATTTTTTACGACGGAAACTTTGCTGATCCTGAACGACCAGCTTGTAGGACGTGATGCACACGTGAAACGCATTGGGCTTGGTCCAACCAACACGCTTCATTTTGCGCTCTTTTTGTGTACCGTAGTAGGTGAGTATTTTAAAGCCAGGACACCACTTCTTGAACTCCATTTCCCAGTTAAGCATCACAGATGAGGGCACCACAATCAAATGTGGTCCCCAATTGCCCCTGGCGCAGGCCAAATGCGCTAACAATGCTATGGTCTGTATGGTTTTGCCCAAACCCATTTCGTCGGCAAGAATGCCATTGAGTTTGCGCTCGTTCATTGTGACCAACCAGTCGAGACCAATATGCTGGTACTCGCGCAGTGTATGCTTTAGCAGGAATGGCACAGGTGTCACCACATTCGTTGAAGAAAGTGTGTTGCCCTTGGGCTGCAGGGATTCGGCTAGAGCGGCGGCATCGTTCAGCATGTCATCTTTGTTTTCTTTGCTGCTAACAACAGCTGAGCTATTGCCACCATCGGCATCGGTCAACAGACTCTTGAGGCCGTCTTCTTGGTCAGCCTCTTCCATGTCCGTATCGGTTTTAACGGTTGAAAGATCTTCATCTTCACCATCGCTCGCCTCCATTTCACTGCCATCTGTTGAGTCTTCGATCGCAGTCGATTCATCGTCTGAATCCTGCTCTGAGGTTTCCACAACTATTTTTCGCCGTTTTGCGGTTGGTTCATCAATTTTACCCGATTTATATTTCTCCAGTAATTGCTCAACGGACAAATCATTGTCTGCCTCTAGCTCATCGATCTCCTTCTGATGATCGACTTCCTGCTCGGCTTCCTCCTGTTTGCTAATGGTGTTCTCATCATCATCGCTGGCTTCCTTGGCTTCAAATTCGCTATCATCGCTCTCATCGCCGTCAGCGCCAGAGGCAATGGAAGCAGTGCCCTTGGTTGAGCTTTGCTCCTCAAGCAGCAGCTTATCACGATTCTCCAAGTAGCCAGGTGGTAGATCATTGAGGAAATCATCAAAGTCCATTTGAGATTCTTTTGCCAATGCCTTAACTTCCTCATTAACATCAGCTGCCTCTTCCTCGGCCTTGGCAATTGTCTCCTCATCGTCTTCTGAACCGGACTCTGGTCGAAATTCATCTGCAGAGGAAATAAGTTACACGTTAATTAAATTTTTGTATTTACCAGATGAATATCATGTGGTATATTAGAAAAGCATCAGACAAATGCCTCGCTAATGCGACCATCCTGTATTAACATCGTAGTTCTCAAAAATAGATCCCTACAGCGTTTCAGTTAAATTTTCTCATCAATTGCTAGTGTGGAACGGTGTAAACATCCTAATATAATATTTTAATCGCCCTTAAACTCACCATCTGATTCCCGTTTAGGTGACGTGAGTCTACTCGAGTCCATACTTGGAGTCTCTGGAACATTTTTATTCATGCCCTCTGCCAGCTGCTGTGAGAACTTCTCCGTTTGATCGACTATAAAGCTGAGATGTTGATCAAGCGCTTGTTTGCGTTTCTCCTCGATCTTTGTTTGATGCTTATACTCGACCAGCTTCTCCACATTTGACCAGAAGCTTTTTACTTCGCGTGCTATAAAGGACGCAATGCGCTTCAGATGCAGCTCCTGTGCTTTTTCAGCACGCTGTGCCGCATTGGCCTTGTCTTGGAAATATTTCTGCACCATTTTGGCGCATTTCTTGGCTGCATTCTTTTTCCATTTGCGCTCTTGCGCAAAATCAGCTGCCAGCCAGACCATCTCCTCCAGCAGATAGTCCCAGTGCGCCTTGGGACGGCCGGGCTCCTGCAGCTTGGGCAAACGCCGCTCAGTCCATAATCCCTCTCGTTGTAATTCGGATATACGCTGCATCACGTACACCTCCTGTTTGGCCTTGAACGAAAACTCCTGTGCACTATTCGGTGTGCCACTGTTCGCCAATGGACTTAACAGGTTACCACTGCCGCCGCCGCTTGGAGTGCAGGGTGTTAGGGCACCGCCAGCCGCACCATTTGATCCACCAGCACCAGTGTACAGGGGTGAGGCTGCTGATCCCCCAGCAGTAGTTGTTCCAGTTGCTGCATTTTGTTGCGAGATTGGGCGACGCAACGCCGACGCACCCACGGAGCCGCTGGAGGGTACCAACGGCGTGCCACCTTTGAATAGAATCGGATGTAAGAAGCAAGAGTTAGTGAACAGTTTACACTGCAAAAGGCAAAAAGCTCTTAGGCGACTTGCATGCTGAAAAGGTGCATTATCAAACACAAGCTACCATAATGAAGCAATAGTAATTAAGTATAAAATAACGTACGAATCAATCAATTAATTATAAACCACATTTGTTGCGAATCATGTAAGGTATTACATACATATAGAACCAATTGATTGCTATAAAACTTGGCAAACCCAAAACGAAAATGGGCAATGGCATGCAATAATCCTATAACTTAAGTATAACACTAAGATCATAAGCTGAAGCGAGTGTAAAGCGCGTATTCAATGTGAACAGTTGTTTAAAGACTCGATCACATGGATAAGTAGCAGCTTCAACATTTGTTCTAGCAAGTTAACAAATTGTCATCACATGTGGTAAATAAGATTCAACGTGACACAGAGTGCGCTTGCAAATTGGCAAAGATTTCAGACTGAACTGAGCACAGTGCAAATTGATTTGGGCCTTAAACTGGCTTCAAATCATTAGACACTGCGACTATTGATATGGCACACATGCGACGATTTTCAAACGCATTTAACGAGCGTGGAAGAAAATACTTAAATGGTGCTACTATTGTTGAAAACTTAAGTCAAGGCATAGGTAAATCATTTAAGCTGAAACTCACTTCGGCTTGCCGAAGTTAAAGGAAACGCATAATTCAATTGTTTATTGGAATGATGCGTTCCAATTATATACACGATCTGGATGTAAAGCTCTCTTGTTATACCAATTTCAAGATACTTCTAATTAACGTAAAACTCAAACGAAATCCGTATTGTTTACATACAATTCACAAAGAAATATTTAAGCATTTTACCAATAAAAATAATATATAGGAAGAAACACCAATTCTATAATGTCAAATGAGAAATGAATACAATTTTATATAATAGGCACATCAATTTGTTAAGTAAAAGTCAAATGCACTACGCGCTTGAAATGATGGAATGCTTAAGATACCACAACAAAGTATAAAAAAGTCAATGAAAATAAATGATTTTTTTTTTCTTTTGGTTTTGGTTTTGGTTTGTTTGCGAACGATAAGCACCTGGCACCAAAGGTACAGAAGAATTTCCTACAGCAGGAGGCGCGGGTATTTGACCGAAGACCATACCGTGCCGACCTCCTAGAGGTCTACCGGGTATGTGACCTATATTATAACGATACAATTTGTTTTGGTGAGTTTGAGACAGTTGAGTTGTGCATTAGGTGAGAGACATATGTAGGCGATAGGCAGTAACAGAATATCCAAAATAAGAGACAAAACAAATAGAGGGTTTTAAAACAAAATTATATACAGCAATACAATAAACAATGTGGTTAGACTTTTAGTCTAATTCTTGTATGCATACATATAAATATATATTTTAGTATTCTGTGAGTGTGAGTGTGTGTGTGTGTTGTGTGAATAAGTTTGTGTTTTACTTTAGTACATATTAGTAGAGTAGGTGGTTTGTTGCTTGGGCGAGACGGCAAATGGGTTTTAATGGCATTGTGCAGGGCGTGCGTTGTACTTTTTATGAGTAGTTGCTACACAGTTGTTCTGGACGCGATTTGGCAGTTGGGAGTAGTTGGGTAGCATTTAGATTAGTTAACTTAATTGTATGCATTATTTATAGTAAATTTGAATTTTATTTTGAATTTCAGCACGCTTCTCCATTTCCCTTTTGAGTAATGTACAATAATTTTGAAACGTAAATAACACAAAACGGAAATACAACAAAAACACAAAGTAATAAGAGATTGAGTACAAGAGATAAAGGCAAGATCCCTGACAAGAGACTTCATACCTAACGAACATCGCTTACCTTGCTGCGTCAGCTGTACTACGGCGGCAGGGAGTTTGGTTGAGACGGCCACCGGTGTGGCACCAACTGCTGGTATTTTTATTTCCGCCTCCGGTGGCAATGCATTACCGCTAATCTCCACTAAGCTGCCGCTTGTAGACTGTGATCCAGTGGCTGCTGTCCCACTTCTGCTAGGACTTAGTCCCGCTGTTGTTGTGCTGCTACCAGCCTGTGTTGGCAATTGAGATTGCGTATTCTGCAGAGTAGGAAAATGAATTAAGAGCATATCGTGGCAGTCATAATGCGTGCTGTATGTAAAGCTCTTTAACTATGCAAAGTGTATTTAAATATATTTAAGAATATATTGCAACTGCTGCTAACCGTGTTCTGTCCGCTACTATCTGCCTCTAACTGTACACCCGTCGTCCCTGTAGTAGTAGTTGTTGTAGCTGTATTGCTGCTGACTGTGTCTGCTACCTGTTGTGTTGATTTTGTGTGTGGTTGTGCCACTGCTGCTGCTGCGGCGGATGTGCTTGGTTTTTCCTCGAGTATCAGCTGCTCGATACGATTCGAATTGCTGTAGCTGATGAACTGCGGTGTTGGTGTCTTCTTACGCCACGCGGGGTAGTCCATCATACTGCCACCGTTTTGCAAATAAAAGTATTCGGACACATTTTCTAGATGTCTGCAAAATTGATCAAATTAGCCAATGTGCATATGGTATAAGGTTAAGTGGTTAGAATTACCTTTCCTTAAGATTACGCAGTACTTGATATTTATGTTGGAGTATGCGCTTCCTCAGCGCATTCAAATCTTGCAATGCAGATGAATTAGCGCCGCCAACTTCGCTGCTGGCCACAACAGACGCTGGCAGCAAAGAGCCAACAATGTTGCTACTAACAGAGCCAACAATGCTGCTGCTGTTGCTATTACTGTTACTGCTACTTCTCTGATCTCCTCCAGATTCTCCTCCAGTGTGTTCCAACCGCTGACGTTTGCTTTGAGGTGGCGATGTTGATTCTGTGGGAGAAGCTGCCGTTGCTGCTGCCGTTGCCTCTGTCGACAGATTCGACAGCGGCACAGGCAGCTGCGCACTGAGCAGCTGCTGCTGTTGTTGCTGTTGCTTGCTGGATTTTAATTGATGTTGCTGCTGTGTTATTCCAATTGCCGATTTATTGTTGTGGGCTGCTGAGGCTGTTGATTTTGGCGTTGTTACTGATTTATCCGTTGATTGTAACGTTACACGGTCTGACACAGCAGGAGGGGCCGGGCTTAGCCCTTCATGCCCCCCTCCTGCTGAATTACCTTCATTCATGTTTGAGACATCTGAAAAAAGGCGGGAAACAAATGTTAGTTATCACAAACTAATCGCGTGTTGCCTTCGACACCCATACTGCAGCCCTGGTATTATATATGTGGTGCAGATACACATGGCAGGCCAAATCAATCACTTTGATAAGTGTATCTATGTATTAATTGCTCACTATTTCTGCTGCGTAATCATTACGTTTTAACTATTTTCTGTAATACTTTTCCATATCACTTTACCATTGAGGGGCCGCGCATCCCTGCTATTCAAATTGCAACTCTGCGCTAAAAATGGCCGCGCTTCACTTTTATTTTATTGCACACACGCGATGTGTGCAAATTTATTTTTACACCCAACCATTTTGACTATTAAATGTTAAAGCAGCATATTTTAATTTAGTTTGGTTAAATTGCCAGTTGCGGCACATTTCAACGATGCTTATCAAACTGCCGATGACAGACTGAGACGACTATATGTATGCGGCAGCGGCTACTACGTCGGCGTCGGTTCTTTGTTGGGCGGAAATTTTTTCAACCATTTTTTTTTCTTGCGTACCTCAGATGGGGAAAAATTTTAATCACAAAATATCCACATCACAAATATCCATCCGTGCTTGAAAACTGTGTTGGCGTGTAGCAAAAATTTTGCTGTAATCGCGAATGTACAGTTTATCCAGTATTTCCGCTTATATTTGCACTTAAAATTATAATTTCGCGGAAAAGTGTGCGCGAACACACCGTGCAAGCGTCGAGGTACGAATTGTTTGTGCAATAGGGATGCGCACGATTGCCACCCTTGGCGTTATTGTGTCAAAATTGGCACCTTTTTATGCGTTGGCGCCATCTAGTGGCTATTTTAGTGCATGCCACAACCCCGAAAGGTTGACAACTTGGCTAAACTGCAGCAACATCGATATTTAATCGGTTCGACAGTGCGATATTTAAATACATCGAAATGAATACGATATATCAGAATCACTTGGCGGCATTTTTAAAACAAGGTTTAAATTCTTTAACGAGTTATACTAATTATATTTAGGTTGAAGTTTAATGAAAAAGATGGCAAAATATTAGTTTGTAGTGTACAGTGATAATTTTCATTTATCTATTTTAAATTTTGCCTAAATCAATATCAATGGCAAGCAAAAAACCTCCATAGCGCCAATATAAAATCAAAGCGCCAATTTTGGATCAAGTGTGGCAAGCTCATCGAACTTACCCGCTGTGCTTTGTCAACTTTTCCAACACTCAACATCGGTGCTGAAAAGCTTACAATGTACAACAGTTATCTAGAAGTCGTTAAATTTGAATTGATTAAATCAGTTTTTCATATATTTAGAGCAAAGAGGAGAAGGGTAAACTATTGTAAATATTAACAGAATCATTTAGATTGCCGCTGCAGCTACATTTATTCCAGGGTAATTCAGAAGAAAGAAAGATCTGTAAAAATATCTAATGTTAATACATATGTACTAAATTTGCACAATCTTTCCTCTTAATTTTTAGTCTGAAACAAATCAGCCTTGGTCGAGTCGTGGGCATAGAGGGTGCTTAGAAAATCGTAGTATGGCTTATTCTGCAAACTCTCGGGCTCCGTTAGGGGTGAGTCGAAGTTAAACTCCTTGGGTACGTCAATGTCCAGAATACTATGAACTCCACCGTCATCCTCCTGTTCATCCTGCTGGGGCTGTGGAAAGGCGATCACACTGCTAACAATGGCTAATACCACGACCAGGATGTAAAACTACGGAAAACAAAACACATAATTTTATTAGATGGTGTGAATTGCAGTGGAGGACAGACTCCAAGCAAGTCTGCAGTGCGGGCAAAGCGTATGCTCTAAATTAACACACAATAATTAAATACTAATCAACCAAATTAACAAATATCAATGATTTATCACTATACGTGTGCTTTACGTAGACAGGAAAATGTCGTTGTAGTAATATTTGCATTTTTATTACCAGTTTCATTGTTGCAAATATTTTAAAATGTATACAAAATAGTCAAAGCGAAAATTTCTCCGTGGTATAGCAACGCGAGTCGTACTATGTTGAGGTAGATAATTAAACTAAAGCTGTCGGACAACAGCACCAAACTTTATATCGTAAGTCGAAGTTTCGATAAATCAGTCGCCAACGATGCTTGGCCAGCAAATTTATCGATAGTTTTCTACGATCGGCGATAAAGACGCACTCCAAATCTAATTTCGCATAGCTGGCAGCCTTTGTCAGTGATCAATTTGGTTCAAGATTGTTGCCAAAAACTGTTGGCTTTGGCTTAAATATGTAAACAAAATATAGTCAAAACAAAATGTTTGTTTACAAGCAACAACTGTGCTTAATTGGTCAATTTAGCTTTTGAGATAAGAAGAAACGAAGCTGGGAGTGAGCCGAGCAAGAGCAAGATTGTTTTTTATTATTCGATTTTGGAAATGTTTTGGATTTGAGTGAAACGCATTTAAAGTCGCTCACAACAGATCCCGCAGTTTCTCGCTTGCCGCTGGACGCGATGAACGCGATGTGCACAATCTTCTACATCTTGTTACTGTCAATATCAGCAGCAGTCATCAGCGTTCTGAGCGAGTTCTGTGACAACGGCACAGGCGAGTGCAAAGAGCTGACTGCAACGGACTGCCCGGTTATATTTTACAATCAACATCTGATTGCACAGAACAATATTAAGTATTGTGATGAATTCAACGATGTTGTGTGCTGTCCATTGCCATTAAATGAGCAGAAACTGCGCCGAGAGCCGGTGGATCCGACCAGATTGTTTGAAAAGGGTGAGTAATGAGATGCTACAGTGCTCTCCCGACATGAAGAACTTGAGCAGAATCTCAGCATCAAACCCTCTACTTGTCGAGTGACCACTGTACGTGTTGGACTCTGCCTAAAAACCAGTTTTCTCGCTCCACAGAATGCCGTCGCTATAATGATATCAGACCCTCCTGCCGCTCCTCACCTTTCATCGTGGGCGGCACCAGGGCAGAGGGTAAGGAGTTTCCCTTCATGGCGCTGCTGGGAATCCGTCAGCCTGGCAGCTCCAGCATTAGCTGGGACTGTGGTGGCACACTGATACACCCCAAGTTTGTGCTAACTGCGGCCCATTGCCTGGACACTAACGAGACCAAAGCGGATCGCTTGAATCCGCAATTCAGATCGCCAAAATTCGTGGTACGCCTAGGGGAGTTGGACTATAATAGCACCACGGATGATGCACAACCGCAGGACTTCAATTTGGCCAACTACGTGGTGCATCCGTCCTACAGCGAGGATGACGATGGCAGCAGGCATCATGACATCGCCCTGCTGGAGCTGGACAGGAATGCTGTGCTCAACGAGTACGTGGCGCCGGCTTGCCTGCCTCCCAGCAGTGGCAATGAGCACTTTGATCTGATGGCAGCGGGCTGGGGTTACACTAAGAACTCTGGCTCGAAGTCCCCCCATTTGCTTAAGGTCTCCCTGCAACGCTACAGCATTGAGATCTGCAGCGAGCGTCTGGAGAGTCGCATCATACCACGCACGCAGTTCTGTGCTGGTCCTGGATCGAGTGATAGAACGGGAGATACTTGCAATGGGGATTCGGGTGGACCCATCTTTGTGCAGCATCCGGCGTATAATTGCCTCAAGCAGGTGATTGGAGTGACGTCGTATGGCCTGGTCTGCGGCAACTATAAGTTCCCCAGTGTCTACACCAAGGTGCATCTCTACACGGATTGGATTGAGCAGGTTGTGTGGGGGAATTAATACGCAAACCATTTGTAATTTTCGATGGCTTTAATAACAAACTTTTAAACATCATTTAACAAATATATATATTAATTTAGTTGAACTTAAGCATACTAATTCGAGGCGGGGGAATGTGTACATGGAGTGTGAGGAAGTGATACATAGGTATAGATATAGATAGATATTGTTGCAGTGCGTTGTGCTGGGTTGGACTTAAGGCTAGAACACAATAAGCAGCTAAGTGCTAGAGAGGACCCTGTAGAAGACCAGTTACAGCCACAGCCATAGCCATGTTGCCTGATGATAATGCTTGGTGCTGTGTTGGATGCGGATGGCACTACAGTCGGGTCAGGTGATTGTAGCCGGCACGTCTGACCTGATCGCTGCGTCGTCTGTCGGCGCGCTCCTGTTTCCTAACCTCCTGCTGCTTGTAGACGAACAGCGGGCGGAAGACGATGGCACGACGCCTGCGATCAAGTGTCTCCTCCGCCTCCTGAGCCTGGGACTCCACCACTTCCTCCTCCACCTCATCCTCCTCCGGCTCGACGTCGCGACGCCTGCGTTCTGGTAGCTGCTCCTGCTCCTCGTCCGCCACCTGTTCTGACCCATAATCAGCGTACTCTGCTTCCATCTGTTGGACGTCGCGACGTGGTCGAAACAGATCCGCCTTGGCCGAATCGCGGGCATAGAGTGTGCTCAGGAAATCGAAATACGGTTTACTCCTCAGACTATCGCGCTGGGCCAGCGGTGAGTTGTAGGTGAACTGATTGGGCGGCACAATGTCCAGGAGCTGATGCTGTGTCTGCTCCTGCTGCTGATACTGCTGAGCGAACTGTGGCAGTGCCGTCGCCAAGCCAACGATGCCCAGGGTCACGACCAGGGTGTAAAACTGCGGAAACAAACGGAAGAAGCAGAACAGAGAGACAAATAAGCCAAATGAGGCGAATAGAAGGTGTGAATGGCAATGGCAGCGCTTAGAACCAGTCTACAGATACATAACCACTACAATGCTATGGGAGCTTATGCTTCAAATTAGCATACAATAATTAATTTAAATTAGATAAGAAATCAGAGATCGGAGATCGCCCAACAATGCGCCATGATATAATCGCAAACATTTGATTAAAGTGTAATTGATAGTCTCACATCGTAAATATATTCATGATCACGCTATTATGCATATGCCAGCGATTCCCACGGGATGCCCATGCTAATTGCATACCCTACACGACTCGATTGGTGTGGGCATTGGTATTGGCATCTGTGGCCCAACCCAATGTGCCCTTGGGCAACACTGAAGCTGAAGCCGGATGCATGAAACGTTTTGGCTCGGAATGGAAATAAAATTTATAGGAGTTGAGCTAAAGATTTTTTAATTTATGTATCACATTTTGTGTTAATAAAATTAGTATTATTCTTAGAGGACAAATTAAAGACTATAAAGCAAAGTGAAACCGGATGACGTTGGCGCTCAAATCGAATCCGAATCCGAAATCGAAATTAAAATTAAAATAAATCCACATCCAAATCCAAATCGAAACCAGCTTTTGCTCTCTCTCCGACGCTCAATGACAGCTTAAATGAGGCTTATCCAGCGGACTATAATTTATCTAGCAGATATAGATACATACGTATCTATGCATCTATATAGTAGATTTGCATAAGTCTCGAGCGAAAAGTAGTATATCAATTGCCTTCGCTTTGTGCGTAAATCGAGGTATAAACTATATTAATCGAGTCATGATTCACAAAGCAGACTAATTCCAGCTAATCCCCTAATTAAATCGGCATAAATTAAGCCATTGATCGGCGATGCAGACTCAGACTCAGGCCACAGACACAGACAAATGCCTGGCGGCTAATTATGTAAATTCGCACGCACTTTAATTAATTTTCATGACAAGCAAACCACTTAAAAACATACAAATTTTGAAAATAAAAGTAAAAAATGTCAAGAGGTAATCGAAACACACACACAAACACACTCGTACCTCAACAACAAAATATTTCAACTGAGACCTGTAACCGGTTGCGCTTTAGTGGCTCAGGGCTAACCCATAAGATGTATAACAGTTGTTTTGGTTTTCTGCCGATACCCTGTATATCTACTCAAGCATGAGCAGGGCATGCAGGCTGCAGATACTTAAGCTAAACTGCAGCTACAGCGCTGCGAAGTAGACTATAGTATTTGTGGACTGATGTGCATCTTCAATCAGTTTACATGTATCATAGATAGATAGAGTGTACAAAATGTGTTGTATATTTCAATAACTCTAACGTTTCATCTCTCTGTATCCCAGGGTATGCCATAGGCACGGCATCTACAACTTGTTCTCGTTTGCTCTTTCAAATTAGTCAGGCTCAAACAGGATTTTGGCAGTACTAAAGCGAATTGCTGGGTCAGCAGAGAGGCTATAATTTACTCGCAGCTCAGACTATCCTATAAGCCGCATGAAATGTGCTTACAATAATAGTATTACTATTACTTTTATTATGATTTATTTAAGCTGCACTTAAGATGCTGCTAATAAACCACACGACCTTGATCTATTATTAATAATTCTTTTACCAAATAAATAAAATACTCAGAAAAGGTGGCAGTACTTGCTCCATTGACTCTAGATTTCGGGCGTATATATTTCATAAATTATTTGGACATATCATGTGCTCATTGCGGTTTAAAATGCTAATCAAGTAAACACGTTTATTTGTGGGCATATAACTTGGTATTAGCTTCATTATTATTCCAGAAATATCAAATCAAAATATTTATGAAATCTGTACTCACTTGCTGGGCTTGCATATTGTTTTAATTGACAATTTAATAATAATTTAGAATTTTTATATTTAATAAAGACTAAATTTAACTGCACTTATGTACCCTATGAAATGTTTTTAATTTTTGTATATTTTATATATATTTTATATATTTTTTCTATATGTTTTGAAACGTTGTTTCCAGTCTGAAACGCGCGTACTCACTACCTCGACTTGAGGAGAAGATTACTTTTATAGCGCCCAATTTTTTGCTATAATCTTTGAGTTTATTAGTGTAAACAATCTATACAATATATGAATGTATATTTCTATAAACAATTTGCTTTAAAACGTGCGCTTAATATACTATATACTAAGGCAGATAAGCGCTAGTAGACAACCCCAGTGAACTGCTTCTTGATAATTTTTTAATACAATAATTTGACAATAATACTAACCAAAATATGACGACGTATTTTGAATTCTTTTGTAGATTCTTATCAATATTTTTAAAATAAAATTCTGTAATTATTTTCTAAGAAAAATGTACTTGTTGTCAATGGCATTGACTGTTAGCAAAATATACAATTAAAAGGAAGGTATATTATTTCAACACAATGAAAAAAGTTTAAACCCTTGGAACTCATATAGAACAACTCTTTTAAAGACTGAGAACTCATTCTTCTATGGTAGATTAAATGAATAAATACTCGAAAAAAAACAATATACTAAAGTATTGCTAAAAATAGCCAATTTTTAGACCCTGTACTTTGAAGAAGTACAAAAGGGTCTATTATTTATACTGTGTGTATTATATATTTTTTTTATAATTTTTTAAATATTTTTCTACTATTGTATGCAGATTAAAACAAAGTTTAAATATTGTAAACTGATTGCGCTTTAAGTTTTTAGTCTTCAATTTTAACGCATTCTATTCATATTTATGAATAGTATTCATTCAGTATTCGTTGAATACTATTCAATTGCTACTCACTTGCTGTGTTAACACTGCCATATTGAAGTATATTTTAAATATGTTTATTAGCTGTAAATCCTGTGCTAAACTGCTCCACGTAGTCAGAACTTTCGCTGTTATTTGAGGTGTATCACACGCGTTACTTAATAGTATTCAATTCAGCTTCAATCGATGCACGATTATCCAATAGTGAGCTGCAGTTCGATTGGCTTATCACAAAACAAGAGACGCGATTCGAGGTGGTTCAACTGATATCTGTAGTAGGGGGCAGCGTTGTTGTCGCTGCTGCGTGTGCGCACTAACTGTTCAGAATATTAGTGACAAATTCACTTTTATATGGCCAACAGCAGCCCCTCTGCCCCCAGCTGCCCCTCGAGTCGTGGCGAATAAGCGAACGGGTTTGGCTTGGCGTTGACGTTGTTCTGTTGCTGCTGCTGCTGCTGCTGTTGCTGTTGATGTTGCTGCTGCTGGTGTGAAGTGTTGCTGCTGTCACAGGTACGGTGAGTGGAAAGCATGGGAGAGAGAGCTGGGATCAGCCAAGGGTCAGTGGCATAAAAGACTAGAGCCAACTGTTAGGCTAGGGTAGGGCTATGTTTGAATGATGTTTATTTGCTCTGGGCATTACTCTCAGTTAAAGCTTTCTATGACGCACGAGGCAGAGATAAGTCCAAATAGAAATCAAAACAAATTACAGCAAATCTGGGCAGGATTAGCTTGACTTCGTACAATACGGAAGCCGGCAGCTAAGCGTGTTGATAAGCGGCTTTAAAATCGGAACTGAAGCCAATTCTAGAAATCCATAAACCGTTGTATTCTTCTGTAGACGAGCTCATTATGCTAATAGAGTAATTCACGCGATGATCATAATGATCGTGATGACGTATGGGAGCAGAGTGGAGTCGAGTTGCCACTCAAGCATTTCGGAAAAGTGTCAACAGCTTGGAGCGAGTTGCTCTTGAATATCTGCTCTCAGGCCTGAAGGTCAAGTGGCCAAGTGTGGAGTACGCTGTACTAACTAAGGTTTACTGGTACTTCAGCTTGAAGTGGTATGGCTTATGGAATTAGCATTAGCATAAGTTAGACCAAGCAAATAATTCGATTCAACGCTCGATACTCGTTTCGAAATTCTTGGCCAAGAGTTAGTTAGTACGTGCTGCTAATGCTAATTCGATTGACAGTGGTGTGAGCCAATTTAAATTCTAATCAATTGATTTACTACGTCTCAATGCATAATTGTCGTCCAGCCAAATGCCAGCAGCTAATTTCTTAAGAGTATTTTTAGTCCATCCATTTGTCCATAATATTTGCTTAATACATTTAATTTAATTTGTTTTTAATTGAAACTGAAATTGAGTGGAAGCCGGTTTCAGAAAGTCAGCGCATTAATAAATTGCGATAAGCAGAGGCCTCAGCACAAATGCCAAAGAGTAAAATCTATACAGCAATCGATACGATAGGCGTATACCCTGTAATCGATTACCAAGCAGTGACTTAAAATATTCCCATGAATTCAATTAACACCCGTTAAATGCATTCCAGCACCAGAGCATTGAATCAGCTTCGTTTCCACCTTCTAATTGTTAGAAATGTGGGCGAATCGGTGACTCGGATTCGCTGGGATGGGCTGGACTCTGGCTCGGCTCGGCTGGAGCTGGAGCTTCCGCCAAGAGAGCGAGGTGCTAAACTAATTTCGATATGAATGCGAAAATGTATACGGCTCGAACTGGCACCATTTTCACTGGGTGTGAGGCTGCTGTTGCTGTTGATGATGATTCAGTGCACTCATAAATGATTCACGCATAAGACTCAATTAAGACATCAAATGTCTCAATTATCTAGTGTTTGTGTATTAACCAAATGATTGTTTAATCCTTTACACAAATTACGATATATTTTCCATAGTTATTTGCTAATTCACTTTTCACCTTGCTGATTGTTTGTTTTCGTAGTGTGTTCTACGTCACAGTCAATTATCACTTGAGAGCACGTCATTATCATTTCTGGATGGAAATTTAAGACAGATGTGTGGATTTTGCCTTAATTAAAATCATGCCTAGTCTGGTCATGCTTGTATATAATGATATTGATTTATTGGCAATCAACTGCTTATCACACAACTGCAGGAATTCGAATGCGCGCCAAGTAAAACAGCTGGCAACGCCAAATGTTTGTGAAGTTGGCTGCGTGAATTGTAGACCAGCTCAATTGAACAAGGAACCAATTAAGAGGAACCACAATTCAGCAGAATAATTTGATAGCGCCATCTAATGTTTATCGTTGACAGTTTCTCTATGTGGATATACTAACAGTCAACAGCTGGCGCCACACGCAGCAAAACCGCGAAAAATTTAAAAACTTCATTCATCGTGATTGTGTCGAATAGTATGAAGTTTTTCAAATTTACCGGGCTACGTTTATTCAATTACGCTTCTTTTCGTTTGTTCTCTTAATATTCTCGTTTAAAATATTTAAATAGTATTCCTTCCGGAAAGGCTCCGCTGGCGCGGCAAACATTTGTGGGGCACCTAACTGATAACAATTCAAATACGAAAACTCACCATTGCTGTTAACTGATGTTCGCTGCTCTCGGCTACCATCGAACCTGTTCGAGACGATAACAGAGCCTGGCTAGGCAAAGCGAATATCGTAAATGTGGCTTGAGTGCTTTTAATTCTTTTGCGTGCTGCTGCTCAGTTTGTTACAAAAATTGTTAGTCTTAAAATCTTTATTTTTATTTAAAAAATACAGTGTTTAATACAGGTGCAGGTGTCGTCGGTATGTTTCGCTAGTCGATTAATCGTGATCGTCGGTATTTACTGCGGTTTTTACTCCGCTCGAGTGGTAGCATTATTTTTCGTAGGAAAAAAAACTGATCGGCGTCTGTCTTTGGCTTTTCATGTCAGTGTGTGCGTGAGTGTTTGTATGTCAATTCATACATGTACATACGTATGTATGTATGTATGTACAATTGTGCATATTCCGTGCGTTTTGCTGGTGTTATTCGGTCTGGGCAAACACAAACCACATTTTAATATTTAACTAATATTAATAATTCACACACACGCAATCGTAATACCAACAGTAAGAGGTATATCAGTTAGCCAAGCGAACGGCAAACTGTCTCATTGCACCAGGAGCACCTCGACACACACACACACACACAAGGTGGATCAACATGCAGTATTTAACTGTTATCATTTTGAATTCGCCTTTGTTACGCGCTTCGCCTGTGCTGTGCAACGCGTTTTGTCTTACATACACATATGAAAAAAGGGTATATGCGCGTCGTACATACGCTACTCCATACGCTCGGCCAACGCGATGAAAGAACCGAAATTTTGCAGCTATATTTTCTGCTCATTCGCGTTCGTTTAGCTGCTCGCTTGTTACTGTTGTTGTTGTTGTTGTTTTCATTGTTGTTGTTGTTATTATTATTATGTATTGTTACTGTTGCTTTCGGCTGCGATTAGAATTAATTGACAAATGGCGAAAAAATGTTGCTTTTTGCTTTGTGCCGTGGCAAAAGGCAAAACCCAAAAGCAAATGCAAAAACAAAACGCAAAAGCAAAGACAAAGCGCAAAGACAAAGTAACAGACATTGCAAGAGCACAGTGTGGAATATATCAATAAATTATAACACAAATTTCATACAGCGCTTAATAGCAAACGTATAGCTCGACGGAGTTCATTGACCGCAACAACTACAACAACAGCAGCAGCAGCAGTGTCAAGCGAGATTACCTGTAGAACTATAAAAAATAGGCATAGCACTAACATAAGGTAACTCGAAATTAACACCTGTTACACTCGCAAGTTTGGTTATGTTATCAACATATTAACCCTACAGTGAGCCACGGGGGTTGTCGCTGCATCAACAGTGAAAGTGTGTGCTAAAGCGTAAGAACTGTGCTACCCCAACCCTGACCTTGTCAAACTGAAAATTGTGCATACCAAGTGTTAACCCGTGAGCGACCCAGTGCCTGATTATGCACTTTTGAGTAAAAATACATTTGTTTTTGTTTTGCTTTTTTCTTTTAGTTTTTTTCATGCTAAAAGTAATAAAGAAGTAAATCAAAGGAGAACCGATTCAAGTGCGTTAAGATGGCAAAGTACTCGCCGCTAAGCAAAAGGGCCAAGATGTCCGATCCATCAGCGAGTTTTGAGAAGAATTTCAACTACAAGGAGCTGGAGGTGATTGGCAGAGGTGTGTATTATCTAAAAACAATCTAATGTGAAGTGTGTTTTCATTAGGCGTAACGAATGTAGGGGAAGTGCCATGTAATTTGGATTCCACTACCCCGCCCAGGTGTGTAACTGGGGCTCTGCGAGTTCCATTGCATACTTTTAGGTTAGGTTTTCAAAACCACGTGCAACACCCGTGCACCCGTGTGTGCGCTACTTTCGAAAAGGGTATAACTAGCAGCTGAGAAACGATTCAAAAAGCGCAAGCAAGTACAATATCCAGATAAGAGGCCAACAAACATTTCGAGTTATTTGAGTTGTGTGTTCATAAAGAAACAAAAGAACTCGAAAAATAAATAATTAATTGCGTCACTGAGCTCGCTGTGGTTCTGGTTCGCCTAGTGAATGCTAACGATGCTTGCTTATTGTTACTGCTTTGGTTATTTCCAGGGGCGTAGCCAGGCAGAAGGGATGCTGCCATGTAACGGCAACAATGGGTTAACCTTGTGGTTATTTCGAGCAAATCTTAAATCGGGAACAGGGCACAGGACTGATCGGGTTACAATTTATAGCAGAGATTGGGATGGGGGGAAAACAAGTTCACCACTTTGTAAATAATATAAATGTAGCTGTTACGTTTTCGCTTGTTTTCTTGCTTCTTGCCTTTTGCTGTTTCTTCGTTTCTTCGCGTTCACTCAATTATTGCCTCTTGCTTGCCTACGCTTAGTTGTTGTTGCCTTTGATTTGTGCAAAATTTTTGACAATTGAAAGAGCAGCCGAAAAAGCAACAAGTCGACAAAATAGTCGAGTGTGTGCGAGTGTGCGAGTGTAGAGGGGCGGAGGGGCGGAACTGTTCTTTGTTTTGTTTTGTGTTTTTTCTTGGTATATATTTTGATTGTCTGTTGTATTAGGCAGTTAGGCAGGCGGCAGCAAACCTGGCCTTGTACTTGACTCTAGCAACTTTTTCGATCACTAAACGCGAAACCTGTGCGAAATGTGGGAAATATATTACTTAGCAGCAGCAGCGAGAATGTCACCCGAAATAGAACTCAACTCCCACGCCACTGTCTGTATATCGTGTACAACTTGTCAGTCTCTTTTACAGTCTGTCTGTCCATCCATCCGTCCGTCTGTGTGTGAGTCTGGCCCTCCCGGTGATAAATTTCCGCTGTCAGACTTTTGTCTCTCTAATTCGAATCGAAGCGTGTCACATATGTATCTATCTATCTTCTATCTATATGTGTATATATAAAGTAGTTCGTTCTGACTGACTGACTGACTGACTGATCATCAACGCACAGCCCAAACGGCAGGATATAGCGACCTAATTTTTTCGCAGAATGATTGCTTATGACCCTTAGGTGCACGTTAAGAGCTGAAATCTGCTAACCCCCTCCCCCTTTCAACAGCGAAGAGCAACTGTAGCCACAATTTTAAAGATAAAAACTTGGGGCTTAATATACAAGTAGCTATTGACTACCTAAGTCTATTCTGAAAATTTCAGCTAAATTGGACAATAAACGCTGGAGTTATTCGAAATTCAATTAATTAGTATGGGGAAGGGGGGAAACCAAAACAATGCTCGCATGCCAGATGAACTGTGTAGACGTGTAATATACGTGTGAGCATCGATATGCTGCCATATTCATTTAAAATACATAATTGTAATTGATATTTCGATATATTGCGAAATGAATACATTATCGATGTTATCTATCGATATACACACACATTATCTGTGTCTGTGCTTTTGCCGTTTTCGTCATAGCAGCGGATATCTTGAAAAATCAGCCGGCTGGCTTATCAGACACAGCTGACGCCACGATTTGGGGTTTGAATTTAGGTTTTGCTTTTGCTTTGGGTTTGCCATTCACTTTGTTTGGCTTCTAGCTAACATTAGCTATGTACATATTTGTGTGCGAAATTTAGTTACATACATACATACAGTATGTATGTATATGTATGCTACATAGCGCACTGACGCTCTACCCTGCCAAAATGAAATTCACTTGCTCTTATCTGTTCGCTTGTCTTTCCATGGGTATTTTGTTGATTAACATTTCATTTGGTTTTGCAATTTGCTTTTGTTACTTTTTCCAGCTCTCTTCACACTTTTAGTCCAAGGTTAAAATACAATCATATACATGCACACACACAGACACACTAACGTCTGTGTCCTGTGCGTGTGACCTATATTACATTTATAACACATATAAGACTCATTGCTCTCCCCTTTGCAGGCGCCTATGGCACCGTTTATCGCGCCAGCGACAACAGAACCGGCAAGCTCGTGGCCATCAAGAAGGTGAGGATTCAGCTCTCCGACAATGGAGTCAGCGCGTGCACGCTGCGGGAGGTGTCGCTGCTCAAACAGCTCAATGCATTCAATCACGAGAACATTGTCAAGTGAGTATGACGGTATGACAGTATAACAGATAAGTGCAGTAGTCATATGCAACTGTGTGTGTGCGGGTGTCTGCTTATCTAGGTGGCGCCTCACACTGTTTTCCAGCTAATTCAAAAACTAAACACTCGCACTCACACACATCCACACGCACGTGCAAGTGCTGTAAAAACAGTTAATTCTGTACACAGATTACGGAGTATTATGTATGCATGTGTGTATGCTCTCTTTTCGCACTGTCTATGTTAATAACAGACCCATTTGCTTGTGTGTTTATCTTTGCTCGCCCCCCTACTCTGACCTCGAGCAGTCACTCAAAAAGGCGTTACTGCAACGATCACACCAACAAATTGCATCACACACACACACACACTCACATACACATGCAGTGGCAAATTACTTAGCAGCAAACGTCAAACTAAGTGGCGCCGGCTAGCGCTGATAACAGCGTCGCAAATTTATTTGCAACAGCAGAACTCAATCATTTGGCATTTACGTGAAAGTTAAGGCGATAATTATCATTATCATTATCATGCATGCCATTATGGCATTGGTACAAAGTTTGCATAGTTTTAACAACTTTGTTTACAAGTCGGCGCCAACTTATACCAACATGTTGGTAAGCCAACTAATGTATGAAATACTCTGCAACACACCTAAAGGTGTATACACACGCGCACACTGGCGACACACAGCGCCCAGCCGAAACAACAAAAACCACTCATACTCTCAGTGCTCAAAGCAGCGAGAGAGAGAGAGAGCGCTTTATTCATTCTCTCAGCTACGATCTACGATCAAGTTCGAATGAGTTCGATGTTGTTTGTGCGCTCAGCGGCGAACAAGTTGCAGCGCTTGAGTGAAAATGAAATTGCAAAATAAGTAATAAGACAAATTCTTTGTATTTTTTATTCGAATAACTGAAAATAAACCTTGTTTTGACCAAACAGCGGTCTGCTTTGCACATTAAAGGCATAATAATCTATGTAAAATCACTTTGTTTTGCAAACATTTATTTTGTAATCATTTTGCCAGCAGCCAGCCGGCACTTTAGTTAACAGCGCGAGAAAAATGTTACTTAACAGAAATACGTGGGGCAATGGCGTTGCTCGCTCAGCGTTGCGCGCTCTCGATCGAAAATGGTGTATACATTTTGAGTGGAGTAATTCGTTTAGTACGCGTCATTTCCGCAGCATGGCTGATGGCGCCAGCAATACCCGCAACATTTTATGCCAACCAATTGGGGTTTTGTAGAGTTTTTTCAACCGATAACTTCCCCAGCTGTAGACTCACACTTATGCATTACAAATTCCCCTTTCGCACACAGATTGTACGAAATATGCCAGTTTTTGGAACGTGATGGCAGATTGCTCATTCTGATGGTGTTTGAGTATCTAGAGCAAGATTTAGGCGAACTACTTCGAGCTCTTCCACCCCGCGGTTTGGCGCTCGAAACTATACAGGTAAACCCTCTGGAGCATGAAAAATGCTTATAATTTGCTTAATTAAAGTTTTATTTGTGTATTTTAGCGCCTCGCAAGGGAACTGTTGACTGGGGTGGATTTTTTGCATTCACATCGCGTCATACACCGCGACCTGAAGCCACAGAATTTGTTAATCTCCTCTCAGGGGCAATTGAAAATTGCCGACTTTGGTCTGGCCAAAACCTTTCAATCACAGATGAGACTCACCTCATTGGTGGTTACACTGTGGTACCGCTCACCCGAGGTGCTTCTGTCCCAGGGATACAACAGCTCCGTGGACATATGGAGTGTGGGATGCATTATATTTGAGATGTACACACGTAAGCCCATGTTTCCGGCCGATACTGAGCAGGATCAACTAGATCGCATTTTCGAGTAAGTGTGAAAATTAAATGAATTTGATTTGGAAATAATATGTTACATTTCGACCGCAGATTAGTCGGACGACCCACGGCTGACCAGTGGCCCAAGAGCATTCCCATTTTGCTGGAAACCTTTCCGGCACGGGAGCAGAAGAGGCCACGTGATCTATGTCCAGCTTTATGTGATATAGCCGATGATTTGTTGGATGTAAGTATTGTGAATTTCCGCTTCTGCCATTCTATTAAGCATTATCCTTCTGTTTTGTTTAGAAAATGCTTTCGTTTGATCTGCATCGACGTCCGTCTGCGCAGCAATGCTTGGAGCATGAATTTTTCCGGCAGGATCTTTAGGGGATCGCCAGGCGCCAGCTCATATCCTTGTCAAAATGTTCCTTTATATTATATACTTATGTGTATTTTTTTTGTTTATTTTTGTATCTAATCCTTAAACATACATATGTACTGTTAGGCTTAGTGTAAGCAACAGCCAGTTTAATTGTTAAACTGCCGTCGGACGAAACTCGCGGATTTCGCAATCCAGTTGAATATGTGATACAACCTTGTTCAGGACTAGAGACATGCTCAGGCATAACCATATACCATATATATTTATTATATTACTACATTACGCACAACTCTTCAAAATTGCGCTGTTTGTAATGCCCACTGCTACTATAGCTAGATGTAATTGCATTTTTATACACACAATTTACATATATTATACACAACACTTTGTAGTCTATTATGTAGTTCTTATAAGCGCATGAATAAAGCATGAAACTTATTATTATTTAACATAATCAAGCAGTATCTCATCGAATTTTTTTGGGTCAAGCGTGTATGCGGCTTCTCCGATTCGCAACAGACAGCTCCGCAGACAAAATGTACTTGGCTGAGATATATCGCTATGCCAAGATTTTGGCAAATCATTCTGATATATGCATAGTGAAATTAAGTGTCTGGCCACTAATCACAGTGCCACAGAGAATACAATTAACTGCCGCGCGATTTTCTTTTAGGAAGATATATCGCTAATCACTGTGATATAAAATTAAATGAAAGGTGTGCTTATCAAAGTGATAAGCACTGCAGTATGCACTATTTAAGGCAGCGCAGCTTTTCTTTCGAACTGTATTGGTTTCGCACAACGAAGAAGTGAAAGTCACGTGTGTTGATATGGATATCCTAAGGACGACTTATAATGCGAACGAACGTATCTGGAGTGGTGCCAAAGCGGTCAAGTTCTACGACGTTGACTTTCCCATAGGACACATTATACACAGAGTACTGCAGAATTATCCTAAGAATGTTTGTCAGGTACTATTAACATACTTTATCTAAGATCCTTTTAAACTGTATATAATCCTATTTTTCAGGTCTGCGTGGCGGATGGCAAGAGTGCCACAAATCAGGACATACTCTCGTGGTCTGTGCGATTGGCTCAGATCTTCAAGCAGCGTGGTCTATGTCCTGATGACGTCATTTGCATTGCAGCCCGGAACAGCACCTATGTGACACCTACTGCTGTGGCCTGTTTCTTTAATGCCACGCCCTTTCATGCTGTGAATCCCATACTGGATGTGGATACGCTGAAACATGTGCTCTCTATAACAAAACCTCAACTGATCTTCTGTGATGCCGTGGACTATGAGAAACTGAAGACTGCGAGTGCCGCATGGACGCCGGAACTGATTACTCTTACGGGCAGAGTTCAAGATGTTACGTATGTGGAGGAGCTGTTATCACCCACAAAGACTGAACTGTACTACCAGTGAGTTAACATAATATTCGATTGTGATAATTATTAAACCATTATCTCTCCTTGTAGGCCTGAACCTCTGCTCTTGGGTGGCGATCAGACCGTGGCTATATTATGCTCTTCCGGCACTACGGGAAAACCCAAAGCTGTTTGCATGTCTAGCCATACTCTGGTTTCCAAACGTTTGTAAGTATTGTGGCTATCATTATTTATAAAATATTTTTAATCTCTTAATCTCTTGACAGCTTTTACAGCAGCGAAACGGTCACCTATTTTGGTGGCAGCTTGGACTGGATTTCAGGCATATTATATTTTCTAAGCTCCGTTATGGACGGCTCCACACGCATCATAACCGATAAGCCTTTCAGTCCAGAGCATTTTCTGGAGCTGGTGGACAAGTATAAGATTACGGCTGCTAGTCTTGTACCTCAACATGTATCTGCCCTGATTGCCTGCCCACAGGCTACTCCCGAGCGTCTCGCTCCCCTCAATAGGGTGTTGGTAGGTGGCGCTTGAATTTCTTCCGACTTGTTACAGCATCTGCAGAAGCTGCTCCCACAAGACTGCATAAGTGTGGGCTATGGCACCACAGAGATGGCAGCCATTAGCGTACAAATGTATGTGGAGAAGTTTGGGAATTCTGTGGGGAATCTAGGCAATGGAATGAGAGCACGGATAGTTGATGACAACGGCGAGAATCTGGGACCTGGTGAACTGGGTGAGGTGTATTTGCATCATGGCCACAAGTGGAGTGGTTACTATGGTAATCCTTTGGAATCACAACAAATGCAGGATTCTTTGGGCTGGTTCCACTCCGGAGACATAGGCTACTTTGATGAGCATGGCAAACTGTACCTGGTGGATCGCAAGAAGGAGATCTGCAAGTGCCAGGGCTTTCAATATTGGCCCAATGAGATTGAAGTGGTTATAGCAGAGCTGCCTGATGTGCATGAGGTGTGTGTGGTGGGTCTGTATGATGAGACGTATGGAGATGAACCAGCTGCTATGGTGGTCAAGAAATCCAGCAGTGCTCTCACGGCAGAGCAGATCAAAGAGCACGTGGCCCAGCGTCTGGTGGTGGACTTCAAGAAGCTCCATGGTGGTGTTCACTTTGCGGATGACTTGCCTCGGAATGCTAATGGCAAGGTATTGCGTCGCGTTGTCATAGAGAAACTTCAGGCCAAGTTTTAGTTGGATAAATAAATATTACTTTGCATTTTAGTTATGTATTACATATGTATTGGGTTTGGCTTATTGGTCCTTTTATTCACTTTAGCCAAATGCTAAAATTGTATTTACAAAAAATATTTGTACTACTCTTTGGCTTTTTATGGAATGTTAGTAAATTCATAGTTTACACTTATTAGGCTAGCCCCACAAATATGTAGAATATTAGGGGTATTACTAAATTATCAACCTGATCGGTGAAAGCCTCTACAAACGCTGCATTTAGTGCAGCAAACACCGTAGCAAACCACTTCGCCTGCGTCATAACCAAGAGTCCACTGAGGTCCAGTAACCAGACAGTTAGTAAAACAGACATCACAAAAGCCGCGGTGCCCTCCAAGGAACGACTGGAATCTGCAGAAGTTACAGTGATTAATAATAATAGCAGATTTGCGTTGTATTATACTTACTACTCCACTTGTTGCGTCCATACTTTGAGCCCAAGACGCTGGCTGCAGTGTCGCCCACGCCTACGGCCAAGATGCCGGAGAGCAACGCCAGCGGATTGGGATTGGCGGACACCTTGCAGGGACAGGCTGTCAGCCAGAAAGGCAGGGAGCAGCCGATCAATAAACAGAAGGGAGTCAAAGCTAAGGCACCTGCATCCTTAACATCCTTGAAAGAATTGAAAGCCTGGTTAAGCGTGTCGGCAAACGGTGGTGTCTGCAGTAGACGCAGCAGCTCCAGCACCACAAATATAGCCAAAGCAACACCCGTGCCAATGTAGAGCAGGGCGCATTGGTATACAACGCCGGGTACAAAGACCAGCACGATGAGCAGGTGAAATATTTTGCGCATGCGTGTGCTGGCTTGCGTGGAGTTCCTCAGCTGCCAGCTGACAGTGGCGCAGGTTAGAGCCACGAGCAACAGGTAGAAGCCTATGATGAGCAGCTAAGATCAACAAAATTATTATATGGAACTAAAGAGTTCATTACGTGGTACTTACCCGCTTCTGTTCCTTGAATATAAAACCCAGCAAAGCCATCAATGGGAGGGGTGTGGTCACAGGCAGACAGGTGACGGCCACAAGCAGCAACAGCATCAGCCCGTAGAAGGGCAAGGGCTTGCGCAGGGCCGGAACAGTAGCCAACAGAGCGCAGACGACTAGCAGACAGATCAGGGCGCTCTGCATTATAGTGTTTAGCTGAGCGAAGTCCGTGCTGTGTTCCGTTCCTCGAGTGCATAAATCGTAAATACGGCACACGGCATTTAGCATAAATAAGACCAATCCCTGCACCATGATGGCAGCCTCTCCATACGTAAATGTCCTTGGGAATCCATGCATTACTTTCACATACACTTGCTGATAAACTGCAGTGATAAGAAAGCCAGCTATCGGTGCGCTAATCCGCGTAGTTTCCGGCAGAAATGTTAGGCATACTGTTGTCACTGCGCCAGGTAGCAATTGGAGCACTCGCTGCATTAATCCCGTGTTCACAAAGGTGTTCAAAAGGAAGCAGAGCGTGCTTAGACACATGCCTATTGAGGCCGCAATTAGGAACCGGTGCACTGCGTCCGATGTGCCGCATGTTGGATGTGTGTGCAGATAACTTGTGACTAATGCCAGTGGCAATAACAGACTTAGCCAACCACCAGCCGAGGCCAAAGGTCTGCATGTAATTCAAATAGAATTATATAAACAAATAAAGCAGCTATCGATTTGTTTACTTTATTACCTGGGCAAAAGTGGCTCGTGCATGTTGAATCACACAGAGTTGCGTTGTGTTTACTTTTTCTCGGCGCGAGCAATAACAAATTCCCTCGCTTTACCCGGTTCGCGGAAATGAATGCGTTCGAGACTCTTGTTGCACGCCGTCTATATCAAACATCGAACCAAAGAGAGCTCGTCATTTTTACTCTTTTGGCGCCAACTTTGAAAACGTGCCAAAATGAGTAAACCATCACCCAGTGTTGAGTAATGACTGTAAAAAGTGGTGAATAAGGCTGTGGTGGCTTGTCGATAGATGTGGCTCTTAATGTTAATGTAACATGATAATATGGCACTTGGAAATTAAAAAGTGTGCCAAAAATGAATAAAAAAAGGTCCGAAAGATTGAAAAAAAAACCCCAATATATTGTTATAAATGATATTTAAACAATAAGCATTGTTATATATAAAACAGTAATTATGATAACGACAAAGTCTCTTAATAACTTCCATTTGAATTTCGACGTTGGCGCACTCGTTGTTAACAGAACAAAGAATGTTGCGCAACAAGTCTGTGCGTTTCGGTGCGCACTCGAACTAGTCCGTGCGTTGCAGTGCACACGCTAACACCACAATGTCCGCGAGTTGTTATTCATCGAAACTGAAAGATATTTTGTTCTGTTTGTCAGTCCCTGTATCTGATCCGTGTGTTTCAGATCGGAAAACTGCATTAAAATCGTTAACAAAGTGCAATTCCCTTATAAGAGGCAACCAATTAGTCTTTGGCGCGCAAAAAAGGTAAACAAAGCATCAAGTGCAGTGCAGTTTAACCAACTCGTTCAATAAACTATAAATGGCAAATAAATCTGTTTATGTGGTCAACAAAAGAAATTTTATTCCTAATATATTAATATAGGCCTACCTTAGCGACGTAAAGGGCCAATTTAAGAAAAAATGGTATTGCGCCAACACATAAAAAAAGTGCCAAATTTGGCTGTCACAGCCGCGAATATAAAAAGAAAACCGCAAGCAATGCGAATGCTACTGTTTTTTAAAATAATAGTTGAGCGACAAAGGGTCTGATATACAACAAACATTTAATAAATAAATAACATATTAAAATAAAAACTACTGGAGTGTTTTCAGTGAAAATAGGAGAGATTTAATATAAAACGATAATTGTTATAGAATTTTTAAACATTATTTGATCTAACATAAACACAAAGTATAATAAATTCAAACGTTTAAAAATGGGTGGATTTTTATCTAGTTTATCTAAAAAGGAAATAAAAATGGAAAGGAATATATGCCGAATCATTCAGAAATATGACACGATTAAAAGAAACCCTAAAAAGGAGATAAAGGTGCTTTTACTAGGCAAGTGAAATACGTATTCAAAAATAGATGCTTACTAAGTATTTATAATAGTAGCATTACTAATTGCTTTCAATATATGTATTGAAGTATAAGTATCACCCGTATTTCATACAACTACTAGCTCTGTTTGAATGAATACAATTCCTTGAATTTCATTAAAACCACAGGCACTGGCGAATCAGGGAAGTCAACATTTATCAAACAGATGCAAATTATACACGGAGGTGGATTTACAGTGGATGAAAAACAAAGGTTTATTGAGCTGATATTCCGAAACATATTTCAAGCCATGGAAACAATGGTTGAGGCCATGGAATTGCTTAAAATACCCTATGAGAACGATGAGAATAGAGTTAGTATCAAAAATAATCTTCAGTGTGTAGAACAGGTAATAGAAAGCCCATTTAAATTTCAGGAAATTGCAGTTATGATAAAGCAGACCAACTTTCATGTGGATAGTTTAACTGAGCCCTATATCTGTGCCATTAAAAAGCTCTGGTCCGACTCCGGTATACAGGAATGTTACGGTCGACGACGAGAATATGAGTTATTTGGTTCCGCCAAATAGTAAGTTAAATAATTCTTTTAAATCTGTAAGTTGTTCTAATTCTGTACCATTTAGCTATCTTAATGATTTAGACCGAATTTCGAGTCCTGATTACCTACCAACAAAACAAGATATATTGTACACTCGTTCCCCATCATCGGGAGTTTTCGAGTTTTCGTTTACTATGCTAAATTTTACAGTAAGGTAAATCTATTCAATTCCGATGTTAACATAATGATAAACTTATTTAATTTTGATCAATTGCAGAATGATAGATGTGGGAGGGCAACGTTCAGAGCGAAGGAAATGGATTCATTGCTTTGAAGATGTGAATTTACTGATCTTCTTAGTCGCTATATCAGAATACGATGAGTATTTGGATGAATTAAAAAAATTGGTAAGAGTTTTTTGAATAGTTTACTTTCTCTCGTTATATGTTTGGTTATTTTAGAATCGTGTAAAGGAATCCAAACAATTATTTCAAACAATTATAACATACGACTGGTTCAAACGTTCTTCGTTTATTATTTTCTTCAATAAGATAGATTTGTTTGAAGAGAAAATCCTGACATCGCATTTGGTGGACTTTTTTCCCAATTACGATGGTAAGTAAAGTGCTCACTGCTATTATAGTATTTAACAAAATTCCATTTTTTATTGCATATGGAAGGACCGCAAGGAGATGCACAAACTGGAAAGAAATTTATTCGAGACATGTTCCTCAGTGTAAATGAAAATAAAGAAAGAGATATTTATTCTCATTTCACTTGTGCTACAGGTAATATCATCTACTAAGTTCTTGTTAACCCATTAATTGCACTTATTTTACTCCAGGTACTACAAATATTGAACTCATCTTTGCGGCTGTTAAAGATTCTATTATAAAAATGTTTCTTAGGAAAATTATAGTTTAACTTAACCTAAATAGTGCCTGCCTACTTGCCGAAAAACCAGCATTAATACTGTTGTATATCATATTTTATTTATTAACAAATTTGCACATTGTTTTGGGCACAGCATGTATTTAATTTAAGAAGAATAAGACAAATATTTTATCTGCCTTTAATTTCTCCTTTGCACTGTATAGCAAAATTAATTTTGTTAAACAAAAAATAGTTTTTATTTAATAACAATAGTTGTTTATTTAGGACAGCTTATCTTTCTAATCATAATAATGTCAAACAAAATAGTTTTCAGTATGGATTTGTTTTAATTGACATATGTATATACAATATAATTATATACAAATAAATATATTTTTGTTTTTTTTTGTTCGTGAATTTAATTGGAATTCCAGTAATAACTTTTTATACAGCTAATCTTTATAATCATAATAATGTCTAAAACGCCAGCATCAAACAAAATAGTTTTAAGTATGGATTTCTTTTTATTGGCATATATATATTATATACAATATAATTATATTCAAAATATATTTTACAGTGAAAACCTTTTATAGCGGACATATACCGTCGGCCTACTTTCTTCCACTCAAGAAGGGTGTTCATAAAAGAGTATTGAAGTTGTTTGAAAAAGTACACCCGAGTACCTTCCCTATTGAAGGGGTGTCTACTAAGAGAGTTTTTAAATAATTTTGAGGAAGCGATCGCCATAAAAAGCCTTCAACCTTCTCTATCGATCGGGCATTATAGTCAGATGCGAACGTACACATTCCTTGCTCTTATGTTGCATGCTACAAAACATGCCTTATCTGTGTTTTTTTAAAAACCGAATATTTCAGTGGCAGTCCAGTCTCTTTCTGAACCCCAACGACTACAGTACTGTAACAGAAATGTTACTCACTTGGTTAGCATTGGTTTCTTGTTGTGTCCTGGTACACTGGCTATATAAGACCAACAAGGACTACTATATACTAGCATTCTTTGCTCCTCGAATACACACAAAGGATGGACGGTCTGTCGAAAGCATTGCACCCACACCCAAAGGTCTTACGGTATTCGGAAGTTACTTTGATTTAAGGAAAAAAGATGAGGGTAAAAGTATTTTATATCTGCAAATTAAGTGAAGATTATACTCTTGTGCTTTTATAACTAGTCAGTGTCTTTAAAAACTTCCGCAAATTGGCCAAAGAAATGGGAGAGAGCTATCTGGTTTATTCTTTCGGGACGCCAGTTTATAATGTTATAGATCCGCAACACGAGCCTCACAACTAAGGGTATGCTTTATGATTGTATGCGTCCAGCATTTGGTAATGGATTAATTAGAGCTACAGGTAATTGTATTTATAATCGAATTCGAGTTGTGAAATATATAATATATACATACGCATTACTTTACAGGTGACAAGTGGCAGGTGCGGCGCAAAATGATAACACCCACATTCCATTTCAATATTTATATTTTAAATAATTACTAATTTTAATTTGCAGCTTAGAAAATTTCGTTTCCTACTTATCAGATCGGAAAGCTTCAAGTTTGTTAAACAGTTCCAAGATCAGCCGGAAAGTATTGTGTCTGTGTCCGAACTTATACCAAAGTTTACACTTAATTCCATTTGCGGTAAATATGAACTTGTCGCATTATAAAATAAATTAATATAATAAATTTGTTTACATTTCAGAGACCGCAATGGGCATTAGTTTAGATGAAATGCCCGGCAAGGGGGATCGATATCGTAAGTGCATGAGTATGGTTGAAAAATTATTTCTTAAGCGCTTGAACAATCCCCTGCTATGTAATGACACCATCTACAAATTGTTTGCTGCCTACAAGGACGCGCCGTACTTAAAGGTTATGCATGATTTTTCAAGTGAGATTATTGCCAAGCGTCGCCTTCTCTTGGAGAATGAACTGTAGCACAGGGTGCAAGAACAATTGCTGGATGATAATAAGTATGTATATACATAAGAATATAAATCCATTGGAATATTATTTGCTTGTTTATTTTTTAGCAACATTACCAAGAAGCGCCCCTACGCCATGCTCGACGCTTTGATTTATGCCGAGAAGGAGGGACTGATCGATCACAACGGTATCTGCGAGGAGGTTGACACACTAATGTTTGGCGGCTACGACACAACATCGATGGCTCTAATTCTTGCCATCATGAATTTGTCATTGCGAGCAGAAGTGCAAGAGCAGTGCTATAAGGAAATACTGGAATACGTTGATGGTAAATATTCACTCCGATTATAGTGAGTTTTATATGCTATACTCTTTGTCCTATTTGTAGCTGACCTTAACAAAATGGATATGAAACAATTGGCCAACTTAAAGTACTTGGAATGCGTTATAAAGGAAACGATTCGCATGTATCCGTCGGCTCCACTCTTCAGTCGACAGACTCTCAACTATACAGAATTGCCCAATGGTCTCATTCTACCACCTGGTACACAAATTTTTATGCACATTTACGACTTGCACCACAATCCCAACTATTGGGAGAAACCGGAAGAGTTCAATCCGGATCGTTTTCTGCCCCAAAACCAAGAAAAACGCCATTCTTATGCCTATATGCCCTTTAGTGCCGGTCAGCGTAATTGCATTGGTAAGTAATATATAAGAATAAGACGTAATATTATTTATTATATTAATTGTATTTCTATCCATAGGTCAAAAATACGGAATGTTGGAAATTAAAACTCTGTTGACCTTTATAATTAAGGAGTTTACAATTCAGCCCATTACGGATCCCAAAGACCTTATTTTTCTTAGTGGAATTACATAGGAGTTAAAAATAATATTCAAGTTAAATTAGTCAAGCGAAATTAAGTCAAATTTGGTAACAGATCTGTTTTCTATTATAAAAAATAAATAAAATAAAACTGTAAATAAAAAATACATAAAATTGTGCTGTACTGGCTTCAATAAAATGATTATAATAAAATACTGCTGCGCTGGCCGTTGATTTCAATTTTTGTTTCTGTTTTAACGTTTTTTTTATTATTTAAAAAGAGGCACAAAAAAGTCAGTGTGACCCATTTTTAATTCAGTTGGTTTGGCCAACAGCGCCAACACATAAAAAAGCGCCGTATTTGGCTCAAAAACGCCAATTGTGGCATCTTGCGTGTGTGACTGCCGATTACACCCAAGAGAATCGGCAGTAGTGTGTTATCGATGTCGGTGTAAACATTATAAATATAAATAAATAAATGAGTCCCGTTCCGTCTGCAGCAGCGTCAAGTTCGAAGACACACCTGAACTCGCAGTCGCGCGTCAACGTGCCATTAATTCGTGACTCTCGAGTGCTACTAGCGCGGCCAAATCGCATAAAAATAGCAACGTACAACAAAAATACAAATTGTGGCCCGCTGCCGTGTGTTAAATGTGCATTTAAAATTCCCTGAAAAACGGCAATAGTTCTGTTTGCTGCCTTTCAAATTGTGTATTGTGCCAAATCCGCTAAGTAAAAATTTTTTGATTTTCGAACGCCCTGCAGTGCATACGACGAATATCTTCACGCATTGCAACGCCTCAACTGTGCTCATTGTTGTTAATTAATTATTACTGCAGTTAATTTGAATGTCCGAAAATAAAGGCATCATGCTAGCGAAATCTATGCAAAAACACGCTGGACGTGCCAAGGAGAAGGTAAGCCCAGCTCAATTTATATATGTGTGTGTGTGTGTAAACTGCAGTTAAACAATTGGAACAGTAATTCTTTTCTAGGGCGTAGCACACTCTGTCCACCCACTACTACGACGACCCAACTGTCATACTGTGTGTGTGTGTGTGGTGGCCGTGTCCCTGTCCTATTTCCAATAGGGCAACTAGCACAAGCAGCTGTGCTACTATGTGTGTGTGTGTGTGTGTGTGTGTGTGTTCCAATTAGAAGCACTACAAATTTAATTAATACGATAGAAAGTACAAATGTGTGTGTGTGTGTGTGTGTGTAAAAGTAAAACTCATAAAGCTGATGAACCCTGTGAACCCATCGCAGATGCCACACACCTCACTCCACCTCGCTCCACCTGTCGCGCTGTCTAAGGGCCGTGCTGCAATTGAAAGTTTTTCAGTTTGACGATCGAAGCTTTGACTCTCAGCTCTGCTGACTTGCTGCTCTGCTCTGCTCTGCTGTTACTCCACCTACCGATTCACTACACTTGTTTCATCTTTGCCGCTGCTGACGCTGACGCTGCGCTGCGCTGCGTGCACAAGTGAAAGTTTGGCGCTCGAGCGTTGGGTCCAGCAGCGGCCGCTTCGCTTTAATGTGAATGTCAATACAAACACACACACACACACACACACACATACATGTATACTCGTAGCGACATGTGAAAAAGAGTGTAAAATAAAAAGAGCGCTGCAGTTGACCCACTCGACTTGTAAACAAGTTTTTTTGTTTTTTGGGCTCAAGCCGGAGTTAGAGCCGAGAGAGCCGAGAGCCAACAGCATTCCAGAAAATGCTGTAATCTAAGCTCTGCTCAATGATGCTTTTTCTTTCAAGTTTTTACTACTAGTTCGCTCTATTGATTTGCTGCATGTGTATGTGTGTGTCTCAGCGCGTGTGTGTGTGTGTGCCTTGGCATTTACTGTTGGATTTCTAAAAGTTCGTTGATATTTTCTATGCTGTGCGCTCTTTTGGGATTGGGATGCGCACAGCTTCAGCTTCGCTCGTGTTGGTCATTAAACTTGGAACAAATTCCTGAGGTTTTTTCTTTTTTTGGCTGTTTGTAAATGTCGTAGAACAAGTTGAGAATTGTATTTTTAAACTCTTCCAGGAAATCAATTGCAAATCTACTATATATAGCGAATGTTTGGCAATATTGCATGAAGGAAGCGACAGAGTACCGATAGTTGAACTTAAACATGCCACAAATGGATGCTTGAAAGAGTGAACTAAACTATGAGGAGTTGTGTTTACTCTAACGAATGTGCAGTTAAAGAATGCTTGAAAGAGTGAACTAAACTATAAGGAGTTGTGTTTACTCTATCAAATGTTGTTGGGCATTGCTCTGAGTCTTTTTAGAGTGATAAATGTTGTTCACTCTAACGAATGTACAGTTGAAGAATGCTTGAAAAAGTGAACTAAACTATAAAGAGTGGTGTTTACTCTATCGAATGTTATTTGGCATTGTTCTTAGTCTTTTTAGAGAGCTAACTGTTGTTCACTCTAACGAATGTGTCCTTAAAGAATGCTTGAAAGAGTGAACTAAACTATAAAGAGTGGTGTTTACTCTATCGAATGTTATTTGGCATGGTTCTTAGTCTTTTTAGAGAGGTAACGTTGTTCACTCTAACGAATGTGTCCTTAAAGAATGCTTAAAAGAGTGAACTTAACTATAAAGAGTGGTGTTTACTCTATCAAATGTTGTTGGGCATTGGTCTTACTCTTTTTTGAGTGCTGTATATTGTTCACTCTAACGAATGTGCCCTTAAAGAATGCTTGAAAAAGTTAACTAAACTATAAAAAATTGTGTTTACTCTATCGAATGTTATTTGGCATTGTTCTTAGACTTTAAAGAGTGCTAAATATTGTTCACTCTAACGAATGTGCAGTTAAAGAATGCTTAAAAGAGTGAACTAAACTATAAAGAGTTGTGTTTACTCTATCAAATGTTGTTAAGCAGTCTTTTAGTTCCAAATATTGTTCACTCTAACAAATGCGCATTGTTATATATAATCTCCATATACCCCATGTACTCTTCCGGTACAGTTTGTAATAATTTTACGGTTTTTCAGCTGCTGAAATGCCTGGAAGTCAGAGAGCCATATATAACAGAATGTATTTTTACATGTGTAGCCCAAAAATCTAATTTTCTTGGGATTTTCTTTTCTTTTCGTTAGTTTTTTTTTTGCAGCTGCAGAGAGAGTGAGATAGAGATGAAGGAAACGTGGATTTCATAATTTGCGTAGAGTTTATTTTTAAATATATAGACTAGTCCGTAGACAAATAGACAAGTAGATGGATACGACGCCTGAGCACGTTTCGCTGCCCGGCGCTTTTTATTTTGCGCATTGTGTGCTCATTTCGTTAGCAATATGTAATTGAGAGAGTGCGAGTGAGAGTGGGAGACAGTGCAGAGCAGCAGTTGTACCCCAACAAAGCACACTCACACACACACACACTCTCTGGCGTACAGTGTGATTTTCTTTGGTGAAAACTTGTTAAATCGAAACACACATTCATGGCATATCTACAAGATACACATAGACGCGATAGATACATTCTCATTTCGGGTGCGTGCGCCCATCCGCCCCTCCCACTGCCCACTGCCTGCAGTTAGGCTGCTGAAAATGTCGCCTGGCAGTCAATCTTTAAATAGACACCTCGTAGTTTTTACTCTTCATCATCTCTATAGATACATAGATACATTTTGTATCTTTTGTTTTATAACTCTAGATGCCAGCGACTCATCGTCTTCATCGCGCGTCTTGCCCCTTCTACTCTCTCTATCTCGCATAAGTAATCTTTTCCGTTATACTATTTGCGAAATTTCGCCCGCACTGTTGTCGCTCTTGTTGGTTTTGTTTTTCGCATTTTTTTGTTTGCTATTTTTAAGCGTGTCCCGCAACAGCTGCCAAATTTTGCTTTTTGCTTTTCACTTGTAGCTTTTGCTGTTGCCTATCAAACTGTTACTCCAAGCACGGTTGCCACTTGCAGGCAGAGAAAAGGAACTAATTTCATGGATATAGAAGTCCATGCACTTGAGCATGAGCAAATGAAATATTGAGCTTCATAAACCTTTTAAAGTGTTCTCTGCAAACTTACTACATTTATTAGTATATAATAGAACTTCATCAAAGAATATGCATAGCAGCTAGTCACATCTATGTCCCTGCATTCCTCCATTCTTCTGATATGAAGGAGTTGGTAAATCTCTCATATTTTCACAGCGAAATATAATGAAAAGAAAAGCTATTGCAGTAAATAAAACACACCATTGCACCAAGAGTGTGTTCACCTGTGGCAACTGTGACTGCCAGTCTGCCTCTTCACTTCACCTCACCCCCTTCCTTCATTTCGCTTTTGGCGCTGCATCGACAAGTGACATTTTATTGGCAGCTCAATTTAACTCACAAATTTGCCTTTGCCTGTTGCATATTGAACTTCGTGTAGCATCGCCAGTGCATTTCACTTCAGCTCGCTTTAAATGTCAATTGTTTTTATAGAGAATTTCACATAAAACATTACACGAAGTGCTGCCTATTTTAAACTGCACTGAAAGACACACTGATCGATGGATAGGCTGTAGGTATTGATTGTATTACTGCAGCTACAAGATAATCTATCTATATTCGCTTTCTATATCTATAACTATACTAATTCATCTATGAATTGTGAAATGTATAGGCATATTACAAACATAAACTATATATATATATTAATATACAATGATCGATGGATAGGCTCTGGGTATTTGTATCTATCTATCAATATTACATTTCTATATCTATACTAACAACTGTTTTGCTCTTTCAACTATGAGTACTTTTGCTTGAGAGAAAGACTGTGTGCCCTTAGGCGGAAGACTGTGTACTCTCTCCCAGGTATTCAAAAAACTCGGAAAGCTACAGTCGGATGCAACCGACAGTAGTAGACCCTGTACTTTCCCTCGCCTCCTTCTGCCTGTTACATACATTTCTGAATTCAAATCACTCGAATGTATAGGCATATTACAAACTTAAACCTTATATACTAATATACCATTAATTTTTCACAGTGCATAAGCCGCAAAACTTATGTAATTATGGCAAGTGTGCTTGGCTCAAATTCATAAAATATTTCAGAATTTCTTATAGTATCTTATGCTTAAAAATCGAGTAATTTACCTTATTATGATTGATAATTCCTGCTAATTATACATGCATTAACAGCGTCTAAATGTTGTACATGTCTCGGCTTGCAGCGGTGTCTAAGCCATTCATTCGAGCCGTAAGACAATAATACCCATTTACCAAGTCCAAGTTTCCCAGGCGAGAACATGAAGTGGTGTGGTTACTGCAAATCAAGACCCTAGGTATCAGATTAAACGTAGAACAACAAACAATTTGTTGACTAAACTTGAAAATGTTTGCAAGCGTATATAGTGAAGCGCCAGCAGAAAGGGCGGCACTCGAGTTTCGAGTTTCAGCTGTATAAACATGACAATTCGCATGACCATATTGATTAGCCGTAGTTGCAGTACGCCCACTTTTCATGTGAAATAGGGGGCGTTGACGCAGGCAGAGAGCGCTTATTAAGCGTTTCAATCAGGCGCAGACTACTCGATTGAAGTTGCGACACTCAAAGATACAGATACTGCTACGGCTATAGCTATAGATACAGATACACCATCTAGATGCGGATACAATTAATGCTGACGTGCGCTGATAATGGCCTGCGTGTGTGTGGCTGTGTGTGCCTGTGTGTGTATGCCATTTGATTATAAAGCTTATTATTATGATTATTGTTAACAAAAAGAAGAAAAAATATTCAATTATAGAAATTGCCAACAATAATCGACTGAAAGTGACGACTGCGCAATGTGGGAAACGTTTTCGCTTCTCCTCCTCTCGAGCAATGCTTTTGTTGTAGCTGTTGATTGCATAACAATTGAATTACGTTTAGACGTTTATTGGCACTTTATTTAATACACATTTTTATGCAATTGCAATTGTTGTCATTCCATAACTGAGCAGACGCAGACAGACTGCCGACTGCAGACCGACTTCAGATGACTTCGAGTTCTTTGACTGAAGTTCAAGTCTGTGCCCAGCACAAGTGCCGCTCATTATCAACGCCTCGGCGCCAGTTTAGTATCAAAATGTATACGAAATACAGTATAGTAAACAAAATACGAAAAACAATACGGAGTGAGGCACTTGAAGTGGCCAGCAAGGTCAATTACTGTGCGGAGTGCTCACAGGTCGTATAAGTAATTTCCAGTCGAGTTTTTTACTTTTTATTAACTCACACACAGACTGTTTTTTGTTGTGTGTAATTAATGCGGTACGTGTGATTGAATCGATTGAATGTTTCGTCTATACACTGGCCGAAAAATCTAGTTAAAGGCATTCACCTTGACTCAGCTGTGTGCCCGACTTACTGTTGCAGTTCATACTAGTACATACTAAATATATAGTATCTATATGTAAATATATAGTATCTTTATCTAAATATATAGTATCTATAACTAAATATATAGTATCTATAACTAAATATATAGTATCTATATCTAAATATATAGTATCTATATCTTAATATATAGTATCTATGTATATCTAAATATATAGTATCTATATCTATCTATCTGTATCATAATCTATACCATGTGTATGCATTTCAATATTTTGCATCTGCTTTGGGCGCTGGTTTGTTTATTGAACTGAAAGCTATAAATGAAATTTATAACAAAATGCTTATAGTATGACGTCTGATGACTTTTAGCAAGGTATATAGTATATAAATTTGCTTAGAATAAGAGTTGCTATTAGCTAATTAATGAATAGTAAACTGACACTTTTATTAATGGCATAGATCGCTCTAAGCGAGTGACTACTGTACTTTTTAATGGGAATTTACTTTAGTGCGCAACGATGACGGATGAGCATACTCGAGCGAGTGCACAGAGCACTTGGACTAGTGCATGTGAAGCACTAGACATATCAGATTTAGCTGCAATTTCACTGGCTTTTGTTGCTGTTGTTGTTGCTGTTGTTGTAAAGAGAAAACTTTGCCCTAGAACAAAAGCGTTAGTCAACCCAAATTGGAGGTATAGCTGGCACGCGATGCGCTTGGCTGTTTGTGCCACTTTTGTCTGAATGTCATAGAGTATGAATGCAACTGGCAGTTGTACAGATACACACACACACACACACACACTGGAGTGTATATAAGCTATCTGCTGTGGGAAACTGTTGCACCCTGTTAACATTATTATAAATGTGGCTCTCAGTCTGTCTATTCGCGAAAGTGTTGTCAGATACCGAATATAAAGTTGTATATATACAAAAAACTAAATAACAATAGCTATTTACTCTAGCCAAACCGGTTGCTGGTCGTGGCAACAACTGCGCTTCAGCTTATGCAATCAGCACTTAAAAATATAAATGCAAATATCACATAAAGCCGCACTTAATGAACCCATTAAAAGCGTCGATTCAAGTGCCAAAACTTCTTGCTCTAGCGCTAATCTCCACTCCACTCTTTACTCTCTGTGTCTCCCTAGTGCCGCTCACATTACGCATACGCCGTGTGGTCCCAAGTGCAGGCATATTACGTATACGTCATGCTGTTGTTTCTTTCGTCTAATTTCGCTTAATTGCGCTGTGCTCAATTCATTTTTTCATTCTAATTTCTGTTCGTTATGCCCGACTGGCTGTGGAGCATTGCCAAATTAGCATAGTTCACAGTTTGCCGTTTCCAAGGGGCCTTAACAAATCCGCACCTGGAGCCAAGCAGATGCCGCATTTCGAGTGCAGTTCGTCGTCGTGTTGCACAATGACAATCAGGCGCACAAATTGTTAAAGTGCAATCATAATGCACAAAATTCATAGCGCGCTCAGGCCAGTGCCATTTGCCATTGGACTCGCTTGGGGGATGCTGTGTGCCGCTCAAGGTTACCATAGTTATCGTTGTCGTTTTCAATTTGCCCCACGTTGAATTTGCTTTATGTAACCCACCTTCCACCAGGGGGAGGGGGGAACGGAACGGAAACGTAGCTGTAGACATCGTTAATTTCAATGAGATTTACTTGACGTTTTCATGCAGTTGCAGTTGCGGTTAGTACTACACAATTACTTGTACTTGTAATAACTGTGTCATTATGCACTTACCCGTGGAAAAGTATGGGCTGTGAGCCAGAAGAGTTCTCGGTTCTCGGTTCTTACGGTTATCTGAGGTGAACGTTTATGTCTTATCTAACGATAGCTTAAAGCAGTTTATGTACTCAGCTGAGATAGTTTATCTGTTGCTGAATTTGATTTGTGCGAGTAGCAATCTAGGGAGTATTTTTGCTAAAGATTGAAAGAAAACTAGGCATAATAAGCCTAAAGAATAAAAGTATCTAGTACTAAATGCAGCTTAAACAGAGCTCAAAAATAATATAATAAATGAAGATAGATAGATAGATAGGTATAATATGCCTAAGGCACAAAAGTATCTAGTACTAAATGCAGCTTAAACAGAGCTTTAAAATCCATATAATATAATAAATAAACTAATTTGTAAAGCTAAAGCACAGCTCATGCTATATCAGGTTTATATATGTATCTAAAGCTTTCATTCGTACTGCAGTTAAAGTAATGTGAGTTCAAATTCAAGCTCAAACGTTTACCTGCGCCACTTAAAGCTTTTCTTCATTAGATGCTGCACAAGCCAACTATAGACTGTGTGAGTGTGATAGTTAGGCCTTTATCTTCAGCTGGCTATTTATAAGTCGTAAAGCTAAGCCACAGCTCATACTATAGTACAAGTTCATCAAAGTATCTGATGCCAAGCTAGTTGTACCTAAAGCTTACATTCATACTGCAGTTAAAGTAATGTGAGTTCAAATCCAAGCTTTAAGGCAAAAGCTCAAACGTTTACATAGAGCTCTTCTTCATTAGATGCTGCACAAGCTAACTATAGACTGTGTGACCACGATAGTCAAGTCTTTATCTTCAGCTGGCTATTTATAAGGCGCGTTATCAGCCGTGTGTGGGGTTATCTTTATTTAACTTGTTCAATGTCAGCATAAAATGTATTTTCAAATTTACTTAGCCAGACTCGTTTCTGTTTCTGTATTTTTATTTGCTTTTCTTTACTTTTTGGCATTTTTATCTGCTGAAGCAGGTTTTCTTCTGGCTGCAAATGGCTGCGATGCGAATGCAATTGAGTTAACGACAATTGAATGCAATGCATATTGCGAATGCATTACAAGCTACGCAACTTGCAGCTCGATTGGCTCATTGGCTCATTGGGCAGAGGCCATATACAGCTGACTGAGCTGCCATACATAGCATGTGTGTGTGTGTGTGTGTGTGTGTGTGTGTTACGGCGGCATCAGGTGTTTGACTGCCAATTGGCTATAGGCCGTTTGATCAAGTGGAAAATATGCTTTGCGCAAATGCTGATTGCTTCAGATACATTTTTGCCCAGCCTTTGGTAATTAAAAGCAGTTCACTGACTTTTAAGTACACAGTATACTATAGTACTATATACGATGCGACTGACTGGGAAATGGGCTAATGGAATTGTCAATCGGCACTGATGCGTGCCAGCGTCGACTTCACTCTAGACTTGCTCTGACAGCGACATGAATACTGCACAGCTTAATTGTATGTCTACCTTAAACACAGATACATAAGTATGTATATATGTACAGTCAGACGAATTATAATCTTTTTGGCACACTTTCCGCTCTCTCTCTGTGAAAATGCAGCCATAAATTGAAAGCTCAACTCTCATTCTTAGCCACTAAAAGTGGAAATGCCATCACACGTCCGCTTATCTTTGAGATTTGTGCGCTTTGCGGCTCTGCTGATAAGTGGGCTAGCATTCCCTATATACTTTGTTTTGTGTAATGGAATTTCAGCTGTTATCAGCACGTGAAATGACCAGTAACCGTAACACATTGCTGCCCGTTGCGCAATCTCTTTAATATTATTATTATTATAACTATTTCATATGCCATTATTATGTTTACTTTTTTGAGCGTTTTAACACTGCTTGATGGAGGTTTTTTTGGGCAAGAACTGTAACGACTGTTGAGGCTCTTAATGCACAAGAATGTGGCTAAAAGTCAAGTGGAAA
Organism: Liodrosophila aerea; assembly: GCA_035045005.1. Taxonomy (NCBI): domain Eukaryota; kingdom Metazoa; phylum Arthropoda; class Insecta; order Diptera; family Drosophilidae; genus Liodrosophila; species Liodrosophila aerea. The sequence continues at coordinate 223,447 of JAWNNL010000652.1, forward strand.
TTATAGCTAAGTAAGAATAGTAATACTTGCTTTTAGGTAGTTTTAAATTATAGCTAAATCAATTGAATTGAATATAGCAACTGCCACTACATCTAGTGGAAATTATGCCTGAATAATAATAGTAATACTCGCTTTTAGATAGGTTCGAATTATGTCTAAAGTGAATATAGCAATTGCCACTACATCAAGTGGAAATTATGGCTAAGTAATAATATTTATACTTGGTTTTAGATAGGTTCTAATTATATCTAAATCAATGAAAATGAATAAAGTAACTGCTACTATATCAAGTGGAAATTATGGCTAAATAATAGTAGTAATACTTGCTTTTATATAGGTTTAAATTATATCTAAATCATATCTACATTAAGTTAACTTTTCCACTCAAATATTTGATTTGATTTAAGCTACAATTAAAGTGCAGTTCACTTGATTTATACCAAAACTAACAACTCATTTGGCTGTCATTAGCTTAGAATAACACAGAGATTTCTCAGTCTGTAATCGACCTTAGATAAGCCCCAACGGAAGTCCACTTAATGCAGTCCACAAATTACTCAATGATAAGCATAATGAGCATGATAATGGTCACTTGACACAGACTGTATCTGAGTCAATGTTCTCTGGCATAACTATAGATTTTGGCTACGTGTTTCTCTCTGTGTATCTGTGGCGCTCCAGCGGCTGCTCTTGACCCGTTTTTCACAGTTCAGCACATGCACTAAATTGTAAACCATAAAGTTTAGCCAGAAACTAAAAGCATTTAGTTGAATTTGTTTACTCGCACAGATTTAAATGGCGCGTACTATCTGATGTCTGATTGCCCAACGACTGAGTCACGTGCCAATAGAAGCTCTAGAAGATTTAGTTCGTATTTTAATGCAAATCACGTGCCTCCATCGAACACTCAATAGATAGATACATAGATACATTGCGAGTGACCTGATTAGTGTAGCCAAAGTCTCGCTAACTCCAAGTGACAGTCAGTTAATACGATTCGATGTTTGGTTATATCGTTTTGCCTCAGTTTAGTTCTCATAATGAGACATGTGCTAAATGTGAGCTCATGATTTGACCGCATTGTCCGCGAGTATCTAGCAGATACTTGCTTATTTATCGCTACGTATTCTCAATGGCTTGTGATTGATTAGCATGGCATTAACATATATTGCCACAGACACTTATATAACGTATTCGTTAACTCTCTGTGTATATACAGATATTCTGAGTTCATTTCTATATCACAGCAGCTGCCAAAACAAGGAGTAAACAAATGGAACTATTTGCATTTAGTAATAGATATTTAATTCATTTTTTATAATACTAAATAGTTGCCAAAGAACTTCATAGATACATGTGTATATATGCAGCTCTACCAACATTTTGGCTTGGGTGTAGGCAGAAGCGAGCCAGCACTCCCTCTCTCTCGCGCTGTGTGTTGAATCAAAAGCTTTTTGGCATACAAATAGCTTTGTAGCTGTGTCTTTGGCTATATCTGTGTGTATATATATATATCTTGGCCCAGTAAATTCTTTGCAGTTGGCAAAAATATTTGCATTTTTTATTAGCCAACTCGCGACGTATGTATACTAGATGCACGTGTTCATATATAGCACACTATATGCCGAATACCAAAATGTATCCAACAGATACTTAGCTCTAACTAATTGAAATATTTGTCGTGTTGTTGTAGCTATAAATTGATTTATTGCAGCTGCTAATTGCATTTAAAAGAAGCCAAACAAAATCACTTCAAATCGTATCAAATCGTATCGAATCGCAGTGAAAAGCGAGCGAACAAATAGAAAACTAGTAAAGCTAATTGCGAAGCGGAACAGGTTAGATAAACAGCAAAGAAACACTCAAAATACACGGCGAAAAGACAGTCGTGTATCCATACGAAAACTGTGTAGAAATTCACATGATTATTGTGTGAAATGCTAAAAGATACATATGTATCTATACGAAATCAACAGTCACATATTGTTGCCCAATGCATCGACAGGTTTTCCATTATTTTCTTGTCACTATTAACGTTTTAATCACAGTAAAAGGCGCCGCCTGTTTCCGCTCTTTCTCTTTTTTTTAGCCTTTTTTCAGCTAGTTTTGGCTACAATTCAGCGCCGGCTGATTCTGCGGTTGATTCCTTTCTCCCTCGTAATTAGCTGTAATAATTTGTGATTTGTTGTCTATATTTGTCTCAGCCACAACCACAACTGTCTAACTGAATTTTACTATGTCCCCCGCCCCCTCCCTCGATTCACAATTGATGTTAATAGATAAATCATGGCAGTTTCAGTGCTTAGCTCAGCGTTAGGCAAATATTAGTTATTTTCTTTGGGAATTTCTGTCGAACTTTCTTTCTGTCGAGTTTCACTTTCCACTGGCTTAAGCTTAAAGCGATAACGTCGCATCGTCTGCGAAAGAAAGCCCAAACGAGGGAGAAGAGGAAGCATGGAGAGAGAGGGCGGCGACCACGTTTCGATATCAAAAAAAGAAATTATGCAAATGCCAGCTAAATATTGAAAATGTCGCATAAATTGTAGACGAAACGCGTGTTGCGCAATAAACTGCCTTAATTTACACAAATTATGCATGACATTTGATACCCTGTAATCAATTGAGAGTGAAATGAAATGCAGATTTTTGTATCTTAATTGATGAGGATTTAAGTCAAGATAATAGACGGTAAGGCAGAGACTCTACAGTCATCATATGGAGTGGGGAAAAGTATCTATCGAGGGGAGTTCTAGACAACCTCACAGATTATGCATGACATTTGATACCCTGTAATCAACTGAGAGTGAAATGAAATGCAGATTTTTGTATCTAAATTGATGAGGATTTAAGTCAAGATAATAGACGGCAAGCCAGAGACTCTACAGTCATAATTTGGAGTGGGGAAAAGTATCTATCGAGGGGAGTTCTAGACAACCTCACAGATACAGAGAGCAGCAACAAAAGATTTACTTTCCTAAGGGAGCTAGAGGGTCTTTTAGATCAATACGGAAGACTCTTATCACAAAGAGATATCTGACTCTATGTCTATCTGAATCTAAATCTATCTTAAAGGAAAAGTATCACAGTAGATATTGATCATCTAAAACAAACTGCTGAGGAGATAAGATGTTTCTAGCGCTTATAATGACCGACATCGATGTGATAATACCCACAGTGAAACCTGCCTATATCAACCCTAGAATATACTATATACGACTACCACCTTATACTGCCCCAAAATACTTGCCAAATAGCTTATCTTCTTCCACGCTTTATCTGGCTTTCTGTTTGCTCAGTATCTCTGCCAGATTGTAGCGGAAAAGTTAGGATATAACTTATGTAAAGCGTGCGCCATTTTGAGCGCAAATCACTATTAATGACAATTACCAACACGATATACTAGGTACGAGCTGAGCTGATCTGAGCTGAGCTGTTCGCATCTGTTCTGTATGATTTGTATCTGTTTTGGCACGTTTAGCTCGCGCTGAGGCAAGTGTAAGTCATATGACTAGTCGCAGCATTAGGAGGGCAGGGGGAGGGGGGAGCTGTAAATAACCGGTTACTGCCCACAACAACAGTTGGCTGTCATCATCGTCGTCTCTAACGTCTAACGTCTCGCAAAAGCTGTTATATATCGTATATGTATATGGAGAGTGTTTTGGTTTTACCGCTAACCGCTGGCAACAAGTTGTGAGAAGAAAAACAAAATGTACATTTGTGGTAATAGGTTAGGTCTTTAGCTCTGCCACACATGAGTGTGTGTGTGTGTGTGTGTGTGCTGCATGCTTATAAACTAGACACTTGTCAGCATCAACGGCCTCAACTTTGCCTCTAGGCGAGGCCATAGGCGTGCGGCACAGGGCGTGGCCTGCCTATAAATCGGCAGCAGCGGCAGCAGCAGCTCTGACACCGATCTCTAGTCGTGGCACATTTTCCATACCCATTTCTCTTATTCATTCGCTTTTGCACTCACTTGTCTCGCACTTTTGCCGCTGGCAGCAATTTCTACAACTGTTGTTGTTGTCTGTTGCTGTTGCTGCTGCTCGTGTTTATGTTTAATATTCCCTTTTTTCACAATGCTCAGAGTCCGTACATAATTTCTAGTTAAGCTGACGTTGCCATTCCACATACCCTGTAGTTGCTGGCGTGCAGAGCAGGCGTATAGAGTCAGCATATAGTTCGAGTTGTAGTCGTAGATACTGCTCAAATGTGATTTGTATTTCTGTAAATTTATTACCAATTTCTTTAGTGCAAATTTGCTTTCATTTCACTTGTAATTTGTTTGCCCATGGAGCAGATACTTTTGTATCTCAGTCAGGCTTTTGCCTATTGCCTATTGCTAGTGCTTCTTTCACTACAGTTTTTTGTGCTTAACTGCTTGTAGCTGTCTGTAGTTTATAAACTAGGCCAACGTTTGCTTATAGACCCCCTCCACTCCCCCCCGCCCTAGCAGTTAGTCAATTGCTTTTACAATATGTGCGCTGCTGCACTTTACTTTTGTTTGTTCGCCCAGTGCGAATGGGTGTGTGTGTGTGTGTGTATCTGCTTGCATCGATTTATAGTTATGTGTTGCATTTATGAAAGTTGTATCTGGCAGCAGTTACAAGCTACTAGCACATGCATCTGTCAGGCTGTGGGCTGTGCCTGCTGCTGATGTTGTCATCGTTTTATCGTTTATGACAAACTCCTCCGCACGCCCCCAGTCTGCCACGAGCAGAGCATGGCCAAAAGCTGAGCCAACGCACATGTTGCATGCATGGAATTGGCCAAAAGAAAAAACATATTTTGGCCTAGAGTTCTGTGTGTGTGTCTGTGTGTGTGCGTGTGTAGAGGCAGATACACACATAAAAGTTTAAAATAAATGACAGACGCTGGCTATACGTATGTATATGCTCTATACTAAAAGTATATATAGCATTATTCAGATGTCGATGACGCAAACTCTGACTGAGACATTACACAAAAGATTGCCAAAGCAGAGCAGAAGAAAATTGTGGAAGGACGCCAAGTGTTGGACCCAACGCAAGTGCAGGCTGTGGCCTGTGGCCTGTGACAACTGTCGGCATTCTCATAACCCTCCTAGCCATAACGGCCCAAAGTCCACGCAATCATATCTACAGGTTGGCTGTATATATATAGAAATCGCTTTTGCTGTATTTGCATAGGAGTCGAACTAATTGCCAGGGAAATTGATAATAAATCGCTGGCGTGTTAATTAATAAAAACCATAGCGGCATGGCAACCACTCGAAATACACTCGAATCACTCGAAACACTCGCCCACAGAGCTCACTCACTGCATTTGGCTAAAGACTCTTGCCACACGTGGGCACAGCGACAGTATCTGGTATCGGGTATCTATAGCCATGTGTAACTGCAGTCTTCATTCGGCCAATTAAGGTTAACCATAACAATAAAATGTATAAAAATCAAAAATAAAGCTGCGTACAGTTAAGTCTCTTGGCATTTGCCGGTTCTATACAAAAATGGGCAGCAAATGCGTCAACAAGTTGCTGGGAAACTACCCACAACAAAGCCAAATGTAACTGTGAGTGTGTGTGTGAGAGAGTGTATCTCTGTGTGTGTGTGTGTGTTGGTCAGTGTGCCCATAAAAGGTTTTTATGGTGCATGAGATAGATACACTTGTTGGCCATAGTCATATTATATAGTATAGTGACATGCACTGTGCGAAATTTAGTGTGACAAGTTGCCGGAGTAGAGTGAAGGGCTAAGAAAATGTATAAAACAGTTTTAAAACATTATGGAAAATGGAAGGAAAGTATATTTTACTTTTACAAAAGTTTTATAGTTTCACAAATATTTGTATATTTCTTCTGAAGAGTTTTTCTACACAATGAAAATTATATAAAAAAAAGTAGGGAAAGCGACAGTCGGACGCAAAGCTACAGTCGGACGCAACCGACAGTAGGTGACTTTGTACTTTGATTTGGCCTGGGAGTCCATAATAGCAGCAGCATATATGTACATACTCACATACACATACACATGCACTTATACACACACACATACACTTATTCATACAAATATATACTAAAATACAAACAATCAGCAATACTCGTACAGAAATTCAAACTCACAATCAAAAATTACGTTACGCCCTAGTAGCCGCGTACACTGAGGCTTCCCCCCTCCCCTACCCACATGCCTGGTACTGAAAATTGTTTGTCGAATATCTCCGGTGTTTCTTATCCGATTGAGCTGCAACTTGCACCAAACATGCAAAGCATCTAAAGCTTTAATCCTGCAAAAAATGATATGTATATACTAAGAACATTTTTGTAAATTTGAGGGGGAGGGGGATGACTTTTCAAACATTTGAAACAAACTTGACCTGCTTATGTAATACACAAACCTAACAAAAAAAAAATTAAGTCTCTAGCTCTAATAGTTTCCGAGATCTAGGTGTTCATACAGACGGACGGACAGACGGACAGACAGACAGGGCTATATCGACTCAGCTCGTCGTCCTGATCAAGAATATATATACTTTATGGGGTCTGCCACGCCTCCTTCTGCCTGTTACACACAAATGTCATTTGCACAATCTTAATAGACCCTTTTGTACTTTTTTAAAGTACAGGGTCTAAATATGCAAACAAATTTCTACATTTACTAACAAGTATAGGCTGTAAAGAGAGTTTATTTTCCACAATATTTTCAATACACAAAATAAATTACTCAATTTAAAACTTTTGCAATGTCTTTATGCTGCTTCTTACAAAGCTTTTCCCTGTTAAACAACTTGTAATTTCTCCCTATATCTCAATCTGTATTTTAGCTGCTCTTTGCCTAGCATAATTTAGAATTCATATAAAACTCTACTGCCTTAACAATGTGTAGTAAAAGGTTATATAATATATATACTAAAGTGTGATCTATACTATGCATATTCTACACTTTATTAGCTCAGTTATTTTCAAGGGCATTCGTGCTTCGTCTGGTGTCTTATGCTATTACTATATGTATGTACACTCTGGTTAGCTAATCAGTTATGCGCATCAGGTACCTCTAGCTGTATAATTATACATAACGGCGCTGTGTGTCAGCACTTAACGTCTCGTTTCCTACAGAGGAAGTTGAATTTGCGTTCTACACTCACTGCAGCAAGTATGAGTACAGTCAAAATTTAAGAATTATCTCTAGTTTATCGCTGAATTGTTTAGAATGTTATCTGCTCAGGCAAATATTTGCCAACATAAACTGTTTTAGCTGAATCATTAGCTGTACAGAAATCAGGCCAGGCATTACGTATACGCAGTGTGTTGCAGCCTGCAGCTCTCTCTCTAGTAATGGAGAGAGAGAGAGCTCTCATCTCTCTGTTCGCTGTGGGGTCACATGGCAGGCGTGGGCGGGCGGGCGTGCGGGCGGTTGAGCAAACTGTTACAAGGTTGTGTCAGCCATTGACAACTTATCATTGGACTCCGCCGCCTCTCGGCACCTGCTTGGCTGCTGGCCACATTCCAGTGGCTGCCAGCAATTTCAACTCAAGTGGCTGCTGCCAGCACTGTTCTCAACCCAAATGTGCCCCCGTTGACAGCCATGTGGCAACAGCTTTAACGCGCTGTTAAGTATCAATATGTGATGTTCAGACTGCTAAAAAAAATACCCACAGCTTGCCAAAAGATTTGTGTGTGAGAAGAAAAATGCTGTTAATTGAACTGAGTTCGAGTTGATGTGGTCGGACTGGTAGAGATCAGCTACCCACAGCCGGCTTGACCTTGAGCTACACCCACTCTGCAGACAGTCTTATGTATAGTGTATAATGTGTTTTCTTTGCCGTCTTACAGATACTACAAAACTTGGGCAAAGTTGATCGCACCGCAGATGAAATCTTCGATGATCATTTGAACAATTTCAATCGCCAGCAAACAAATGCCAACAAATTACAAAAGGAGTTCAACAACTACATAAGATGCATACGCGGTAAGCTGTGAACTCCCATTTAATACTGAATATTGATTAATTGTTAATTGTTTTCACATTTCATGCAGCCGCACAAACCGCCTCAAAGTCACTGATGGACGCCGTCTGCGAGGTGTATGAGCCACAGTGGAGCGGCTACGATGCACTGCAAGCACAAACTGCCGCCTCGGAGAGCTTGTGGCTGGACTTTGCACATAAACTGGGTGATCAGGTTTTGATACCGCTCAATACATACACCGGCCAGTTCCCCGAGATGAAGAAGAAGGTGGAGAAGCGCAATCGCAAGCTGATCGACTACGATGGACAACGCCACTCGTTTCAGAATCTGCAGGCCAATGCCAATAAGCGCAAGGATGATGTTAAGGTGAGTCTATCTGTAAGCTAATTGAAAGCTAATTTAACTAATTAATACATGTATTTACAGCTAACCAAGGGTCGTGAGCAGCTGGAGGAGGCACGTCGCACCTATGAAATTTTGAATACGGAACTGCACGATGAGCTGCCCGCCCTCTACGATTCGAGAATACTGTTTCTGGTTACCAATTTGCAAACGCTTTTCGCCACCGAACAGGTGTTCCACAATGAAACGGCCAAGGTGAAGTTGACACTCCACACTCTGTATACATTCAATTATTTATATTAACTTTTAACTATTGACAGATCTATGCGGAACTTGAGGCAATTGTTGACAAGCTGGCCACAGAATCGCAACGTGGCTCAAATACACTGCGCAAACAAACAAGTAACTAGCAACAGGGAAAACAATAGCCTTGTTCATACTATTAATACATTCGTTTTGTTTACAGTAAACGCCATCAAGACTTCCAGTCCAGTGCAATCGCCAGTGAACAAACTGAACAACGCCAATGCCAATAATAGCAACAACTATCAGAATCAAATTACCACCAACGGTGGCACCAACAGTCTGGCCAACAGTCGTAAGTAGCCGTAGCTAAGGGTGCCATGTATTAAACTAAAGCTCTATCGATTTGAATCTGTTACTTAATCAATTACTTTTGTTTATCTTTTATGCAATTTACGTATTTGTTTTATCGTTCTTTTTCTTTGCTTCTTTTTGATTGACTTCGAACATAAAACTATAAAAATAAACTATAAATTGCTCAAAACTGTACAAAAACTAAATATGCATTAGTGTAAATTATCAAATTATCAATTATTCAACTATCAAACTGTATAATGTATCTATACCACATTCAATAGCAATACTGCATATTATACACAATATATGAAATGTATCAAATATTATTTGTAAATTTATCTATATTAGTTGCACTCGTATCATGTATTAAGGGTTGGAAAGCAAGTTGGTCTTTAGTTAAGGCAATTAATATCTTTTGAGATATGTTTTGTCTAATTATTTACATTTTTGGAGATATAAAATTTAAGGCTTGTCTCTGATAGAGTTCTAATAAAGTTAGTATTCTCTTGAATTCAGTTTAATATTAACAGAAACATTTCGCTGGAAGAAACTTCTGAGTCCACTCTTCCCATTTAGTATTATGATATTATTATGATATTATAGTATATCTAGTAAAATGCTGAATATAATCTGATAGACAATCAATCATCATTCATATTTCAAATTAAATCAACAACTTTCTCTTCAACCCAATCAATATGTGATACTATTATGCCGTCAAAATTTGATATGTTTATTTGTTGTTTAGTTTTTGGCAATTTATAAAGATATTCTTTAGTTGTTTAACTCCAGCAACTGTAGCAAACATTCCCTTTGTTAATGGGCTGCTAACTATCCATGTAAAGTGTTTTGTAAATCATTGATAAAGTCTTTATAGTACTATACTTAAAGTGGTCTGTGGTCGGCTTTAAATTTGCAAATAAATTTGTATAAATTATTTGAAACCAGATACAATTCATGCAGACTGACGAGGCCCCTTGACAAATGGAATGTTGCATGTTGTTAACAAGCAAAAACAGAATCAAAAAAACCTTTAACATGCATGTGTTTGAGTTTATATTTCTTTTGTTTACTTTCTCTCTTTTTTTATGAATTAAAACTTGATTATGTTTTTGTTGGAATGTTGCGCTAACCCAAAACTAAAATAACCACACATGTAACCAATGAAATAACGTACAACCTACACGTATAAACAATATAAAATGAACAAAAAATACACTCGAAAAAAAAAACAATATGAAAATATTAGCAACATCCACAAGCTCGTCCATGCTTGAGCCACGATTTGATTCAATTTCTTCAACGCCAGAACCGACACCCGAGTCGGCACAGCTACCAGAGTTGCCGCACAGCCCGGCACCGCAGCTGGAGAGGTCTGAGGCAGCAACAGCAGCAGTAGCAGCAGCAGCAGCAACTAATGGCATCAGCAGCAGCAGCACAACAACTACAACAACAGCAACAACCATCGTTGAGCCCAGCAGTCCCAATGCCAACACGGCGGCAGCAACAACCACCACAACCAAGACAGTGGAGGAGACCATCGGCGATGCTGGCGCAGATGCCAAGCAGACGACAACAACGATCACAACAACGGCAACAACAACTGCAGTAAAAGCAACATTGAATGGCAACAACAATGAGCCACAAGAAGCAACACCCACCGCTGCCACTGGAACTGGCACCACAGCAGCCAAAGAGCCGGGCAAGCAGCCCAAGGAGCTGCCGGATGGTCAGGCCGGTGCCAATGGCAATGCCAATTCACTCGAGGAGCACAAGCAAAAGAAATTAGGTAATGAAACAATAACAAGCACAACAACTGCAACAGCAACAAAAACAACAACCACATCAAGTGAAACAACAAACAACACAGTTACAGTTACAGATACAGAAAGTACAGTTAGCCGTAGGCAATTAGTTAATAGCCAAAACTATCAAACCAATAAAAATCCCTTCGATGATGACGATGATGAGCGCATCTACGAAGTGCCCCAGGGTGAGTAAGTCTACTAAAAACCAATCCCTACGAAAACTCGGCAATTGAAAATTGGGAAATCAGAAAAAAAAGCAATTTCTGCAATGGGTCTGTCTGCATTTTCACCACTGTATGTTTTGTCTGTCTGTCGTCTTGTTGTCGCTCTGTCACACACACTCTCTCACACACTATCTCTCTATCTCTTCTGCTATGGACTTAATTGGTTGCCTCACTTTGGAGAGCCTCGAGCGACTGACGGCGGCTTGTCTATTTGTATATCTAAAAGCTTTAGTCTCTGTAATGATGTCTGTATCTGTTGCTTAACCTCAAAACTGAAAACGAAATAAAAAGAATGTATATCTATATATATATATTTTGTATTGTAAATGAATTATGGTAAAGAGCATGTGTCGTTTATTTCGGGACAGTTATAACTGGTTAAATGGTAGTATAATGAGGCAGTCGTTAGAATCGAATTATCATCGAATTATCATCATCTGCAAATATCATTGTATCATTAGGTTCTAGTGCTGTGCTTTAAAGTAAATAGTGAACGCAAGAATTGGCTGAAGGCATAGATACTTATATTGTTAAAAAGTTTAAAAATTCTTGAACTAAATCTTCCTTTAAAGCTAGAATAAAGTGTAAAAGTTCTATGAAAATCTGTTATCAAAATGTCAACTATTTGCTTTAAAATGCACTGCATATACCGCTCACATTTCATCACTTGTTTCATACACTCATACATCATCAGGCTGCTTGTACATACATCACATTAGTTAAAAGCAATTAGCATACTTGAAGAGAAGCATACACACACACACACAACTGGTTGCAGGTGGTTACAAGTAGGTTACAAGTGTTAGCTCTAAGTTGTCTACATTCATCGAAACAATATATATAAATAATGAAAAGAAAAAAAATCCAAACAACAACAACTACCACAATGCTTGCACGTTCGTTGCTTAAGTCTTTTGTTTTACTACCAAGGCGAATATTATGCGATATTGATTGTAACCTGAACTAACCCCAACTGCAGGCTGATAAGTTCTATGAATTAACAGCAAGTTGAGTGCTTGCTTTTGCGTTATTGTTGTGAGTTATGTCGTCAAGTCTAATGTAGTAGCATTAAATAACTATAACTAATTTGCGTTCATTCAACTTTTATCGATTCACATCACTGGACTTTCATTCACAGATGCCAACACAGCTGATTTGCCTCCTGGTGTGCTGTATCGCGTGAAGGCGACCTACGGCTATGTGAAGGAGGATGTCGATGAGCTGAGCTTTGAGATTGGCGATACCATACGTGTCATTGAGTACGATGATCCCGAGGATCAGGTATAACTATACAACTGCTTAGCATATCGCTTGCCACGCCCCCATCTAATGCCAGTTACGCATGCGCTAGTTGCCCCCTACATCGATATGAGGCAGTGGATTACTACCTGACTTTATTGAATATAGTTTTTTGTCTCCAATCTACAGGAGGAGGGCTGGCTAATGGGTCAAAAGGAGGGCACCACTGAGAAGGGTCTGTTCCCGGCCAACTTTACGCGTCCCATTTGAGCTGATGCCGCCACGATGACGGACTAAAGGCAGCATATACATATAGTAAAGAAACTCCCCAACAACAACACCAACAACAACAACAAGAACAAGAAGAACAACTGCAATCTACAGCCCAAATTTTGTTATATACAAATGGATATATATTTTATATTTTACACAAATTTATACAAATACTATGAACGAACTTTTGGCCAAATTTTGAACGAGCGCTGCATCAAATTATTTCTTTTGTATTGTAAAAAAAAAATTGATTTTATTTTGTATTTTTTGTTTAATATTTTCAATGCAGTTTTTATTTTGTGGCGTATTTGTTAAAAGAGCAGTGCTTCCAATCATTATGATTACGATTACGATTATTATTATGATTAATATTATTGTTGAGCAATGATTGCACACAAAATATTTTGAAAAGTGTTTCGTACATATTATTATTTTGTTAGTCGTAAGTTTAAACAAAGGAAATGCAATAATACGAATGAACATACAACACACACACCCACACACACACACACACATACATATATACATATATTATTTGTTAAATCTATTATTGTGCTCATAATTAATACGAACAAAAATGTAACTAATTTGTAATTTGTTAAGAACAAAAGGCAAAGACGTGCAGAGTTTAACGCATATCACACGATGAGAGACGTGATCGAATGATGACCTTTTGTATATGTATTTTGCAAACACATGTAGTACGAGTTTTTTAATAGTCAATTGTGAGTTATTGGAGGCCAGCAGAAATTACCTTTTTGGAATTCGATTTGGTACACAACATTAAAATGTTTTTATTCATTTAAATTAATCTACTTTAATTTGTAGCTGTTATTTAGTTGAAACATTTGAAGGAAACCCGAGTTTTATTCTCGAAATGCATAAAACCAGCGTCAGCTTTATAACATTGAGAACAAGCAACAATAGTCACTAACACAGATCCATTCTCCCATATACTATATATGCATATAAAATATACTTTATTTTGTTTAACAAATCGAATAGATTAATATCCAGCTTGATGCTTGTTTACCAATTGCAAACAGAAACATAAATGCAGACATCCGAAATCTGTACTGTAAAGTTATTACTTTTAATATTATTTAATTAATTTAAACATTTATTTATCGCATGAACACAATTGAACAAACGATAATAATTTACAGAAAATTAAATAAAATATAGATTAAACAAACTTCTGTGTCTTTTTATTTGAAGTGAATACCTAAAAGTAATCGACACATCGATATTGAGTTTTGAAACGCACATAAATCAAATAGCATCCCTGCTAAATCGAAAATACTTCCAACCCGCATATAGATTTATGACTATAAAAAGCAATACAAATTCTATTGTTCTTTAAAGTTATAGTTGAGCGGTTGATTAGGAATAAAAGGGTTTAGCACAAGTGTTTTCAGTGGAAATCGAAGAGATTAAATATGAAAAGATACATTGCCATAGAATTTAAAAACAACTATTGATGTAACGTAAACACAAAGTAAAACCTACATAAACACTTTCAAACGGTTATAAATAAATAAAGTAATTCGTATCTACTATGGAGTGCTGTTTATCAGAAGCGGAAAAGGAACAGAGGCGTAACCACTGGAAAATTGAGGCAATTTTAAAAAATGCCAAGCGAGCTTCTGAAAGGGAGATAAAGGTGCTTTTACTAGGCAAGTGAAATACGTATTCAAAAATAGATGCTTACTAAGTATAATAGCATTACTAATTGCATTCAATATATGTATTGAAGTATAAGTATCACCCGTACTTCATACAACTACTAGCTCCGTTTGAATGAATACAATTCCTTGAATTTCATTAAAAACACAGGCACTGGCGAATCAGGGAAGTCAACGTTTATCAAACAGATGCAAATTATACACGGAGGTGGATTTTCAGTGGATGAAAAACAAAGTTTTATTAAGCTGATATTCGGAAACATATTTCAAGCCATGCAAGCAATAATTGATGCCATTGAATTGCTTAAAATACCATATGAGAATGATGAGAATAGTGTTAGTATCAAAAGAACCTGCAGTGTGTAGAACAGGTAATAGAAAGTCCATTTCAATTTTAGGAAATTGCAGTTATGATAAAGCACACCAACTCTCATGTGGATAGTTTAACGGAGCCCTATGTCTGTGCCATTAAAAAGCTCTGGTCCGACTCCGGTATACAGGAATGTTACGGTCGACGACGTGAATATGAGTTATTTGATTCCGCTAAATAGTAAGTAGGATCATTGTATAAAAGCTATAAGTTATTCTGATACTATATCATTAAACAAACCATCTAGCTTTCTTAATGATTTAGACCGAATTTCGAGTCCTGATTACTTGCCAACAGACCAAGACATATTGTTCACACGTGCTCCAACATCAGGAATACACCAGTATGCGTTTAAAATTCCCAAATTTACAATGAAGTAAATCTATTCAATTCTGATGTCAACATAATAGTATTAAATTAACTAATTTTGATCAATTGCAGAATGATAGATGTGGGAGGGCAACGTTCAGAGCGAAGGAAATGGATTCATTGCTTTGAAAATGTGAATTTAATTATCTTCTTAGTCGCTATATCAGAATACGATGAGCATTTGTTTGAAGCAAAAGAAGTGGTAAGCGTGTTCTTAAGCATTTTACTTTAAACCATTACATCATACAATATAATATAATTTATATGGTTGGTTTTTTAGAATCGTATTAACGAATCCAAGGAGTTATTTCAAATAATTCTATCATACGAGTGGTTCATATATTCTTCGTTTATTATGTTCTTCAATAAGATAGATTTGTTTGAAGAGAAAATCCTGACATCCCATTTGGTGGACTTTATGCCCAATTACGATGGTAAGAAAAGTGCTCACTGCTATTATTATATTTAACAAAATTACACTTTTTATTGCATATTGAAGGACCGCAAGGAGATGCACAAGCTGGGAAAGAATTTATTCGAGACACGTTCCTCAGTGTAAATGAAAATAAAGAAAGAGATATTTACTCTCATTACACTTGTGCTACAGGTAATATCATCTACTAAGTTCTTGTTAACCCATGTATTGCATTTACTCTACTCTAGATACCAGAAATATTGCGCTCGTCTTTGCCGCTGTTAAAAACTCTATTATGAGAAGTCAATGTTTCGGTGTTTTATAGTAATGTAACACAATAAGTAAGTGTGTGTTCTCACGATTAATACATCGTCGACTGTCGACACATATGAACTGGAATGCAATATTGATAAACATATAATGATTGCTTTATTTCAACAGAAAGATACTTCAGATAATTGTAATAAAAAAGCTTGGCCTATTTGCAGCGCAAAAAGTTTCCAAAAACAAGAATCATTAACATATTTAACTATATATAATTCACAAATTCTATGCTTTATATATGTGTGGTTTATAAATAAAATGTTTGAAAAACCAACTGTTTTTATTTGAAACTGTTGTCATATTTTCATAGTCAATATTCCAGCTGGGCACACTTTTCGTATTGATGTAACTTATCGACAGTCGCAGGTTTGCAATAGAAAGAAAAAACGCCCATAAATATGAATAAAAGAACACAACAATTTTTATTTCGGCATATTCTTCAATATAAATTTGCGTTTGAATGTTTGACTTTGGCGCACTCCTTAGTTAACAGAACAAGATGTCGAATACTTAAATATAAATGTATTCCATTGCACTGGAGTTGTTGCTCGCGCCAGAAAGGTAATCTGAGGAATTTTCATCGATCAAGAAGAGGGAACCAAATTTTGGAATGGCACCGTGAAACTGATTAGCCAAATAATGATGCTGAAAATGATCCTGGCGAGATAATTCCAAGGCAGTGTATTGGTGGCATTTCCAAATCCAGATATAAATATGTAAGAACAAAAGGTCCACAATATTTATTTTCAAATTGGATGTATCGTTTCGATTTGAACAAATAAAAAGTAGAAGAGGCTTATAACAAGCCAATATGATGCGTACATAATTCTCCAAGTTAGAAAGAATTGTAAGTGGTAAAAAAATACTTTAGAAATCGCAATTCAAAAACGCGGATCAAAGTGTTGGATAATAACTATGTGTTAGAACTCATTTCCATTGGCAATGGACGATAGTTATCTAAGTTATGGGTCAATTACATGAACATATTGGCAATAGTGACCTGAAATACAATTTACCAACCGCTAAGAATTAAAAAAAAAATTAAATAAAATATAGATTAAACTCTAGTGTGTTTTTATTTAATGGAAATACTAAAAAACAATCAATATATCGATATTAAGTTTTGTAACTCTCAGAAATATTATAGCACCCCTGTTAAATCGAAAACAACTTTATACTTCCAACCCGCATATAGATTTATGACTATAAAAAGAAAGCCACAAGCAATACGATTACTATTGTGTTTTAAAGTCATAGATGAGTGGTTGTATACGAAAACAAAGGGAAGAACAAAAATTTAATTCTGTGTTTTCAGTGAAAATCGAAGAGGTTGAATATAAAAGAATACCATTGCTATAGAATTAATAAACAATTATTGATGTAATATAAGCACAAAGTTAAAACTATACAAACAATTTGAAACGGCTATACCTATGTATGTAAATTAATTTTTTCTAGTATGGAGTGCTGGTTATCTGAAGAGGAAAAGGAAGTGAGGCGAATCCATCGCGAAATTCAGGCAATTTTAAAAACTGCCAAACGAAATTCTGAAAAGGAGGTAAAGGTGCTTTTACTAGGCAAGTGGAATACGTATTCTAAAATAGATGCTTACTAAGTATAATAGCATTACTAATTGCTTTCAATATATGTATTGAAGTATAAGTATCACCCGTATTTCATACAACTACTAGCTCCGTTTGAATGAATACAATTCCTTGAATTTCATTAAAACCACAGGCACTGGCGAATCAGGGAAGTCAACGTTTATCAAACAGATGCAAATTATACACGGAGGTGGATTTACAGTGGATGAAAAACAAAGCTTCATTAAGCTGATATTCCGAAATATATTTAAAGCTATGCAAACGATGATTGAGGCCATGGATTGCCTTAGGATACCATATGAGAATGATGAGAATAGTGTTAGTATCAAAAATATCCTTCAGTGTGTAGAACAGGTAATAGAAAGCCCATTTCAATATCAGGAAATTGCAGTTATGGTTAAGCACACCAACTCTCATGTGGATAGTTTAACTAAGGCCTATGTCTGTGCCATTAAAAAACTCTGGTCCGACTCCGGTATTCAGGAATGTTACGGTCGACGACGAGAATACCAATTGTTAGGTTCCGCCAAATAGTAAGTAGGATCGTTGTATAAAATATAAATGTTGTTCTAATACTGTATCATTATATCATTAGCTTTCTTAGTGATTTAGACCGAATTTCGAGTCCTGATTACTTGCCAACAGACCAAGACATATTGTTCACACGTGCTCCAACATCCGGAATATACCAATATACGTTTAAAATGCCCAAATTTACAATAAAGTATATCTATTCAATTCTGATGTCAACATAATGATAAATGAACTAATTTTGATCAATTGCAGAATGATAGATGTGGGAGGGCAACGCTCAGAGCGAAGGAAATGGATTCATTGCTTTGAAAATGTGAATTTAATTATCTTCTTAGTTGCTATATCAGAATACGATGAGCATTTAAATGAATTAAATGAAGTGGTAAGCGTATTTTTAATAATTTTACTCTCAGTCTTTATAAGATTGGTTATTCTAGAATCGTATGAAGGAATCCAAGGCATTATTTTACACCATTTTATCATACGGGTGGTTCAAGAATACTTCGTTTATTTTGTTCTTGAACAAGACAGACGTGTTTGAGGAGAAAATCCTGACATCCCATTTGGTGGATTATATTCCCGAATACAATGGTATGTAATGTTCTCAATACTAACTATTAATTTTACAAGACTTCTTTACCTATTGCACATTGAAGGGTCGCAAGGAGATGCACAAGCCGGCAAGGAGTTTATTCGAGACATGTTCCTAAGTGCAAATGACAATACAGAAAGGAGTATTTTTTCCCATTACACTTGTGCTACTGGTAAGGTTCTGGTAATCTGTTAAGTGCTTTTCAACATTATTATGTTTTCATTTATTTTACTCTAGATACCGAAAACATTAAACTTGTTTTTGCCGCTGTTAAAGAATCTATTATGTCAACATTACTTAGGACAATAGTAATGTAACTTAACTTAACACTTACCATGAATTAATAACATATTTTATTATATCACAATCAACAAATTTATGCCTTATACATATATCTACGTTTATAAATAAATAGGCTTTGAAATACGCACTACTTTGATTTTAAAAGTCTCAGGGCTGCAACAATTGGTATTTTTATGCTGAAAGTGGTGGTTTTTACCTCTCTTTGGTGTAGTGGTGGTTTTTTATTGAAATTGGTTCTATTTTTATTCATTTATGGTGGTTTTCAAATATTTAGTAGGCAACCGTGCGTATGACGTCACAAACTTCGCGCAGTCGAAATTGCGCATATTAAAGCGCCACCTTGTAAGTTTCTTGCAATCATGCTCCTATGTCGGTGACTCTTTCGTGTGTGTTGGTGTTGCGTTAATAAAAAAAGTGTAAATACTTAAGAAAATTTATGCATTAACAAAGCGAATAAGTCACTACGGGTCGTGCGTTAACGTTAAGCGAACAATGCAAAATCAAATATGTTGTGAGTTTTGCTTAAAAATCGACACACCGACAAGCCGTAGCCGTAGCCAGTTCCGAAATACCAGACCCAACTGACCAGGAATCATTAACAAATTTTGGGCGTGTGTCTATAACATGTAGTTAAATTGCAATAGCATGTGATATGGCCTATATGAATGGGACGCCATAATTGTTCAACAATTTACCCAAAAAGAATCGACGAATTTTTCTGGCCACAAATTTTTTTCATATTCGTTTTTGCCTCGCCCTCGCTCTGTGTGTATAGCAGTGCGCGTGTGTGTATAGAGGTGCGAGCGAAACAGCCATACAGCGACAAGGCACTATCTATCTATCCTATCAGTGATATCTGTGTGTCTTATTTGCATTTTGCATTTATGCTCACGCTATAATTTAGTTTAATCTTAAAATTACATACAGTACTAAACGCCAACTGGCACTAACTATCCGAGGTGCATTTAAAAACAATTGCTATCCATTTTAATCAGTGGCAACACTGAAGTCCACTGCTTGCTCAACCGTACAGCATGTTTTGGCATTATTTAGCGCATTTCGCGATCAGGCAATAAATTCTACTTTTTTCGCGTGCGTGTGTGTTGTGTGTGTGTGCCAATGCAGTGGGTGGGAGCTACTTACATCGACATAAAAAGTTAATGTTATTGTCCCGCACATTGGATGTATAAAATAGCCACAGAGTCTGGCTATGTGTTTAATTTTTAAAGAGCGTGCCATTTTTCTATCCAGTAATACTACCTCTTGGCAGAACAGTTATTGAAAGAATCGGCTTGACTGCCTGTGTGTGTGTGTGTGACTATGTGTGTGTGTTGTTGGGGTGGGGTGTGTGGGCGGAAGGCTGCTACTGCTACTGCTACTGTGTGCCTGGTGGTCTGATGTGCTAGTGCTACTGCTACTGCTACTGCTGTGTTTTAATGTATATTTTAAAAGATGCATTATCTCTTTTTCTTGCAGTTCCACTGCATACCGGAAAATAAACAAATATAAGAAGCATAAAGTATGCAGAAAATTAAATACAAAAGGAGCATTTAACTGTGTTGCGTGTGAAAGTCAATAAGAGAGAACCGAAGAAAAGGGAAAGCATTGAATTGTAATTAATTGAATCCCAATCCAAATATCGTTGTGCTCGACGCCATACTAAAGTATTTTTGTTTAAACTACAACCTAATAAGAATTCTTCATTGCATTTACAAACTGGTAACCAGAGACCGCAGACAGTGGAACAAATCGACAGAATTTCATCAAGAAAACTTGACAAGTAATTACGGCACCAGTAAATAACAATATTTCTAATCTAACCAACTACACACGTTCCTTAAAATAAATGTTTTCCAAACGCAACTAAATCAAACGATAACGGAAAAAACCACACGCATCGTAAAGCAACGGAAACATCACCTCGTAGCCACAACATAGGGATTATACACACACACACGCATACATAAATAATACATACTTACGCACATGCATTAACATATACTGTATCCAAAAAGAAAACATAAACGACACCGATCTAAATTAACTGCAGGGAAACAATACGAAAGTAAAAGCAAAGCAACAAACCAACTAAATCAGCAGCAAATCTTTGACTAACGAACCAGCATATAGAATAGAATGAGAATCAACAGATCGACTGGATAATCTCACCATAAGCCACAGCATCCAATCGTCGTCGTATACTACTTACAATTGCATACACATTTTAATGCGTGAGTATACAGTGATATATATATTTACTATGATAAAATACTTAAGATACAGGTGTATATTATTATATCGAAAACTGATATTTAGTGGTCGCTTATTGCCAATTTACCAGATAAAAGTACACGATGTTACTTCGATAGTTATCTTGAAATAAAATTGAAAAATATTTACATTATATTATGAAAATTAAAAACTCTATCTTAAATAATGAAGTATTTTTAATTTACATAAAATCCTCTAATCATCGAACCGATATTTTGATAGAAACCAGCATCACTACTTAAGATTCCCTTCGGCTTATTGCTACTTGTTGCTTAATATACGAATTACGTACATATAGAGTATGGCTGATAAGAGGGCTATGAATAATAATGCGGATCTAAATTTGCTCTAAATATATACATATATACACATATATATCGCTTGTGAGTAATACTTAGCCTGTTGCCCTCTAGCCTCCAGAGTGTATGTGTGGTGGGTGTGGGTGTGTGTGCGGCTACCTGGGTTGAATGAAAGTTTATTTGGTCGGGGACTTGCGACAAACCTGTTGAAGCTGCTTGTTTGCTTGCTCCATTTCACTTTGTGAATAGGGTTGAGGCGATCAAACCTGCATATAGAATAATGTTGAACTTTTTAACCACCTGCAACAAACAGCACTTGATGTCTCCTGTCTCTTGTCAAGTGGAGCATACCCAAACCACAATCAAGTAGCAGCCATTAGCTATATCTCGAGAGTTATCTTGAGATTCTCTTATCTGACTGGTGCTACTGTTGGCTGGTAAACGACTACCTGATAATCACCTCATTCTCTACTTAGAGTTGACTTTGATTTACAAATTACAGAGGGGTATATAACTATGTACTAAGTGTGTATAATATCTACATGAAAATGTGCAGTTTCAGGGCAGATTTAGACATAATCCTATTTATGTTTCTATTATTTTAGAACTCAATATCTAATAGCCACAATTACGAATCTCTCTGTGCTGTTAAAAGCATTATATGTGAATCCAGTTACATGCAGAATGCACATGTTTCTATCCCATTGGACAAGGCCAATAACTACTGCCTGAGTCCGCGAATTCGCATGCTATTGTTAAGTTCCAGTTTATGCACAAGTTGGTAATAGAAAGTACTACCAAAAGTTGCCAAGGTGCTGTTAATTGAAATCTCTGTTGGAAGTTGCTTCTGCCCTAAAGCTAAAGATAATCCATGTTATGCATTATAATAATAATATTGAATTCCTTTTACTTGCAGGTGTTTATGAATACCACGTGAATATTCAATCGATGTGGTCAGCATTATCAGAGAGATGCGCCCAAGTCTGTGCGAGTGAAGATAGATAGTAAACTCTGCCTACTGATAAAACGAGTACAGCATAACAGTAAACTAATCCCCCTCTACACACACACACACACATACACAGAACGCACACGCACAACACACTCGCACACACACAAGAGAAGCCTTTAAAGGAAAGTAAGCAATAGCCAAAGAGAGCCTGAGTGTCGTCGGCAACAAGCGAGCAACGCCAAAGTACAAATCGAAATTGGGGAAACTATAAACAACTGTATGATAACGACCACAGCAGCAGCAATCCAAGCCAAGCTGCAATAGCTCAAGTTTCCCTCAAGCTAGAGCAGAGTCAACCCCGTATATAGACAGAGATCTAAGGAATTTGCGCAAGTCACGGAGCGTAGCACAGGGTGTGTAGAACGCGTAAGCGTCCTTAAAACCAGTTAGCATGGAGTGCTGCTTATCGGAAGAGGCCAAGGAACAAAAACGGATCAATCAGGAAATCGAGAAGCAGCTGCGTCGTGATAAGCGAGATGCGCGTCGAGAACTTAAGCTCCTGTTGCTGGGTGAGTAAACGACACGCCACTTCCTCCTCGAAAGAGTGAACGAATTAACACCAAGGCTGGCTCTACAGCCAATGCTGGGACAGATACCTTTTTGCCTACTGTTGACAGCAGTTCAACATCTAGCCTTGACCCATATATTATGCCGCATACCTTCTGAGCACTCCAGCTGCTAGTGGCGGAGGGTGTATGCCAATTAGCCAGCACATATGCATTTATAAATATGTATATATGTACATATGTGTATGTATTGTGATTGAATTTTACCTGTACCCCTGCTCTAATTGTTGCAATGACAGTGGCAGTTGCAGTTGCCTGTGGCAGCTTGATATTGTCACATTTTTGCTAATTAGTAGAGTGCCACACTTTAGGTGTGGTTTGTTGTTCTTATTCGCACACACACGCACACACAAACTAATGCCACACTTCGACTTTTCTTTACACACACAGGCACAGGCGAGTCCGGAAAATCCACGTTCATTAAACAGATGCGTATTATACACGGCAGCGGCTACTCGGACGATGACAAACGTGGCTACATTAAGCTGGTGTTCCAAAACATATTCATGGCCATGCAGTCCATGATCAAAGCCATGGATATGCTCAAAATATCATATGGTGTTGGCGAGCATAATGTGAGTACATCAAGGCGACATTCACATATTTAAAACATTCATAATTCTCGCCTTACTATTGCAGGAACTTGCTGATCTGGTGATGAGCATTGATTATGAGACAGTTACCACATTTGAGGACCCATATTTGAACGCCATTAAGACGCTATGGTCCGATGCTGGCATACAGGAATGCTATGATCGACGAAGAGAATATCAATTGACAGATTCCGCCAAATAGTGAGTGAAACAGTAGATTGTGATTGTTGTACAAGTCTAATGATTGTGTTTTATTCTACAGTTATCTGATGGATCTCGATCGTGTGGCTCAACCTGATTACTTACCCACTGAGCAAGACATTTTAAGAGTTCGTGTGCCGACAACGGGGATCATCGAGTATCCCTTTGACTTAGAAGAAATCAGATTTAGGTAGTCAACCTCAAACAGCTATATGCATGAGTTCTAATGTTTAATTTGATTTTAAGCGTTTGTTTTGCCTGTAAGGGAACTAACATTGAACCTTGTTTGAGAACCATTTAATGTAAAAATCAATTGGAATCCAATCTGTTTAGCCTCATTGAATTGCTGTCAGTTATATCATAAAATAGCAGTTGATCAGCCAAATTAGGTGCCCCAAAAGAGGATATAGCAAGCATCTAAAAGCTGGAGTGCTGTCTATAACATTCGTAACGATTCGAATAGGTATATCAAAAGTCTGTCATAAGTTAAAATCTAAATGTAAATGGAGTATCAATAGCCAGAAAGATGCTTAGCAAAGCTGCGAGTAGTGTGTACCCCTTATTGTAGTTTATTGCCAACTCTAAATTGAACTGTAATTATTATTAATATTTAGTTAAATACTCTATGCTTTTAGTTTACTTTGGCTTACTTAAACATGAACTGTATTTAGTTTCTTTCGACATATTCTTAACACCTTTATTAATACTTTAACCTTTATACACCTACACAGAATGGTAGACGTTGGTGGACAGCGCTCGGAGCGAAGAAAGTGGATACATTGCTTTGAGAATGTGACCTCAATCATATTTTTGGTAGCGCTATCAGAATACGATCAAATACTGTTTGAATCTGATAATGAGGTGAGTTTTGCACTCAATTAATAAGACTATATAATTAATTTAAACATCTCTGTTTGCAGAACCGCATGGAGGAATCAAAAGCTTTATTTAGAACTATTATAACATACCCGTGGTTCCAGAATTCATCAGTGATTCTTTTCCTTAACAAGAAAGATTTGTTAGAGGAGAAAATCATGTATTCACATTTGGTGGACTACTTCCCAGAATACGATGGTAATTACATTGTATAATAATTTATTGTATTTATAAAGTTACTAAAATTCTTTTTGTATTTGGTCAACAGGTCCACAGCGAGATGCAATAGCAGCCCGTGAATTCATACTGCGCATGTTTGTAGACTTGAATCCAGATTCCGAAAAGATTATCTATTCTCATTTCACCTGTGCTACAGGTAAGTGACGCTTAATCAGGCATATGCTCTAGCTTATTGCCAACCACTGTACATACTCAAGTTTAGTTTGTTTATCGCTTGTCGCGCAGCTATTGTAATACTAGCAGTTAGTATAGTCTATTAAATGAACACCTTTGCAAGTAGATACGAGAAACATCGAAATTGTGTTCGCTGCTGTGCAGGATGCTATAATGAAAAAGCTGCTGGGGGTGTTCAACTTTAATTGAAGTATTCGATTCGAGTATACAAATGTGGCATAACTAATCTTAAAGTACTTGTATTATTTAAATTAATTTCTTAACGCAAATAAAACCTATTACAATTGCCCTTGTTTGTGTTGTTCTTATTTATGTTACTATAGCCCAATGTGATCATTATCATTGACTAATTTTGCCTCTTTTTTTCTCACTTAGATACTGAAAACATACGATTTGTGTTTGCGGCTGTTAAGGACACGATTCTGCAATCCAATCTTAAGGAATACAATTTGGTCTAAACTGGATTTGGATCAGCAAACTATTTTTGTGATTTTTATTATACATACATACATGCATATGTATATATATATAGATCTGCATCTATGCGCACTTGCATAAATGTCTTTATATATACGTATATATACATTCATAATTCCTTTTTCGCATATTAATTACAAAAGAAGAAAGCAAAGAATAAAGTGAAGGAAAGCAGCACAAACAAATAGAGCAACTATTGAGAGCCAAACACAAGTAGCATCACAATGATGGCTGGTCATGATGCTATTGATTGGATGTATGTATACATTTTAGATTTGTGTGGCGTACATAAGCGAAAAGATTAAGAGAAAACAACAAATAACAACTTCTGATACCAAGTACGATTAACGTAATAATAATATTTAAAATTCACTATTATAGAACTTTTGTAATAAAATTTAAACGAAAAAATATACAAAAAAAAAAAAACAAACAAACAAAAAACAAAACAAAAACAAATTAAACAAAAAATGAGAGAATTGTTAAGTAAACAAATTTAATTTAATCAAAAGCTTAAAGAAGGAACAAGAAAACCAACAAACAAACAGAAACAATTTTTGTCGTACTGAAAGAAAAGAAAAGAAAACAAAAAACCAACAAAAATTTAACTTATAAAACAAATAGTAATTTTGCATAAACAATATATTGTATGTACTATATGTTAGAAGTTTCACATAATTATTTAACAAACAAAATGTTAAAAGCGAATCCTGTAAACTAACAAGAGAAATAGCAAGTGCAGCAGTGCATAATACTTGTATCTTTTGTTGAGGATACTATCAACAATTGTTTACTGAAGGAAATATTTATATGCATGCGAGCCCATGAAATATGTGTATATATACATATGTACATTTGCATAGAATACATACGCACGTGCATACATACGAGTATCGTGTGTATTAATATAAAACAAATTAATGAGCTGCAGAGGAATCATTTAATGTAAATTACAAATCGTACTAATACTACACACAATGGCAAACGATTATATATGAACGTGATGATTAAGTACTAATGACAAAGCTAAAAATTATAATAATAATAATAATAACATTGATAATGATAAACGCAGATTACAGATTGATGTAAGCATAATAAACACGTGTGTTTGTCGAGGAGTTTTCATTGCTGCAGCAACAACCCGAGTCATTATCAATATTCAAACTAATTGCATATATGCTATACTACATATTTACACACTAATCACGAGAGTATATCAAATGCAGCTGATCTGATCTTGATGCCATCAAAACATAATTTCCATAAACGAATATGTTTTTGTTATCGATTGAATGCAAGTTTTTTGTATGAATTGTAGCTCGATTTTTTCATACTTATACACATACATATACATATATATTTTTAATATACATATATATATATAATATTAATAATTATTATTTTGTTAGTCTGTTTTGCTTATATGTTATAGACAATGTTTTGTTTTTGTTTTTAAATTTTAGTTTAATTTAAACTCCAGCTATAGAATGTTAGTAAAGTAACAACCAACAAAATGAAGCGCACATTATCTGAATGATTAAATAATAACAACAAATATTTATGTAAAAACCTCCACTAAATAAACGCAATTTTACGCTATGTATATGTGACAAAAAAGAAAAAACAAACAAACAAAAAAGAAAAGAAAAGGAAACAAAAGAAAAACATACATACAACAAGCATATATGTACATGTAAAATAAATACGAATCAAACTTTGTTTTTCATAACACACAGAATAATAAGTCGAGAATGCATTTGATTGAATCTAGTGGATGATATGTTTGCGGGATCTCTGAACTCAAAGCTGAAGTTAGAATATGTCGAAAAGTGTATCTACACTTATGCCACAATTATGTATAACTATACAGCTCGAGACAAAAAGAAACGAATATGCAAAGAACAAATAAATGTGGTTTTAGGATGAAAACATTAAATATGACGCACAAAAGTAGGCAACACTTTTTAGTATTGCTAAAAGTTGATCCATTTCCTGGTTATTGAGCTATGAAAAACTCGAGTTATATGGTTATAATTGTAGTAAGGGTGATAGGGCTGCCTAACATTTAAAAAACATTTCTTAAGCTTGAACATAGTCCACTTGGTTTGATTAACTGAACCCTCGACTTATTTATTTTGTTGACCTGTATAATTAGCAACTTTCAATGTCGAGGGTAAAACGTGACCAGACAAAGGTAAACACTAGTTTGATTTTTGTTTTGATTTCGTTTAGTTAACAAATTATATTGGGTTCATATTATTCAGACTTTTCTCATAATGGTATCTAGTTGCATTTTCCATAGCATATAGCGCTCGACTGGAGCACTATATTATCGTAATACCAATATGCATCTAGTTTTAAGTAAGATTCAACAGTGTGTTGTATAAAGCTTTAAACCACGTAAACCGAAAAAGTTATAGTAACTGACGATGAATAACAGAAATTTTTACAATTAATTGAATGAATTGATTAGCTTTTAAAAAGCTTAATTAAGTCAATAGATGTGTCATGTGTATTAGCATATAAGGCAAACCACATGCATATGCGTACATCACTTTTTTTCGTTGTTTATAAGTATGAAATGAGAGAGAAATGGAATTCGGCTCTGTCGAAGGTTTATAAGTAGTAATTAACCCCAAGCAGACCAATGCGAGAGTGCGGTTTAAACTAGCTAAAAGTGTCCGATACTAAACCAAAGAGTTGCTATAAAAACAGAACCAAAAGTAAGTGAGAATAACTATGCCATAATAAAGGTAAAACGATTTAGTTCTTATACTAACGACGACACAAGCAGCGCGCTCTCTGACGCAAGCTGTACATTTTTGTATATGCATTACATACATACATACACGTACATACATACATATAGTTTTCCGTCCAATGAATTGCAGCGTTGAGCCGTAAAAATGTCTCCAGTATTTCGGTTGACATTCGTTTCACAGCCATTAGAGTCCCTCTGTTCCACATGACGTATTAGTAATGTATGCATAGTCCTTGTTCATTCATCAAATATTTGGCGGTTTCAGCAAATGAATCTTAAGTTGTCGTCAAACGCATTGCACATTGTATGTATTGTAGTCTATCGTACGACTTGGTATAAAGAGAAACACACACTCACACACACACACAGACATGAACATAAAATAAATGCAAATTGAAAATGAAAATGAAAAATTTGGTTTAGTTAGCGTTTTGTGCCTTCTAGTGCTCATTAAATTCATGAAGAGAACCCTGGAAAGAAATAAAAATTGAATACCTAAATATAAAGTAATTATAGTAAGCGGAATGTTTTATGTTTATAGATTATTTGTGTATTTACTTGCGACATTTGTTTATCATTGTTATCGGCTATTGTTTATACCTTTATCACATTTCGGTTTGAATGTAAATATTTAGCTTAACTCAAGCTTAAAATGAAGCTATAATAACACTAATAATAATAACGATAATACTAATAATGAGCAAGAATTTGATGATATAATACTAGCTGTAACAAACCTAAGATATATGTACACATACATACATACGCACACACATGCATAGACAGCTATGTATGTATGTATGCGCGAGTATGTACAAGTATTTTGTATTTTTATATACAAAATAACAAGAGCTGCAGGCGAAATGGCGAATGAATGTGAGTGTGATTGTGAGTGTCAGTGTGAGTATGCGTGTGAGTATTCACGGCGCCCACGCATTCACCATTTGAGTGCAAACAATATGCATTGCATGATTCGCAGCAGAAATATACCAAATGATGAAAATACTAATGATTACAGCTTAGTATCTAATGAGAATAACTGTAACTAACTAGCATATGAGTTGCTTCGGGCACCTCGTGAATATTGGTTAGTCATACTTACTTATATGCTTATGGCATGGAGACCATATTTCATACAATGCTTGAAAAGCTACTAAACTAATTCAATACATAAAGATAAAGTAAAGTAAATGAACAAAAGAACAACTACAGCAACTTAAGAGTCTCTCTCCCTTGACGTTGAAATTATGTAAACCTAGGCTATATATACTATAGTATATGATATAATGAGTATAAAATTGAAAAGAAAAACGAATAAAAATATGAATAAAAGTAAAGATACAACAAGTACGAGTATGTATGAATATGATTATAATATTCCACACATCTTTAGGCTACTTTATAAACTTTATATTGTATAAATGCGTTAAGCGAGCGGACAGACAAGTTTCAGCTGATTCGATCGATCGATCAAGTGAATGATGATGATAATGATAATGATAATGCTAATGATAATGTTGATTGAATGGGAAATATTTTTAACGTACATATTTCTACATACATATAAACATAAGTACATTGCATACATATAAATCGATTAAAAAACAACCAAATGATAACAAAGTCCCACATAAACTGCATGCTTAGGCTTAAGTCTTAAGGCAAACACACACTCTAACATGAGCACCAACACACACACACACATAGATATACGTACACGCACACAGCTGAAGGTCTGTCTGTATGTGTGTCGTGGGTGTAATATTTTCAACTTGTAGCATTTGAATTGATTGAGACTTTTTTTATGAAAATTTTACACACAACAAATTGTGGGATTTACACTCAACTAATACTATTGTGTGTGTGTGTGACAGGCAGTGTCAGTGTGTGTGTTTACCTACACATTTGTCATAGAAATCATATTCCAAAAAAGAAAACCCAAAAAACACGTACTAGTAAAAGAATTGATTATATTGAGGTGGCAATGGTAACTAAGAAATTTTTTAGATAATTAAAAAACAAAAATTAAAAAAAAAAATTAAGCAAAAGAAAACCAAACAAAATGAAATGAAAAAAATATCTATGTACACCTAAATATATATATTAAAACCAAGAAAACAAAAAAAAACAAAAACAAAACAATATAATAATAAAAAATATATTAAAAATACATTGTAGACTTTTGCTTTCTCTGGCACGGATTTCTTTCTATATATTGTATATAACCATAGTATGTATGTGTGTGGGGGTGTGTGTGCCTGCTATATACGCGTCTACGTTTACAATTGGATTAACAAATACTCATTAATGAGCTGGAATCAGCAGCGGGCAAGCCCCAAAACGAGACGCCCCTTGTGTATGACTCCCGAGAGTTGAACCAAGGACAGTCTGAGACCTGCCAGAGCTCTGATAACTACAGATTATTATTACTAAAGCATTCTGTTAATATACAATATACTTTATGTATATTATAGTATGTTCAGTCAGTAGTAAAAGTCGAGTCGATATAGCCTGAAATTGTAAGAGCTGATGACACTAACATAACACAGATGCAGTTTGTTTCCTTATTTCTTTTATAAATTAAAAGATTTTAATTTTAAAATACCATATTCAAACTTTGCACATGTATAAATTTGAATATTAATAATGTATGCTGAAAATTTCATTGGTATCGCATAAAAACCACAAAAGTTATTCAGCAAAGCATCAAATAGTTCAACAGAAGTGCAGGCTGAGATCTTTCTACAGGGTATCCCCACGTCTAGTGCACTCATTGTTTGCAATGCGTGGGTCGGAAGCGAATCGGGTCTTCCGCCAGAGCAAGCTGAAGAAGCCGTAGAGGTACACAAAATCAGCTTTCTAACAATGAACTTGGGCTCATCGATGGGCAATGGGCAGCGGCAGTATGCCATGTTTCCTGAATCTGCTGCACGAACTGTGCACTCGTCAGCATGGTCATGGTCGATCGTCCCAATGTCGGGGCCACATACTATTGCAACTACCCTATATACCCCAGACGGTGCATGCGCTCTTGAATAAGCATATAGTTTGCAGTGTCAAAGCCATGGCTAAAAATCCCGAAATCAAGCAAATATGAGACATTCTCGATTGCTTAAGAACACTATGTAACGGGCTTTCGTCGAGCTAACAACTCTGGTAATTTGACTCAAAATTAAATAACAGTTAATACAGATTGTGTAAGATTTGAAGAAGTGCAAAATGATGTTACAAATACGAGTGCTGCTTTAGATAATTCAATTATAATTTTGACTACAGCCAGCTGGATTATCAGGCCATTCCAAATCATTTGAAAAAGTCACGGAGCCTACAGTAGTGTGTGCCTTGCGCGTAAGCGTTCTTTTAATCAGTTAGCATGGAGTGTTGTTTATCGGAAGAGGCCAAGGAACAGAAACGGATCAATCAGGAAATCGAGAAACAGCTGCGTCGCGATAAGCGAGATGCGCGTCGAGAACTCAAGCTTCTGTTGCTGGGTGAGTGAGGATGAGACTAGATTGGAGGACAACGTTAAGCCACAATATATTTCCATCGGTTTCAGGTACTGGCGAATCTGGCAAATCCACTTTCATCAAACAGATGCGTATTATTCACGGCAGCGGTTACTCCGATGATGACAAGAAGGCCTACATTAAGCTGGTGTTCCAGAACATATTCATGGCCATGCAGTCCATGATCAAAGCCATGGATATGCTCAAAATAGAATATGGGTCACCCAGTGTACGGGTGAGTGCTGAAGAACGTATTGATTAAACATTGTTAATATATTCACTCAAATTTAGGAAAATTCTGAATTGATAATGAGCATTGATTATGAGTCTGTGACCACATTTGAGGATCCCTTTTTGAGCGCCATGAAGAATCTGTGGGCAGACGAAGGCATACAGGAATGCTACGATCGACGAAGAGAATATCAGTTGACGGATTCGGCTAAATAGTGAGAGCATAAATGAATTTACTAAATGCATACTACATATATCTAAATATCAACCAGTTATTTGAGCGATCTGGAGCGCATTGAACAGGCTGACTATTTGCCCACTGAGCAGGATATTCTGCGTGCTCGTGTGCCCACCACTGGCATACTGGAGTATCCCTTCGATTTGGATGGCATCGTGTTCAGGCATGCTACTGGGAAACATAATCTGAACAGCTCTAATATATACTATCTGTAATTGTAGAATGGTAGACGTAGGTGGTCAGCGGTCGGAGCGTAGAAAGTGGATTCATTGCTTTGAGAACGTCACCTCGATTATATTTTTGGTGGCGCTATCGGAATATGATCAAATTCTGTTTGAATCAGACAATGAGGTGAGTTTCATTTATACTCCTTTTCACTTTTGAAATTAATTAACTATATTTATATTTACAGAATCGATTGGTGGAATCGTTAGCTTTATTTAGTACTATAATCACATATCCCTGGTTCCAGAATTCATCAATTATTCTGTTCTTAAACAAGAAAGATTTGTTGGAGGAGAAAATCATGAAATCGCATGTGATTGACTATTTTCCAGAGTTCGATGGTGAGTTTTCTAGTCAAATGAATGCAAGCAGTTTGATTTTATTACACTTCTCAATACAGGTCCCAAGCAGGATGATGGCGCTGCCAAACAGTTCATATTGAAAAAATACTTGGCTTGTAATCCTGATCCTGAGCGTCAATGTTATTCGCATTTCACAACAGCCACAGGTGCGGCCTTTAACATCTGTATTATATCTTGTTTAATATTCACCCTCTTCTGTAGATACCGAAAACATCAAACTTGTGTTCTGCGCTGTCAAAGATACAATTATGCAAGCTGCGCTTAAGGAATTCAATTTGGGCTAGAGCAACTCGAATCAATCTGATTCTGCTTCGAGAATCGATTTAGTTTTTTGGCTTGTTACATGTATTTGAACCTAAATACAAATAAAATGCAATTGTCAATCGTCAAGTGTAAAATTGTTTATTTCAAACTTATCGTATAGCTAGGGTAAATGTTAAACTCAACGTTTCATATAATCCGCATTTCCATTTGTAAAAATTAACTATCACAATGAAATTAGTTGTATGTCTCCGATGAATATAATTCAATTCAATATCTGACACTGCATCGAGCAGTTGCCATAAAGAAACTTAAACAAAACAAAAATGGGCCAAGTACCTGAAAAGGGCCTGGCATTTATGGCATCATAAAATAAAAGGGTGCAAGGGTCAACATCTGGTGCATCCGGTCAACAGGCAACGTAATAAAATAATTATTAGAATAATTGAGTATTTCGTCCAATGATTTTGGGTATAAAAGGCCTGTGAAATCGAAAATAAAATCAGTCTGAAAACTAGAATATCTCAGAGAACAACTCGTTAAACTCCAAGAAGTGCTCTGCAAATATCGGTTGCATATATAAAAATATTCAACAAAACATTAGGAGAGTACTATCATTATCAAATTAAAAATGCCTCTAGATTCTATTCCCAAAGATCTTCGTGCACTTCGCGCCTGTTTGGTGTGCTCTCTCGTAAAGGTAAGCTTCGAATAATTGCTAACGTGTTATCTTATATTTCATTATGTTTGTATTTTATTTTATTTTAACTTGTTTTATTTTATTTGTTTTCAGAACTTTGCCCAGTTTCAGAAGGATGGCTGCCAAAACTGTGAGGGTTTTCTACACATGAAGCACAACAAGGAAAGGGTTAATGAACACACAAGCAGCAATTTTGAAGGCTTTATTACAATGACAACGCCCACCGAGTCATGGGTCGCCAAATGGCAGCGAATAAGTAAGTGAGAGTGTTGAATTTAATTTAAATATTTACTAATTAATTTATTCATATCTCTTCTAGCTCGCTTTACGCCCGGAATCTATGCCCTTTCCGTATCGGGTACGCTGCCACAATCGACTCT
Organism: Liodrosophila aerea; assembly: GCA_035045005.1. Classification (NCBI taxonomy): domain Eukaryota; kingdom Metazoa; phylum Arthropoda; class Insecta; order Diptera; family Drosophilidae; genus Liodrosophila; species Liodrosophila aerea. The sequence goes on from JAWNNL010000652.1 coordinate 257,446, forward strand.
ACGAGACATGAAGAAACAGGGCATTCCCTACAATACAAGGAACACAAGTCAGCGATAAAATTGACTTACAAAATATGTACATACATATTAAGTACATTTGTATAACTGGCAACGCCCCTCGCTTTCCAGTAGACGCCAACAAACGAATACTTAAAATGTTCAGCCAGCTCCGCATAGGACATACTCCGCCTCTGCAACAAACAGATATCAATCTGCCAATATACATCCATCAATAATCATAGCAATCTTATATAAGCACTCCCACCATTATACCATTATATTACTCTAAGTATATTTAGTCATTAATTTTATTGCACGCTCATTTAATAAATAAAAAAAAAGTAAGTAAATAAATCTATACATTTTGAATAAAATATAAGACTTTATAAGACTTTAAACGTTTAACGGAACCCGCAAAAAATAAGTTGTTCAATGCCTGCACGAATGCAAGTATTTTTTTCACTGTACGAAATTGCTTGGGAACCGTTGAGCTATCCATTGGGGTCGACGTGGTTGTCGTCGACGAGGATCTTTGCTAGGTCTTAAACACTTGCAGTGCAGTGGCTATAGATTAATTTGTAATTATTTAATTGTATTGCCGGCGGCATCTAGCGGCTAATTTTGTTGACAATCACAGAGAACTTGTGTTCTGCGCTGTCACAGATACAATTATGCAAGCTGCGCTTAAGGAATTCAATTTGGGCTAGAGCAACTCGAATCAATCTGAATTATTGAGAATTTATAGCATGCCTGCTTCGAGAATCGATTTAGTTTTTTGGCTTGTTACATGTATTTGAACTTGAATACAAATAAAATGCAATTGTCAATCGTCAAGTGTAAAATTGTTTATTTCAAACTTATCGTATAGCTAGGGTAAAAGTTAAATTTAACGTTTCATATAAGCCGCATTTCCATTTGTAAAAATTAACTATCACAATGAAATTAGTTGTATGTCTCTGATGAATATAATTCAATTCTATATCTGACACTGCATCGAGCAGTTGCCATAATGAAACTTAAACAAAACAATAATAAACACGAATTGAGTATCACATATTCATATTCACATGCAGCGCTCGAAACAATCGCACAACATTTTCAAATAATTAACATAAACGTTTTTTAATTAGATTAATAATAATAATAATAATGTTGCATTGGCACAACTTTTACATGATAACGAAATCGCTTAGATTACGCTCAGGCTGCACCATGCTCGCCGGCATTAGTTGTACCAGTTTATTGAAGAGAAATGCCCGACGATTTTCCACATTAAAATCTGTGCGTGCACGTTTGGTGCTTGACGAGCCAGTCGGACTCGACACTGTCTCCGATATGCCAGAGGTGACCACACTGTCAATGGATTCTAACGAGATGTTCTCCGTACCACAGACATGCGGAACATCTCCCGAGTCTGCACCTAGAAATGCAAAAGTGGGTTACTAAGTGTAGTTACTCTTACGAGTTGCCGAGTTTGTCTTACGCTTGATGTGATCTCCAGTTTCTGCTCCAAATTCACCTGGTTCAAAATACAGTATAGGAGCAGTTCTTAATATATCGACTGAGTCTGGCATGTCGTCCTCAGTCATGAAGAGCAAAGAAGCAAGCTTATGGAACTGCAGGAGAATTGAAGAAATATTAGCAACCATTTTACACTATGGCAAATTATCTAACTCACGTTGCGCAATTGCTCGGGATCAGCGTGATCTATAACGTCTGCTACGCTGTGTCTGAGATAATGCAGTGCCTTCATTGTATCAACGCGCGTCATTTCTTCAAAATGCAGCTTACGCAACAAGTAACGACAATGCCTTAGTATTTCCTCACGTTTTGGCCTGAAAATAAGTACATGATGAACATTTGAGCTGGTTATAAACTATCAGTTACACACTTCTCCAACAGGAGCAGCCAAAAGTCGTCCAAGCGCATTTGCTGATAATGAAATATGCCTGGATTCCCGCCAAACATATAGTGAGTCTTTGCCACCTCATCGTAGACGAACTGGTGAGCATAACGTGGACATGGCTCCAGATGGTCATCACCTTTACTGGCGCCCAAATAGTTGGCGTTATTGATGGAGTTAATATCCTGAGCATTATGGCGGCAGTAATAGACGCGCGTCCATTTATGCGTGCGCAGCGAGTAAATCCAAAATGAGTTTGAGGCTTCCGGATGGTGTGAATCACGTCGATCCTTTACCTTATTTAGACTCTAAATACATGTTTATTAATATAGTTAATATTCACTGAACAGTTTCAGTAGACTCACTGAAAATACGTATATCTCATCACGATCACAATCTATGGTAGCACGCAGGGTGTAGGAGGATGATGGCTCAAATTTTACCTCCTGGCTGGTGTTGTTACAATGTGGTTCCTTATTTAGCAGACAAATGGACTGAGTATCCACATCATAGGAAAGCAGCTCATCGAGTTCGTCCTTGCCACGCTGGCCACCGTAAATGTAAAGCTTTCGATGCCTCTGCAAATATTATAAACTTTAACATAATGATGATAATTAATTAAATTTAAATAATTACATTATGAAACACCATGCAGTGCGTTATACGCGATTTGATTGACAAAACATCCGGCTGAGAGGCGCTGGGATGATGGCAATCCACGAGTACCTGTGTCCAGGTGTTTGTGGCAATATAATACGAGTAGAGACCAGAGTATTCCGGCTCTACGGATGATGTGGCGCTACGAGGCGTCAAAATTTTACCGCCAAAAACATAGATCGTACGCTTATCGGTGTCGATGCACATCTGATGATCGTATATCAGCTGTGGTCCGCCCACCTGGCTGGTGTCGTCACAGATTTGCATCCAGGTGCCTGCACGAGTATCGTACAGATAAAAATCACTCTTATTATAGTCGCTGGCACGTATGGAGCTGTCTAAGTAGCGTCCCAGCATAAATATATTCTCACTAATTGGATCATAGATCATTTTGTGACAAGAGCGCGGACTAGGTCCATTTGACAACTCAGAGTGTTTACAGAGCAGCGTCCATTCATCAATCTCAATATTGTAGACCCACAAGTCACTGAGATCCTGGTAGCCATCCCAGCCACCATACAAATATACGAGACGCTTTTTGGCATCGACCACGAGCTGATGCCCGCCACGGTTGCCAGGCTTCGTTTCACTCTCCGTATAAACCATGTGCCAGGAGTGCTTGTATTCTTGCTTGGACAGATATTCATCCATTAAGCCATCGTCAATGCAATCGCCAATAAAGTGTTCCGCTCGCTCAAAGTCGCCCTGCTTCACCTGCAAAAATTGGATGAGGATTAACACTTTTGACTAGATTTGCATAATTTGCTTAACTAACTAAATATTTGTGCAATTCGGTAATTAGCGGATGTTCTAGGCGCACATTGGTCTGCTCCTGCAATTCGCTGAAGGCTTTCATATAGCCCTGCTGACGGAAATGTTTGAGGCACAGTCTGATAATCTCAGACTCGCGCCTTGTATTGTAGCTCTTCATGCGGTCGTAGGTGTACATAGGATCATCCTGTCCTTGCAGCTCCATATACCATATGCTAAAGTTGAACGAAGGTCCCCATGACTGCAGAGGTACAACTTTCAGAAAGAGTATTGGCAGATTTTCGGATCCATCCTCAGTCATGCAGCGCAGATTGAATGTCTCGGCTATATTGTCATTTTTAAGGCCACTGTAAAATAGTTTATAGTGAGTCTAAGATATTTTTGGCATGTTGTATATATGTAAATAAACTTACCCTTCGAGCAAAAGCACCATGTGCTCCTCTTCTAATCCGCCAAAGACACGAAATTTCTTGATATTGCAAACGTGCGATTTCTCAAATTTACCAAATTTAATCCTCTTCACAATGGCAGGACGTTTGAGCTTCAATATCAGAAACTGAGGTGGGCTGTTCGTATAGGCGGACCAGCGTGAGGTTTGATCATTTGGACAATCGACGAGAACATTTCTGAAAGTCAAATATCAGTCAATGTGTAGAAAAAGACTCAAATCGTTGATAGCGACAGCTGCGCAGTTGACAACAACAATTACGAAATGCAACTTTGCAGACCTCTATGGGCGGGACATACTATACAAGCGTGCCTATACATATGAACATATCTATGTGCATGTGCATACATTAACCAAACACACACATATGCACAGGCGCTTGTATTTGTTTAGCTGAATATGGATGTGTATAATTTTACAAAAATACAGCTAGTTTGTAAACTTACTCAGGCACATAATTTGGCGAATAGCTGGAGTAACGGAAAATCTCGAAATGAAGGCGTTCGGAGAGTGTAAAGGGTTTTTGGGAATTTGTCCCGAGTGCAACGGGTATTGCACTATACGAAATTGCTAGGGAACCGTTGGAGCTGTCCGTTGGGCTGGACGTGGTTGTCGTCGACGAGGACATCTTTGCTAGGTCTTGAACACTTGCAGTGCAGCAGCTTCAGATTAATGTGTAATTATTTAATTATATTGCCGGCAAGCCAAAACAACAAAACAATTATCGTGCACTTCTAAAGTTAATGTATGACCACACTTGGCGTTTTCGTGCCAAAATTTGGGCTTTTTCATTAATTGGCGCAATAACACTTCTTTTTTAATTTGCTCTTTGCGTCATTAAGGTTTCCATAAACTTGAGTTTAAACCAATTTCTAACAACATATATACATATAATATAAATGAAACAATTTTCTTTTGTTGGGCTAACAATCAGATTTATTTACCATCTGGTAGCTATTTTTTAACTAGATATTTGGGGCGGCATCTAGCGGCTAATTTTGTTGACAATCACAGAGAAACGCCGACAAAGTCAATGCACTAAACGAAAGTATACTCTACACTTGCTAACGAAAGATAAAACAAAATCTTGTAGTTCAATTTAAATTTATTATGAAATTATGAAGTATTTTGTAATAAAAAAACGCTCTAATGTATTTTATTTTGTCTTTTGAATGACACTAAGCACTATAATATCGGTCACGACTGGGCCAGTATCTGCTAGACAATGCTAATAACTACCGTTCAATAATTATAATTATCTCTATGATAACTATCAAATATTTTTATTTTGGCAAATGCGTTGTTTTTATTTTGTTCTATTTAAAACGTGAACATCGAAATCGTATAAGCATAAGCACATAATCGTATTAATCGGCCATGTACCTGAAAAGGGCCTGACATATGTATATTGCATCATAAAATGTAATTGCGGTGCAAGGGTCAGCATTTGGTGCATCCGGTCAACAGGCAACGTAATAAAATAATTATTAGAATAATTGAGTATTTCATCCAATGATTTTGGGTATAAAAGGCCTGTGAAATCGAAAATAAAATCAGTCTGAAAACTAGAACAACTCAGAGACCAACTCATTAAACTCCAAGAAGTGCTCTGCAAAAATCGGTTGCATATATAAAAATATTCAACAAAACATTAGGAGAGTCTATCATTATCAAATTAAAAATGCCGTTAGATTCTATTCCCAAAGATCTTCGTGCACTTCGCGCCTGTTTGGTGTGCTCTCTCGTAAAGGTAACCTTCGAATAATTGATAACGTGTTATCTTATATTTCATTATGTTTGTATTTTATTTTATTTTAACTTGTTTTATTTTATTTGTTTTCAGAACTTTGCCCAGTTTCAGAAGGATGGCTGCCAAAACTGTGAGGGTTTTCTACACATGAAGCACAACAAGGAAAGGGTTAATGAACACACAAGCAGCAATTTTGAAGGCTTTATTACAATGACAACACCAACCGAGTCATGGGTCGCCAAATGGCAGCGAATAAGTATGTGAGAGTGTTGAATTTAAACTAAATATTTACTAATTAATTTATTCATATCTCTTCTAGCTCGCTTTACGCCTGGAATCTATGCCCTTTCCGTATCGGGTACGCTGCCACAATCGACTCTACGAGACATGAAAAAACAGGGCATTCCCTACAATACAAGGAACACAAGTCAGCGATAAAATTGACTTACAAAATATGTACATACATAGTAAGTACATATGTATAACTGGCAATGCCCCTCGCTTTCCAGTAGACGCCAACAAACGAATACTCAAAATATTCAGCCAGCTCCGCATAGGACATACTCCGCCTCTGCAACAAGCAGATATCAATCTGCCAATATACATCCATCAATAATCATAGAAATCTTATATAAGCACTCCCACCATTTTACAGCAGCATAGAGTAGTAGGCCTTAGTTGTTATTAGTCTAAGTATATTTAGTCATTAATTTTATTACATTTAATAAGTAAAAAAAAAATAAATAAATAAATCTATACATTTTGAATGAAATATATACATATATATGTATCTTTTGGTCGCACAAGACTTTTTGAGACTTTAAACGTTTAACGGCACCCGCAAAAAATAAGTAGTTCAATGCCTGCACGAATGCAAGTATTTTTTTACACTGTACGAAATTGCTTGGGAACTGTTGAGCTGTCCGTTGCGGTGGACGTGGTTGTCGTCGACGAGGATCTTTGCTACGTATTGAACACTTGCAGTGCAGTGGCTTTAGATTAATTTGTAATTATAGTATTTAATTGTATTGCCGGCGGCATCTAGCGGATAAATTTGTTGACAATCACAGAGAAACGCCGTCAAAGTCAATGCACATAACGAAAGTATACTCTACACTTGCTAACGAAAGATAAACCAAAATCTTGTAGTTCAGTTTAAATTTATTATGAAATTATGAGGTATGTTTTATTAAAATAAATGCTTTAATGTATTTTATTTTGTCTTTTGAATGACACTAAACACTATAATATCGATGACGTCTGGGCCAGTATCTGTTAGATAATGCTAATAATTACGGTTCAATAACCATAATTACCTCTATGATAACTATTAAATATTTTTATTTTGGTAAATGCGTTGTTTTCATTTAGTTCTATTTAAAACGTGAAGTGAAATGAGGCTTTGTCGGATGAATTTTATTGTGATCACATTATTCTGTGCAATTTGTTGTGTACGTGTGGAATGAACAAATTTGGGAGAATGTTTTAATTGCAGAATAATTAATATTTGCAGGAATCTGTTTACTACAAAATCAAAAGGGTTGAATGCAATGGAAACGAAAATCAATTTGCGAATATTTCATGTGTTCTGAAGCCTGTAAATTGGACGCGATCAATAGTAAATGTAGATTGTGATATAATTGGAAAATTATACAATGGAATTGTAAGAAATTCAAGGTTATTTGAAACTTGGATCTAAATATTAACTAATATTACTTCAGTTATCATTGGAGACGTTTTATAAGGACTACACAAATACGTATAAGCCATTTATTTTAAAGTTGCGATTTAATATCTGTCAACTTCTTGACAAACCCAAACCTTCCAATTTTCTGGAGAGATCTGCGTTACAGCATTTGAAAGCTTTAACGAACCTGAATCACAGTTGTCCATTTTCGGTATACCTGAAAAAATGCTTGAAGCTGTTATAGATTTTACAATTTTTTTTATAATTTTTTTAGGGTCATTTGTTTGCCCGTAACTTCTATTTGGATGAGACGTCGTTGCCTGAACTACCGCTTCAGGAGTACAAACTTTTCTTTAACTTTACCCAAATCAACCCAGATATATATTTAGGTTCCATAGTACTTTACTTCGAAGCCCGAGAAGAATATCGCAGGAGGAAAAAACCCATGCCTCATCGACCAAAATAACAGCTATAAATTAATTTATATAAATTTAAATATACCAGTATAGATATAATATTTACCGATTCTTGTTGATTTTTTTTCGAAATCGGCTTAAGCCCATAATCGTACACTATATTGCCATGTACCTGAAAAGGGCCTGGCATTTATGGCATCATAAAATGTAAGGGTGCAAGGGTCAGCATCCAGTGCATCCGGTCAACAGGCAACGTAATAAAATAATTATTATAATAATTGAGTATTTCTTCCAATGATTTTGGGTATAAAAGGCCTGTGAAATCGAAAATAAAATCAGTCTGCAAACTAGAATATCTCAGAGAACAACTCGTTAAACTCCAAGAAGTGCTCTGCAAAAATCGGTTGCATATATAAAAATATTCAACAAAACATTAGGAGAGTACTATCATTATCAAATTAAAAATGCCGTTAGATTCTATTCCCAAAGATCTTCGTGCACTTCGCGCCTGTTTGGTGTGCTCTCTCGTAAAGGTAAGCTTCGAATAATTGATAATGTGTTATCTCATATTTCATTATGTTCGTATTTTATTTTATTTTAACTTGTTTTATTTTATTTGTTTTCAGAACTTCGCCCAGTTTCAGAAGGATGGCTGCCAAAACTGTGAGGGTTTTCTACACATGAAGCACAACAAGGAAAGGGTTAATGAACACACAAGCAGCAATTTTGAAGGCTTTATTACAATGACAACACCCTCCGAATCATGGGTCGCCAAATGGCAGCGAATAAGTATGTGAGAGTGTTGAATTTAATTTAAATATTTACTAATTAATTTATTCATATCTCTTCTAGCTCGCTTTACGCCCGGAATCTATGCCCTTTCCGTATCGGGTACGCTGCCACAATCGACTCTACGAGACATGAAGAAACAGGGCATTCCCTACAATACAAGGAACACAAGTCAGCGATAAAATTAACTTACAAAATATGTACATACATAGTAAGTACATATGTATAACTGGCAACGCCCCTCGCTTTCTAGTAGACGCCAACAAACGAATACTCAAAATATTCAGCCAGCTCCGCATAGGACATACTCCGCCTCTGCAACAAGCAGATATCAATCTGCCAATATACATCCATCAATAATCATAGCAATCTTATATAAGCACTCCCACCATTATACAGCATACATAGAGTAGTAGGCCTTAGTTATTATTACTCTAAGTATATTTAGTCATTATTTTAGTCATTAATTGCACGCTCATTTAATAAATAAAAAAAAAAAATAAAAATAAATAAGTAAATAAATCTATACATATTGAATAAAATATACATGTCTATTATAAATATATATATGTATCTTTTGGTCTCTCAAGACTTTTTGAGACTTTAAACGTTTAACGGAACCAGCAAAAAATAAGTTGTTCAATGCCTGCACGAATGCAAATATTTTTCCAGCGCTTAGACAGCATCTCCGAATCTAATTTGTTATAGTACAAGAAGGGCAGTACAAAAATTGGCAGCATATATAAAACATTCAAAAACGAAAACTTCATTTTATTTTTATTATTATTACACATTTGAATATTTTAAAGCAGTATTTTCGATTAACTGCCAAGCAATGTGAATGGCAACGATAACATGGTTGCATGAAAATTATCGCTTTGTTTTTGTAAACTTGTGCTATTCTGAATTCGTTTCTGTATTAATTCTTGCCGGTGTGTGCTATAATTGTTAAATTAAAAATGTCCTTTGATGCTATTCCCAAAGATCTTCGTGGTCTACGCGCCTGTTTGGTGTGTTCTCTCGTGAAGGTGAGTTCTGAATAATTGCTAACGTGTCACCTTTATATATTTGCCGTTTCTGCCGCTTGTATTTCTTCCAGACGTTCGACCAATTTGAGACGGATGGCTGTGAGAATTGTGAGGATTTTCTACGCATGAAGAACAACAAGGACAACGTTTATGATCACACAAGCAATAATTTTGATGGTATTATTGCAATGACAACACCCACCGACTCCTGGGTTGCGAAATGGCAGCGACTATGTATGAGAGTGTGGAATTTAATTTAAATGTTTTCTAACTAGTTGTCTCTTCTAGCTCGCTTTACGCGCGGTATCTATGCCATTTCTGTATCGGGTACGCTGCCACAATCGACTCTGCGAGACATGAAGAACCGTGGCATTCCCTACAAGACGAGAGACAGAAGTCAGCGATAAGCACCATTGCCGTACAAAATATATATAAACGTTTATTTTAAGTCATAACGATACCATCAATAAATCCACGTATTTAGAATAATATATAGTTTATGTATAATTTCAACATATCAATCATCTAGAGAGCTAACGCGTAGTCCGTCGCCGCCAGCTGTCGTCACATGAACACCAAAGCCGGCTGCCTCCAGTTCTTCCTTTAGTTTCCAGTAAACCTCGTTGCATTCGTAGTTCTCGGGCAGCAGCACAATGGCATATCCACCGGCGCCGGCACCAGTCAGCTTGGAGAAGAAACCACGCTTGAACGCAATTGTAAAGATTTGCTCCAGTTTGGGATGTGACACTCCGATTGCCTTTAACAGATCATTGTTTATTTGGAAGAGACGCTCGAGTTTCTCAAACTTTTCGCTGTCATCCTTGGCATTGCCGAAGCTCTCATAGAGTGGTACCGCCGAGTTGACCAACTGCTCACACGCCTGCCATATAGCTTCGATAAGCTGCGGGAACTCCTCCGCCAGGTGACGGACTTTAGCCACAATGTCGGCGGTGCTACGGCTCACGCGACTGTCCACAAGCAGAATATTGAGCGGTTTTTGTATACGCAGCGTCTGGAAACCCTGGCCTTTGACAAACCGCAAGATGCCACCGTATGTGCACACTGTGTTATCCACTCCGGACGGTGTGCCATGATTAACACGTTCGGACTCGAACGCCCAGTGCGAGATCAATGCCAAGTTTTCATCCTCCAAATAGCTCGACTGATCGAAGTGCTCAGCTAAGATGAGAAAAGCGGCAGCCAGGGCGGCGCCATATGAGGCGGAACTGCCTAGTCCGGCGCCTACTATTAATTCAGTATCAACTTGCACCTGGAATCCGGTATCCAGTGTTAATTCAGATTTCTTGGGAGAAGTCAGTACAGCACCCGCGAGCAAGTAATAAATGGATATAAATGCGCGTTGTGTTTGCTGTTTGGGTGTGCTGCCCACACTGCGTTCCAGCTGCTTGGCTACCTCAGTACGCACCTCCTCCATTAGCTTGGCACTGCCATCCAACTTATCACCGGGATATTTGCTGCGAAAGTTGGCCAGAAAAGCATTGAATTCTCTCAATTCTATTTCCACTGTGCAGTTGAGTGCGTCCAGTTGAAAGCTGGCCACCTGGCTGCCCGGATTTGTACGAAGTTGGAGTTTGGTGCCCAGGCCGACGACACCGGCCAGAGCAGGCTTCTGGTATACGACGGCATGTTCGCCGTGGAGTATCACCTTGCCAGGGGAGTGCACCTGGAGCTTGAGCATTGCGTTTAATGCTGTGTTACTATTTGGTTTTTCGGCCTAACGATGAATAAAATTTGAATACGTTAACGAGGTCAGAGCAGTTCATGCAAAATGGCGTCACCGGGGCAAGTTCTACGCTTTATTTGTATTTGACGTTGTTTTTATGTAATATTACGCAGATAAATTTTTGTGTCTCTTGTAGCTCCGTTCATCGGCTGTTTCCCTTTCACTTTCTTTGTTCGACTGTTTTTGGTTTCGGTTTCGACTGGTTAGAGTTTGTCTGACTCTGGCTGCTTTTTCTCTTTTCGTATATATATGTACATACATGCATGCAATCATACATTCATACATACATATGTACAGGTTTTTGGGCTCCACACGACGGCAACAGGTTACGCTGTTATTACTTGCGATGTTGTTTTTGTTTTTGTTGTTATTATTGCTGCTGCTGCTGCACTTTCTCCCACTCCTCGGGGGTGTATGATTTTTGCGAGAAAGCGTGTATTTCCTTAAGTTCTTCGGCAAGCGTTGAGTTAACCCTTTAACAAATACGACAAATAATTGATTATTGAATTGACCTAAAGGCTGTAGACATTTTATTACAGTCGGTGTTTTTGGAGTAGCGATTTGCCTTCGAAAACTTTTGACACAATGACAACGCTGAACTTGCCGCCGCATCCGTCCGAGTCGTCTGAAACTTGGACGTAAGTGGCTTCGAGCTGCTCTTTCAGCTTGTCTTCTAGATACTTTACGGTATATTTACTCATTTTTCTATAATTAATTTTACAAGCGGCGAGCTAGACAAATTTTTATTCTCAATATCGACGATTTATCGATTTGTAGAACGCTACTACGTCACCAAAACCGATATTTTATTGATTTAAAATACGAATTTGTGAAAATTAGTTTAATATAAATAAATATTTATGATAAAAATAATAGCTGTACATTCTTTATTAACAGCTAGTTTTTAATTTTATTTATTAGTGTTATGGCATATTTTTACACCTTCGCTGTTGAACTGCGTAAGAATATCGCATTAAATAAATCGATTCTAAAGAGATATCGATATGTCTCAGCAAAACACGAACATATCGGACCTGTGCCATACCTAATATAGAAGTGCTTGTTTCAAGCGCCAAAATTTAGCAGTTTTATTTATTTGTTTACTTTATAATAAATTAACAAAGTTTTGAAAATTGTGACTGAGAGGTGATACAACCAATTGAAAGAGTTTTGGAACGTAGCAATCATGTCCTTCTTTGGTGGCAACACATCCCTCGGTGCAACCAGCACGCCGGCTAAACGTGAGTATAATTTAGCTAAATTCCTCGGGCGGCAATGGAATTGCATATTGCAATTTTGGTCAAGCCATTTTGGCTAAATACCGCTGAGGTCCGGTATTTGCAGGTAGTGTAAGCAATTTCTTGGCATCCGCCACACTGTACACGCGTATTTCTCTTGGGCTCAGTCTGAAATGGTAAACATGAGGTAGTTGTTTCTACTAGGCAAAAACTGCTTACGCTTTCTTATGAAGAACATAACCCACATAGGCCACAAACGCTAGCACAGCTAGTATGAGTAGTATTATGAGCACTGCCATAGCTTCTTAGAGAGATACAACCGCTGCTGTCCAGCCTCTGATGTGTACTAATTAATTTAATTTCGAATACTGATAAGAATTGTTGGACGAATGCTGAAGCAGCAGCCATAGAGCTTACCAAATACTGACCCCTTTTTGCTTATCTCCGTTCTGCCTAGCTGGTGGCATGTTTGGTTCATCTTTCGGAGCGACGACTGGCGCTGCGGCGCCGGCATTTGGTAGTACGCCAGCGTTTGGCGGTACACCAGCCTTTGGAGCAGCACCAACAGGCGCCGCACCAGCTTTTGGTGCTGCACCAACAGGCGCTGCACCAGCTTTTGGTGCTGCCCCGACAGGTGCCGCACCAGCTTTTGGTGCCGCACCAACAACTGCAGCCCCTACTCTTGGAGGTGGATTCACTGGGTTTGGCGGAACAAGTCAACCAAGCATATTTGGACCACCTGCTACTAGCCAGGCACCGCCTGCATTTAGCGGATTCGGTCAATTACCAAGCACTAGCACCGCCCCGACTAGTGGATTTGGTGGCTTTGGAGCACCGACGTCATCAGCTCCAGCTTTTGGTGGCTTCGGCAACAACCAGACCACGGCATTTGGCGGCGGCGCTTTCGGATCAGGTGAGCAGGTGGCAATTTACCTATAATTGTAGTATTTAACTCATTAACTCATTTTTACAGCGTTTGGCAAACCGGCAGCGGCCACAGTGACGCCTGGTTTTGGTGGTTTCGGTGGCACAAATTTTATGCTGGGACAACCACAGCAGCAACCGGTGCCCATATCTTCGGATGAGGCATTTGCTCAATCCATTTTGAATGTGTCTATCTTTGGCGATGAGCGCGATAACATTGTTGCCAAGTGGAACTATCTGCAGGCTATGTGGGGCACCGGCAAGTTGTTCTATTCACAAAGCGCTGCCCCCGTGGATATAACCCAAGAGAATTATCTGTGTCGGTTTAAGGCTATAGGATACAGCCGCATGCCTGGCAAGGACAACAAATTGGGACTCGTAGCCCTCAATTTCGATCGTGAAGTAGCAATGGTTAAGTAAGTATAACATTTCTACTGTTGATTCTTGTTAGTAACTAAGATTTCTTGCAGGCCACAGCAGCAGAACATTATACAGACATTGCACGGTTTGATGGGCAGCAAACCCAATATATTAGTGCACATCGATGTGCTCAAGGAGCTGGAGAACAAAAAGTGTCAAATGGTTATCTATGTAGAGGAGAAACTGCAGCTAACGCATGGACTGAACGATAGCAAACGCATACTTGCCACAGAGTTGGCCAGCTTTTTGGCTCAGCCACAGGTAAAGCAGCAACTGGCGAATTTGGGTATTATGGAAGCTTTGGCACTGACGTTGCCCGACGAAGATCAGCTAAAAGAGTATCTAGCGAATCCACCGAAAAGCGTTGATCCGCGAATGTGGCGTCTGGCCAATATGGATAATCCAGATGCCAGTCAATTCATACCGGTGCCCATGATTGGATTTAGCGATCTGAAGTGGCGTGTAAAGTGCCAGGAACAGGAGACGGATACGCATGCACTCTACATGAAGAAGGTCGATGGGGATTTACAAGAACTGCGCCGGCGACATGCGTCTGCCACAGCCAGAATAATGGAACACAAACGCAAACTGGCTGAAATGAGCCATCGTATACTGAGGGTCAGTAGTTTGAAAATACTATATACTTGATTACTAATTCGTTATTTTACTCCCAATAGATAGTGGTTAAACAGGAATGCACACGTAAGGTGGGGAGTACACTAACACCTGAGGAGGAGGCTCTATGTACCAAGCTGCAGAATATGCAAGCCGTCGTCTCAGCACCTACACAGTTCAAGGGTCGCCTAAGCGAACTGCTCTCCCAGATACGCATGCAGCGGAATCAATTTGCCACCAATGGCATACCCGAATATACCATCGACAAGAATGCGGAGGATGAGATGAAGTCCCTGCTGACCATGCAGCAGCGCGCTATGGAAGTGCTGAAAGATACTGTGAACAAGGACATGGCAGCGCTCGAAATTATTATAAAAGGTTTGCCTGAGTTACAGCAAACATGATACAACTTGTAACGGAATAATGTAGATATTTTGTCCAATATAGAGTCAATGGAAAATATGTAATCGTTACAATTATTTTGTTTAGTTTTTGCTGCAAGTGGATGTGTTGCAGCAGCCACCGGTTGGTCTAGCATTTCCTGTAACTTTGAACTTGCACTTTTACGGCGGGTACAATAACAAAATATAACAAATGTGTTTGGCTCTTGCGGTAACAATCGAAACGAGTTCACAACACAAGCTGCGGAAATTATGTGAGAGCCGATTAAATACGCTTTACTTTAAAGGGTATTATGCAGTTTATAAAGTGTTTATATTGTGTATGCTAATTAAGAATCGATAGAGTAAAGCTGAGAAACTTTAAGAAATGTGAATGACCCACTGTAACGATTAAGAATTATAATTATCTATGTACATGATCTGTAAATGCATGTGTTACATTTTAAAGTTAGCCCATCTACTAACTACTCTTCTATTATTTTGATAGTGTATTTTCACTTCGTTCACTTGTAAGATGTGCTTTGGTTTTGGCAAATCGTTTTCTTGGCTTTGATGTCAATGCACTGGGTGCAAACGGCCGAGTTTTCTTTTCAAGCAGCGTCTTAAAATTGGATAATTTTGCTGAGATTAAGTTGATTACTTGACCATTTGACGCAATTTGGTCCGTTGTCGCTGGCTGCAACGAACTCATTAGCGGTGAATGACAAACTCACATCATCATCTATGTTAGCTGTTAGCTGCATCCAGTTTGTTCAACTTCGGGTTGTTACATTAACATTATTATGTAGCCAGGCGTGTGCCTTACATATGTGAGAGTGTGTGCCGGAGTTGTTATTGTCTTGTTATAGTAGATTTTATAGTGAAAACTTGTTTGTGAAACTCGGTTTCCCAGCTAACTGTGCCTGGAGTAACGTGGACTGGAATGGAGCTGCTGTTGGTTGTTGTTGCTCTTGCGACTTCCGAGAGCTTCCGTTTTAAGTCTGGGAAAATGATTGCAGTGTGTGGTGTGTGGGCTATAAATGAATTGGTTGTGCTCCAAGTGGCTTTACTCATTCTGCAAACTTTGTGACGACAAGTGACAGCCGCAGCCTATGGACTATTAGAAGCGGCAAGGAGCAACACACAAATCTTCAAATCTCGTCATGTCGTCTGGGTCACTGTTTGTGAGTAGTTTCTATAGTTAAACCCAAAGCGAGGCTGTGACTAATTCCCTTTCGTTTCGCAGTTATGGCTGTGCGCCTTTGTCGCTAGTATTGCTGCCACGCCCACCTCATCATTGCCGCTGCGTCGTGCCGAGTTCCAGGAGGATGTGCAGCTATTGCATCCACAAGTAATAACCATTGAACGCTTGGAGCATTTGCTTCGTCGTGCAGGCGAAATCTTTGGTCCGGTTATGTCCCAGCCCGAGGATGCGGCAGTGTCTGCTAGTCAAGTGGAGCCCCAAGTAGAGCTGCAACCACAGCCGCAACAGTACATGTTGCCACCTACAGAGCAGCCTTACAACTTCTACTTGCCACTGTTCGACTATGTGGACCCTAAGCTGGATGCCAAGAGCAAGCGCATGGAGAAGTTTGCACCACCGCCACAACGATTGCATCAGGAGCACAACTACTATGCCGACAAGTCAAAGAAGACGCCGAAGAAGTTCAATGCCGATGCCAAGCACATCAATATGAAGTGGCTCAACACGTATGAGAAGGCCATGGGCGGCAATGCGCCCAAGGCCATCTATCTGGAGCAAGATGAACGCAATCGCATCAATTTCGATGATACATTCTTTGCCGTGGATATGCATGTTAAAGCCCCTGACAATCAGCCGCACCTCCCCGTTCCCCACGAGCTGCTTCAGCATGGGGAGCAGCTGCCGGAAGACGATCTTATGGCTGCACCTGCGCAGCTCACATACAGCATCAAGTCTAGCGTGTAGTCCAAGGTGAATTGTTATCTAATTGTAGGCAGTTATAAGTATGCAAAACATTCAATATATTTATACATGTGAAGGTAGACAAAAGGCACAGAGGAAATAAAAACAAACACGAGTATAGACAACAGTGGGTTAAGTCACTCACTACGTAGTGTACACTCCCTATAAATGTGGCACTGGTTTAGGTAACTGTGTGTTGAGCTGCTCTAGGATTATTCCAGTTTTGCCATGAATTCGCGCACAACCTTCTCTATATCATCCAACAGTCCGGAGGCACCGAATCGGAAAAGCTCCGGCTGCAGCCAGTGCATGCCCAGCGTTTCCTTGACCAATGTCATCCACGCAATGGCATCGCTCACTGTTCGAACACCACCAGCTGGCTTGAGCCCTACAATTTGGCCAGTGCGTCGCTTGTACTCTTGTATGGCATAGATCATGACTAGGCCAACGGGTAGTGTCGCATTCACAGCCTCCTTTCCCGTGGAGGTCTTGATGAAATCCGCACCTGCCAGCATGCAGACCATGGAGGCTTTATAAACCTGCAAAAAAGATACATTTAGCGTAATTATAAAAACTGGCAATAAAAGCCTTACATTCTCCATGGAACCCAACTCGCCAATGGCCAGTATGGTCTTCAGATGGGCACGTTTCCCGCACGCGTTGCGCATCAGCACCACCTCGTTGTAGACACCTTCCCAGTCACCTACGAGCGCCAGTTGCCGATTAATAACAATATCAATCTCTGTGGCGCCGGCCAGTATGGCATAGCTAATCTCCTGTAGTCGTGTCTGCAAACCATATTGACCAGTGGGAAAACCTGTGGCCACTGCAGCTATATTCACGTCATCCAGTTTGCCATACTGCTGCAGCGTCTTGTACGCATCCGCTACACGGGCCGGATACACACACACGGCAGCACAGTGAATGTCCGGCAGTAGTGTGTGCTCAAAGAATTTCTCACAGAATTGTGGCTCGAAGGGCAGGCAGGCACGTATGCATAGGCGACGGACATTGGCCGCCGTATCGTCACCGGCCAAAGTGGTCAAGTCTGTTAGCATGAGCGCTTTGAGAGCCCAAGCGATTTCATGCCCCCCGGTGACCGTGGAACGCTGTGAGATTTCCGCCGCAATCTCATTGATTTGCGACAGTGAAAAGTTGATCTTGAGCAGCGACGCATCTGATAAATCACCAAATTGACATTTAATAAGTCATTAAAGCTTATCAATTATTATCTGTGTATTTACCGTATGGCAGCGTTTTGTTCACTTCGAAAACTTTAACTTCCATCTTGCGCTACGTTCTCTACGATAAGAAATCTAATTGAACTATTGTCTCTAGTCGGGATAGATAAGGGAAATAATAAAAACACACTCCCCAACCTCAACGTGTGAGCCCATCCATCAATGAGATCCGCTCTCATTTAGACTCTCTTCTTGCGCTCTCTTCTTTCGCGCCTCTCAAAGCGCCAGTTTAAAAATACCCTAAAATGAAGAAAAACAACAGTGTGCCACACTTGGCGTTTTTGCGCTAAAATTGACAATTTTATTATGTGTTGGCGCAGTGGCACATATTTCTCTTAAATTATCCCTTTAATGTTGCTAAGATAGCGTTACTAAGATTGTAAATCAATTTGAATCATTATATAAATAATATATATTCTTTTGTTGAGCTCACAAGCAGATTTATTTGCGATCTAATACTAGTGTGGTAATTGTTGAGTAAAGACAGGGACGTTATGTCTGTGAGCGCTAAATTTGAATTTTTAATTCAAATTTGAGCAATCAACCGATTTAATAAAGCTGATAGATTGTAGATACAAAATTTATAATTCTAATTATGTTTGTTAAAATAATTAATACGAAACTGTTTAATTGAGTTATTTTTCCAGTACTCTGCGTATAATTGCAAAAAAACGATACGTGATGTTCATCATCTGTTCAAGAGAGAAGAATTGTAAGATAATAGAAATTTGTTTTCAAAAATGTCTCACGTTTTGAAAGGTATCCATAGATATTATAATAACTTTTTTAGCAGATAGCAGAACTGGTTTCTGAGTACTCAGCATAAAGAATAGCAAATGTTTGCGATAGGTTGTTGAGCCATTATACCAACATTGTGAATAGGCTGCCTGGGGTATATTCTCGCTCTAAGAGTTTTATGTTTTATGTAATAAAATGTACAATTCCTAGTAAAATAAATAACTCACTAGATCGATCAATTGTTGTCCGTAGTAGCAGACCATGTAGAACTGAGCGGCACAGCTGAAGAAATATAAAAGAAATGAGAAACCCTCCAGAGTCAAGCCCTGTATGATGGTATAGAAGGCCACACAACATAGTATGCTGGCGGTGGTAAACAGATTATAAGCCAAAAGCATGCCAAATATATCATTCAGTTCCTTGTGCAGACTGCAGAAATTTAACAAATTATTTATCGAATTGGTTTTAAGTTGTAATGGTAATTACTTGAGTATATAAAGGTGCCGCTCCACCAATTGAGCTAGAAATTCACAGTCCTCTGACTGATGCTCTCTGCTGGGAGTGTACTCGGCCAGTTGACGTCCGATATAAGCAAAGTGCATGCAGATCTGAGCTGCTAGACACATCAGCCAGAGATCCGTGCCTATGTTGAAGTGCATAAAGAATACGCTACAGGCCAACTCCAGTACCAGAGCGATGGCATAGTTAAGAGGATTATTGGTGTCGAAGCTGAGCTCCATAACATATGCCCTCAGATAGGGAAACTTGGGCTCAGTGTTGATAACATATATCTGATAGACGTAGATGCAAGTGGACTGCACAAGTGGTGCAAACACTACTAACAAAAAAACAAATACAAAATAATATACGCCATAACGTATGATTCGGGGCCAGTAGAAATCATTGACACGATATTTGCGACGTTCCGACTCCGCTCTGGGATAAATTGAACTTAATTTGCGGTTGAGTTCGCGGGTGCGATTCCTGTAGTGCATAAATGTAACTACCTTAATTTCCGTGTTGATGATGAGAAACAAAAGCTCCGCATAACGCACTATATTCACTGGATTTCCCGCCAGAGTGTCCCACTGTATGATACGTAGTATCATGTAGAAAACAAGGTACAGATGACTACTCAAACCAAAGATAAAGAGGAAACGCAGCAGCAGTTCCTGCCACCAGGGCTTTGGGCTGTCCAGAAAATCATAGCCAATTAATTTAAATATCATATTCGGTATATAGGTGAAATCATCGTAGTTCCTTTGCTGCTTTGTGGTATCCATTCCAACTTTTGGCTAAAACTGTTTGGCTTGGCCCTGAGCCAAGGTGTTTTATGTGTGCTGAAGTTAATTAGTTTAATATTAATAATAGACCCGAAGCACAATGAATAATTCAACGGCATATTAATATGAGAAAATTTGTGTAAATTTCCTTTGTTGTGGTTAGACTGCGCCAAGGATAAGGTGTCAAGTGCTTATACCAGATCAATAAAATTAAGTAGTTGCGGTTTTGAGCCATTTAAACTAGGTGTAAGGGTCTATCTAAGGCCTATCAGCACACACAATATCAATGGAAATTCTATACATTCATTTATAACTCAATAAAAATATTCCCTACTATAGACAGGAAGTAATAAAGTGCAATAAAGCTTAAGCTTTTTATAACCATATCAGTTTAAAGCTATTAGTCAACCCATTTGGTATCAGCTTCTTCTGATTTTTAAATTACATAACTTAGATAATGCAATAGATTGTTATATGTACTTTTGATTAGCAATATAGTTTGTCTATAAAACTATTGTAATCTTAAACTTGAACTTTCTCAAATGAACCAAATGATTAACAGACAATAGTGACACTTCTAACGTACCCTGATAAGCCTATCGCCCATCCATCACCTGATAAGCTCTAGCTGTTACAGCTGTTGAACGGAGTGCATCCACTTCAGCCTGGATTTATGGGAAGCCACTTAAACATGTGTAAACGCTTCGACCTTATAAATAGACGGGCAGTACGGCACGGTGCTGCACTTGCAATTGCATTCAGTTTGAGTACAGAGGATGGCCATACCGACGACATATAGTGAAAAGGATAACACCTGGAGTGGAGCTAAACGTGGCTCCATTTTCAACTATGACACCTCCGCGGGAAAGATCATATTCAACACCATGAAGAACTGGCCAAAGAATGTGTGTCAAGTGAGTTAGCATATAGATATATACCCAAAGGAGTTCGTACTCTAACTAACCTAAATCCGAGTGCAGATTAATGACGCGGATGGAGTGACGGTTACCAATAGTGAGGGCATCACCTGGGCCATTCGCATTGCGCAGTACCTGAAGAAGCGCGGACTCAATCACAAGGATGTCATTGGAATTGCTGCCAAGAATACGACCTATGTGATGCCACTGGGTGTGGCTTGTCTAATGAATGCCACGCCCTTTCATTCCGTCAATCCCATGCTGGATGAGGGTAAGCTGAGCAGCCCATAAGAAGAAGGAATATCTATTATATCAATGATTCTCTTCCAGCTACCATTAGGCATGTTTTTGAGATAACCAAGCCAATGCTTATATTCTGTGATGGTGTGGACTATCCGAAGATACGCTCGGCCACATTGAGCTGGCATCCGGAGATCTATACGCTCAGCGATCCCATAGAGGGTGTGCCCAAGATTGAGACAATGCTGGATCCGACTAAAACTGAAATGTTTTATCAGTAAGTGGAAAGCATTTAGTCTAGTTTATCGCACTTACATATATGTATCTTTTGTCAGACCGGAACCACTGATAACTGGCGGAGACCAAACCGTGGCCATTTTATGCTCCTCCGGCACCACAGGATTACCCAAAGCGGTCTGCATTTCCAACAGCATACTCATCCAGGATAGCATGTAAGTCCTTGCAAGCCTCTTGCTATATTGATTCAAGCAACTGGCTTTATTCTCCCTTGTTCAGGCTAGTCACTAGCGAGTCGGTGATCTTTGTGTCGAGTTCCCTGGACTGGATTACAGGTCTCTGGGCCTTTATATTCAGCACTGTGTTTGGTTGCACACGCATCATCACCAATAAGCCCTTTTCGCCGGAGCATTTCGTGCATTTGGTGAAGAAGTATAAGATCAACTATGCCTTTGTGCCGCCCAGGCATCTGTCTGCCCTGATCACCTGCCCGGATGCCACCAGCGAAGCACTCTCGCCCATACGTATGCTCAACTATGGCGGTGGACTGGTGTCCTTGGCCACGTTGCAGCGTTCCCAGGAGATCTTGAAGACGGCCATGTTTAATTCGGGTTACGGCATGACCGAGGTGGGTGCCATCACTGTGAATATTGGCATCAGCAATACTGCCTCAGCGGGTCGTTTGCTACCTGGCATTAAGATCCGTATTGTGGATGAGGAGGGCAAGAACTTGACCTACAACCAGGTGGGTGAGATCTATGTGCACACGGGCCAGGCATGGAATGGTTACTACGGCAATCCCGTGGAGACTCGCCGCATGCAGGACTTTGAAGGCTGGTTCCACACGGGCGATCTGGGCCACTTCGATGAGCAGAACTTCCTGTACATTGTGGATCGCAAGAAGGAGATACTCAAGTACCAGGGCCTGCACTATTGGCCCACAGAGATCGAGAATGTCATCACAGAGCTGCCGCAGGTGCAGGAAGTGTGCGTGGTGGGCATCTATGATGAGCGTCAAGGCGATGCAGCTGGTGCGTTGATTGTCAAGCGGCAAGGTTGTCAGATCAGCGAGAAGGAGATCATTGACCATGTGGCCAAGCGTTTGACTGGTCAACAGAAGCAGCTCCATGCCGGCGTGCGCTTCACGGACAAGCTGCCCGCCAATGTCAACGGCAAGACGTTGCGGAAGGCAGCACGCGAGGAGTTTGTAGCAAAAAGTGGCAAAGCCAAGTGATAATATACGTTTCTATATATATATATAGTATATATATATGATTCCCAATTAGTTAAAGATTTATCACCCAATGGGATTCCAATAAAATGCAAAAGATTCCTTACTATTCTTTCGATAGGCGATATTAATACTAAGTGTGACCATATGTAAAAAATATAAAAATAAGTTGGCAGCTCCGTGAAATAAATAACATTTACTACAAGATTGCATTACTCAACGATATGTATACATATATGTGTGTGTGCTATATATTCTATAAACTGTAAAATCGATTGAAATACTTGAAATACCCTAGTATACTTTCAGGAAATGGGAAATAAGTATAAGTGACAGATAACCCGTGCCAAAACTGATGTATATATAATTTCATAGCGCTACTTCAGATTTGCAAGATAGCCTAATCTAAGCAAAAGCAATTGAAGCTCTTTCATTAGTTGAATATGTATCTTTCCGTATATTTATGACTTAACAAAATCGATATAGATAGTATAAATGGTGAAATAACTTAGGGGGCGCGTTTCCAGCTGTTCCAATATCATGCCATATACATATGTATGTACTTTCTATAGATTAGTGATATCAACTAACAGACGGAGGTAGGCACTACAAGTGTTTAAGTTTTGTTACATAACTTTCTGTCACAATGCAACGAACTGCTTCGAGAATTTTATAAGTACATATATATATCTGCTCACCATGACATGAAGAATAAGATGTCTGCTTTTTAAAGTGATAAGAAGCGAAGAAAAGACTATTTAAGCGAGCGCAGCTTTCCTTTCCAACTACTTTAGTTTAACCACTCCGAGTGAAAGGAACGTGTGTTGACAGTTAAACATAATAATGAATTCCCTTAAGACGACCTATGATCAGAACGAACGTATCTGGAGTGGTGCCAAAGCAGCCAAGTTCTACGACTTTGACTGCCCCATAGGACATATTATACACAAGTCCCTACGGAATTATCCTAATAATGTTTGCCAGGTAGTATTAACATGTCTTATCTAAGATCCTTTTGAACTGTATATAATTATATTTTCAAGATCTGCCTGGCGGATGGCAAGACTGCCACAAATCAGGATATACTCTCGTGGTCTGTGCGATTGGCTCAGATCTTCAAACAGCGTGGTCTGCGCCATGATGACGTCATTTGCATTGCAGCTCGGAATAGCACCTACGTGACACCTGTTGCTGTAGCCTGTTTGTTTAATGCCACGCCCTTTCATGCTGTGAATCCCATCCTGGATGTGGATACGCTTAAACATGTGCTCTCTATAACGAAACCTCAACTGATCTTCTGTGATGCCGTGGACTATGAGAAACTGAAGACTGCGAGTGCCGCATGGACACCTGAACTGATCACTGTAACGGGCAAAGTTAAGGGTGTTACGTATGTGGAGGAGCTACTATCACCCACAAAGACTGAAATGTTCTACCAGTAAGTTGGATATAATATACAAATCATGACATTTATTAAACCAATATCTCTCCTTTAAGGCCTGAACCCCTGCTCTTGGGTGGCGATCAGACTGTGGCTATCTTATGTTCTTCCGGCACTACGGGAAAACCAAAAGCTGTTTGCTTACCTAACCATATGCTTGCTTATAATCCTCCGTAAGTATTTTGGTTATCAATTTTGCTGCATGCATGGACCTTTGATTTATATTGTTAACATTTCTTTACAGTTTCGTCAACAGCAAAACTGTCAACTATTCTGGTTCCGGCTTGGACTGGATTTCAGGTGTAGTAAATTTTCTATTCACCGTTATGGATGGCTCCACACGCATCATATCCGATAAGCCCTATAGTCCAGAGTATTTTTTAGAGCTGGTGGACAAGTATAAGATAACGGCAGCTACGTTTGCACCTCGTCATGTGTCTGCCCTGGTAGCCTGTCCTCAGGCTACTCCTGAGCGTCTCGCTTCCCTCCAAGTGTTTATAGTAGGTGGCGGCTGGATTCCTTCCGACACTTTACAGCAGCTGCAAAAGCTACTCCCAAATGGCTTGATAACTGTGGGCTATGGTGCAACAGAGATAGGAGCCGTTAGCGTAAATATTTATACGGAGAAGCTT
This sequence comes from Liodrosophila aerea, assembly GCA_035045005.1. Classification (NCBI taxonomy): domain Eukaryota; kingdom Metazoa; phylum Arthropoda; class Insecta; order Diptera; family Drosophilidae; genus Liodrosophila; species Liodrosophila aerea. Next base: position 282,121 of record JAWNNL010000652.1, read on the forward strand.
GGGAATTCTGTGGGAAATCTAATCAATGGAATAAGAGCACGGATAGTCGATGACGACGGCAAGAATCTAGGACCTGGTGAAGTGGGTGAGATCTATATACATCATGGCCACAAGTGGAGCGGTTACTATGGCAATCCTTTGGAATCGCAACGAATGCAGGATTCTTTGGGCTGGTTCCATTCCGGAGACATAGGCTACTTCGACGAGCATGGCAAACTGTACGTGGTGGATCGCAAGAAGGAGATCTACAAGTGCCAGGGCTTTCAGTATTGGCCCAATGAGATTGAAGTGGTCATAGCAGAGCTGCCTGATGTGCACGAGGTGTGTGTGGTGGGTCTGTATGATGAGACGTATGGAGATGCACCAGCTGCCATGGTAGTCAAGAAACCAGGCAGTTCTCTGACGGCGGAGCAGATCAAAGAGCACGTGGCTCAGCGAGTGGTGGTGGACTTCAAGAAGCTCCATGGTGGTGTTCACTTTGCGGATGAATTGCCACAGAATGCTAATGGCAAGGTGTTACGTCGCGACGTCAAACAGAAACTGATTCAAGCTAATCTAGTTCATTGATAGGATAATTAAAGAAATAATTGAATAAATTATAATCCTCATTGGAATGCTAACGACAATTTGTATTGTTGCAGTCAGAAGCAAAAGAAAGCATGGGTATTTTGGCAATAAGAGTTCAACAAACTTAACAACAGGTAAGTTCTGTTAGTACCCCAGGTTGGTTTCCATTAAGATTCGGGGTATTTTTTTTGGATTAAATTCGTATATCCATAAATTCAATATATAAACAAAGAACTGTTATTGGCGTATCTCCGGCTTAGGGACATGCTTCACCTCTATGAGCAGTTGTGTGGCACTCCCCGTGGCAGTTTCTGTGGTGGACTCCTCGTCGAAATGGTGCCTCTCATAGGGTAAGCTAATTGCGCATCTGGTTAAAGTTCAAGCTCTCCTCGTAGTACTTGTAATGCTCACTGCAAACATAGAGCACATTGTAGTATTGCTTGTCGTCCAATGTAAATAATAATAGTGCCTGAAAGTATGCAACAAACTTTTTAGACCCTGTACTTTATTTATTTTAATTTTTTTTATGCAGATTTTTACCCTGTTTTTTTTTATGCAGATCTTTACCCTGTACTTTAAAAAAGTACAAAAGGGTCCATTAAGTTTGTGCAAATGACATTTGTGTGTAACAGGCAGAAGGAGGCGTGGCAGACCCCACAAAGTATATATATTCTTGATCAGGACGACGAGCTGAGTCGATATAGCCATGTCCGTCTGTCTGTCCGTCTGTATGAACACCGAGATCTCGGAAACTATAAGAGCTAGAGACGTAATTTTTTTTTTTTTTGGTTCGTGTATTACATAGGCAGGCCAAGTTTATGTTTTTAATTTGATATTTCATCCCCCTCCCCCTCAAATTTACAAAAATGTTCTTAGTGTATACAGTTTTAGAGTCACTGGAATAAAGCTTTAGATGCTTTGCATATTTGATGCGAGTTGCAGCCCAATCGGATAATAAACACAGGAGATATTGAACAAAAAATTTCCAGTACCAGGCATTTGGGTAGGGGAGGGGGGAAGCCACAGCGTACGCGGCCACTAGGGCGTATGCGTGATTTTTGATTGTGTGTTTGAATTTCTGAATGAGTATTGGTTATTGTTTGTATTTTATTTTTTATTATTTATTTATTAAATGAGCGTACAATAAAATTAATGACTAAATATACTTAGACTAATAACAACTAAGGCCTACTACTCTATGCTGCTGTAAAATGGTGGGAGTGCTTATATAAGATTGCTATGATTATTGATGAATGTATATTGGCAGATTGATATCTGCTTGTTGCAGAGGCGGAGTATGTCCTATGCGGAGCTGGCTGAATATTTTGAGTATTCGTTTGTTGGCGTCTACTGGAAAGCGTGGGGTGTTGCCAGTTATACAAATGTACTTAATATGTATGTACATATTTTGTAAATCAATTTTATCGCTGACTTGTGTTCCTTGTATTGTAGGGAATGCCCTGTTTCTTCATGTCTCGTAGAGTCGATTGTGGCAGCGTACCCGATACGGAAAGGGCATAGATTCCGGGCGTAAAGTGAGCTAGAAGAGATATGAATAAATTAGTTAGTAAATATTTAGATTAAATTCAACACTATCACATACTTATTCGCTGCCATTTGGCGACCCATGACTCGGTGGGTGTTGTCATTGTAATAAAGCCTTCAAAATTGCTGCTTGTGTGTTCATTAACCCTTTCCTTGTTGTGCTTCATGTGTAGAAAACCCTCACAGTTTTGGCAGCCATCCTTCTGAAACTGGGCAAAGTTCTGAAAACAAGTTAAAATAAAATAAAATACAAACATAATGAAATATAAGATAACACGTGATCAATTATTCGAAGCTTACCTTTACGAGAGAGCACACCAAACAGGCGCGAAGTGCACGAAGATCTTTGGGAATAGAATCTAACGGCATTTTTAATTTGATAATGATAGTACTCTTTTAATGTTTTGTTGAATATTTTTATATATGCAACCGATATTTGCAGAGCACTTCTTGGAGTTTAACGAGTTGGTCTCTGAGAGATAGTTTTCAGACTGATTTTATTTTCGATTTGACAGGCCTTTTATACCCAAAATCATTGGATGAAATACTAATTATTCTAATAATTATTTTATTACGTTGCCTGTTGACCGGATGCACCAGATGCTGACCCTTGCACCCTTACATTTTATTATGCCATAAATGCCAGGCCCTTTTCAGGTACTTGGCCCATTTTTGTTTTGTTTAAGTTTTTTTATGGCAAATGCTCGATGCATTGTCAGATATTGAATTGAATTATATTCATCAGAGACATACAACTAATTTCATTGTGATTTTTAGACCCTGTACTTTAAAAAAGTACAAAAGGGTCTATTAAGATTGTGCAAGCCCGAAATGTATGTAACAGGCAGAAGGAGGCGTGGCAGACCCCACAAAGTATATATATTCTTGATCAGGACGACGAGCTGAGTCGATTAAGCCATATCCGTCTGTCCGTCTGTAAACTGTAAGAGCTAGAGACATCATATTTGGCAGTTAGATGCCCCTATAGTGCAAGCAAATCAAGTTTGTTTTAGTTTTTTGATACCTGCCCCCCTCCCCCAAAAACCGCAAAAAACAACCACCACAGCCACAATTATAAAGATTTATCAGTGCTGAGAATTCTGGCCCAATCGGATAATATAATATAATATTTGAAATTAAAGTTTCCGTACTAGGCATGGGAAGCAGCGAGCATGCACATAATGCATGTAAATATGTAAGTGTGTATGCGTGGTTGCGTCTGACTTAGCGATGTGCGTGTGTGTGTATGTGTGCAATGTTAGCCTTAGCTGCTGCAAAGGAAAGTACAGGGTCTCCTACTGTCGGTTGCATCCGACTGTAGCTTTCCGAGTTTTTAATTCCGTTTTTGTTAATTTTAATAACATAAAAATAAGTTTGCAGTTCCGTGATAAGATTAATAACATTCACTAAACGTAGGTATGTATATCCAATATGTACACACATACATGCATGTTGATAAATTTAATCTCTGCACTTCACTCTATAAGCATTCACTTCACTGCTGATATGAAAGCCCAAATACCTTTAAGTAAATATGTATATTATGTTATATGTATAAATGGAAGATAACGCGTGCCAAGAGGGTTGTAAATATAATTTTATTGCAGTACTATAGATTAGCAAGATGATCTAATCTAAGAAAAAGCAATCACAGCTTTAGCATAAGTATATTTATGTGCATAACCCCGATTGATTCTTCTTCCGATTCTTAATCTTAATTAATTTGCTATTAATCAACTGTCATCATTTTTAAAGAGATTAGATAGCTTTGGCCAAGTAGCACTTGTAGATAGTGCCACTTACTTATTGATAGCTATGTATGTCCTATTATTTTTAACATTATATTCTATTTTTAGATTATCAACAGCAATTAACGCTATCATTTCAATGGAGCTACCACAATAACGTACGTGCAGATAAACGGGTTCAATTCATAACAATACTACAGAGTCCAAATAGTATATACTATATCTGTTTTATCACGTATTTTCTTTTGCAAACGTAGGTATATGCCTAATCACCGTGACATATATTCTTTATGTATATAATGAACTGTCGCGCGATTTTCCTTTAGTAGTATATAGCTAGTCATTGTGACTTGTAGAATAAAACAAGTTTGTTTAACAAAGCGATAAGAAACTTAGTGTGGGGTATTTAAGCGAGCGCAGCTTTCCTTTTCAACGACTTTGCTTTATCAACTAAGAGTGAAAAGAACGTGTGTTGACAGTTAAACAAAATAATGGATTCCCTTAAGACGACCTATGATCAGAACGAACGTATCTGGAGTGGTGGCAAAGCGGTCAAGGTCTACGATTTCGACTTTCCCATTGGACATATTATACATAAGTCCCTACGGAATTACCCTAAGAATGTTTGCCAGGTACTATTAATTTATCTTATCTAAGATCCTTTTGAACTGTTTGTAATTCTATTTTTCAGATCTGCCTGGCGGATGGCAAGACTGCCACAAATCAGGATATACTCTCCTGGTCTGTGCGATTGGCTCAGATCTTCAAACAGCGTGGTCTACGCCACGATGACGTCATTTGCATTGCAGCTCGGAATAGCACCTACGTGACACCTGCTGCTGTAGCCTGTTTGTTTAATGCCACTCCCTTTCATGCTGTGAATCCCATCCTGGATGTGGATACGCTCAAACATGTGCTCTCTATTACGAAACCTCAACTGATCTTCTGTGACGCCGTGGACTATGAGAAACTGAAGACTGCGAGTGCCGAATGGACACCTGAACTGATCACTGTTACGGGCAAAGTTCAAGATGTTACGTATGTGGAGGAGCTACTATCATCCACAAAGACTGAAATGTTCTACCAGTAAGTTGGTTATAAAATACTGTCAGATTGTTATTACAATCCAGATGATACCAATCCTGACATTTATTAAACCAGTATCTCTTCTTCTAGGCCTGAACCTCTTGTCTTGGGTGGCGATCAGACTGTGGCTATCTTATGCTCTTCTGGAAGTACGGGAAAACCTAAAGCTGTTTGCTTACCTAATCATATGCTGGTTTCTAATCCTCCGTAAGTAAAGTATTATCATTTATCTTTTAAACACGTACGTTTAGGTAATATAATGCTAATATTTCTTTGCAGTTTCGTTACCAGCGACATGGTCATCTATTGTGGCTCCAGCCTGGATTGGTATTCAGGCATAGTGAATTTTCTATTCAGCGTTGTGAACGGAGCCACACTCATCATACCCGATAAGCCCTACAGTGCAAAGTATTTTCTGGAGCTGGTGGACAAGTATAAATTAATGGTAGCTAGTTTCGCGCCTTGTCATATGTCTGCCCTGGTGGCCTGTCCTCAGGCTACTCCTGAGCGTCTCGCTTCACTCATGATGGTGATGGTAATTGGCGGATGGATTCCTTCCGACACTTTACAGCAGTTCCAGAAGCTGATCCCACAAGGCTTTATAGGTGTGGGGTATGGCACCACAGAAATTGGAGTTGTTAGCATAAACTTGTATACGGAGGAGTTTGGGAATTCTGTGGGAAATCTGAGCAATGGAATGAGAGCACGGATAGTCGATGACGACGGTAAGAATCTTGGACCTGGTGAATTGGGTGAGGTGAATGTTCATCATGGCCACAAGTGGAGCGGTTACTATGGTAATCCTTTGGAATCACAACAAATGCAGGATTCTTTAGGCTGGTTCCATTCCGGAGATGTAGGCTACTTCGATGATCATGGCAAACTGTATTTGGTGGATCGGAAGAAGGAGATCTTCAAGTGCCAGGGCTTTCAGTATTGGCCCAACGAGATTGAAGTGGTCATAGCTGAGCTGCCTGATGTGCACGAGGTGTGTGTGGTGGCTCTGTATGATGAGAAGTATGGAGATGCACCAGCTGCTATGGTGGTCAAGAAACCCGGAAGTTCTCTTACAGAAGAGCAGATCAAAGACCACGTGGCCCAGCGAGTGGTGGTGGACTTCAAGAGACTCCATGGTGGTGTTCACTTTGCGGATGAATTGCCACAAACTGTTAATGGCAAAGTGCTTCGTCGCCGCGTCAAAGAGATACTACAGGCCAAATAGAAGGCGTAGGCCAAGCTTGAGTTGATTGAATAAATTAAGTGTTGATTTTAACTAATTAACCCCTGAGTTTTTTATTTAAACTAAGTAGACATCTGTAAACATCATCTATAAAAGTGTCCTGATCCACAGTCTAGGACTGTCAAATAAAGTAACAGTATACTGGGTACCCGGCTATGCAGGAGTCCCAGGCAACGAAGTTATGTATGTTTTAGCTAGGAAGGTGGCTAACGAGCCTCTTCTAGGGCCAAAACCTGTCTTGGATCCAACTTTGTCAGACAAAGTATAAACTCTAAGGCTCAAAGGGATAGCGATGTATACTGGGAAACATATCAGGGAGCCAGACAGACAGAGCAAAATGCTTCTAGGAAGCTACAACAAGAAGAGAACTGAGGACTGCCTAAGAATGAGCAAAAGTTCAGTTAGATAGTCGCCGGCATACTTACAGGACATTGCGGGCCACGCAAGCATCTCATCAAGCTTAAAATTGTTGACGATATACTCTGTAGGCTCTGTCTTGAAGAAGACGAAACGTCAGAGCACATACTAGGAATATGCCCGGCAGTCTCTTAGGTAACTACTTTCAAGACAGTCTGGAGATAAGAGCTCTGCAGCCAGGCAAAATCATAGAATTTTTGCGCTCGATTCAACTAGATAGATCTTTGAGGTCGCAGTGTTATATGTATCTCTGATAAATAATAATAATACATTTACATATGTACATACAACTGACACGTGTCAAAGGTATGGAAGCATCATTTTATTGCGGTACTTTAGGTGTCCAATGAAGCCAAATCAAAGCAATATGCAATCACAGCTTGAGAAAGATATAAGATATTCTTCTAATCCTCAATCTAATTAATTATTAATTAAATATTTTCATATCATATCAAACTATTTCATAAGTAAGAGAGCGGATTTCCCCATATAGCACTTGTAGATAGTGCCACTTAGTGATAGCTGTAGTGATTCGTTTTATAGATTATCAACCAATACTATCGTTTCACTGGAGCTACCACAATATCGATCGAGATTATCTACGAGTTCAATTCATAACAATACGACATAGTCCAGAATACTACGTACGAGTACTATATACGTTTTGTCACGAGATTTTCTTTCACAAACGTAAGTACATGCCTAATCACCGTGACATAAAGAATATAATGAACTGTCGCGCGATCTTCCTTCAGAAGTATATAGGTAGTCACTGTGACTTGAAGAATAAAATGTATTCCTATGGAAGTGATTAGAAACGTTTTACTATTTAAGGCAGCGCAACTTTCCTATTCGACTACATTATTTTACAAACTAAGAGTGAAAGGAACGTGTGTTGAAAGTTAGGCATAATGATGAACATCCTTAACACGACCTATGATCAGTACGAACGTATCTGGAGTGGTGGCAAAGAGTTCAAGGTCTACGATTTTGACTTTCCCATAGGACATATTATACATAAAGCACTACGGAATTACCCTAAGAATGTTTGTCAGGTACGATTAACATATCTTATCTATGATCCTTTTGAACTGTTTGTAATTCTATTTTTCAGATCTGCCTGTCGGATGGCAAGACTGCCACAAATCAGGATATACTCTCCTGGTCTGTGCGATTGGCTCAGATCTTCAAGCAGCGTGGTCTGCGTCATGATGACGTCATTTGCATTGCAGCTGGGAACAGCACCTATGTGGCTCCTGCTGCTGTGGCCTGTTTCTTTAATGCCACGCCCTTTCATGCTGTGAATCCCATCCTGGATGTGGATACGCTCAAACATGTGCTCTCTATAACGAAACCGAAAGTACATAAGGGTCTATAATGTTTGTGCAACACAGAAATGTATGTAAAAGGCAGCAGGAGGCGTGAATCAAATGAAGAAATGATGTCTCAGTTTGATTGTTACATACATGCACGGCTGTCATATTTGTTGCACCTCTGTGCAAAGTTAAGCTGCCCCCAAAAGTATGCAATGAAACGCATCCACAGAAATGAAGATAATTTTGGTCATATTTCGAAAATTCTTGATAACTCCGTTATTTGAAGGACAATTTGCATGTCCTTTGGACGGTTTTTAGTCCTTAAAAAGGCGTGTCGTTGGCACCCGAGTTATATCAAGTTTTCTGTTTACAAAAAAGTCCTTTTAACTCAGCTGTCTAAATAGCCTTCGCCCTTTTGGTTTTAGACTGTAAGCTGCTGGACATCATCCTAGCTCCCTGTAAATTTTTGGAATAGCAGATGAGTGTTAGTAAAAGTCAGGGTCTCCTAGGTGTTGAACACTTGCAGTGCAGCAGCTTCAGATTAATTTGTAATTATTTAATTATATTGCCGGCAAGCCAAAACAACAAAACAATTATCGTGCACTTCTAAAGTTAATGTATGACCACACTTGTGCCAAAATTTGGGCTTTTTCATTAATTGGCGCAATAACACTAATTTTTTAATTGGTTCTTTACGTCGTTAAGGTTTCCATAAACTTGAACTTAAACCAATTTCTAACAGCATATATACATATAATATAAATGAAACAATTTTCTTCTGTTTAGCTAATAAGCTGATTTATTTGCCATCTGGTAGCTATTTTTTAACTAGATATTTGGGGCGGCATCTAGCGGCTAATTTTGTTGACAATCACAGAGAAACGCCGCCAAAGTCAATGCAGTTAACGAAAGTATACTCTACACTTGCCAACGAAAGATAAAACAAAATCTTGTAGTTCAATTGAAATTTATGATGAAATTATGAGGTATGTTTGTATTAAAATTAATGATTTAATGTATTTTATTTTGTCTTTTGAATGACACTAAACACTATAATATCGGTCACGACTGGGCCAGTATCTGTTAGATAATGCTAATAACAACGGTTCAATAATCATAATTACCTCTATGATAACTATCAAATATTTTTATTTTGGTAAATGCATTGTTTTCATTTTGTTCTATTTAAAATATGAACATGGAAATCGGCATAAGCACATAATCGTATATTGTTAATGGGCCAAGTACCTGAAAAGGGCCTGGCATTTATGGCATCATAAAATAAAAGGGTGCAAGGGTCAGCATCTGGTGCATCCGGTCAACAGGCAATGTAATAAAATAATTATTAGAATAATTGAGTATTTCATCCAATGATTTTGGGTATAAAAGGCCTGTGAAATCGAAAATAAAATCAGTCTGAAAACTATATCTCAGAGAGCAACTCGTTAAACTCCAAGAAGTGCTCTGCAAAAATCGGTTACATATAAAAAAATATTCAACAAAACATTAAAAGAGTACTATAATTATCAAATTAAAAATGCCGTTAGATTCTATTCCCAAAGATTTTCGTGCACTTCGCGCCTGTTTGGTGTGCTCTCTCGTAAAGGTAAGCTTCGAATAATTGATAACGTGTTATCTTATATTTCATTATGTTTGTATTTTATTTTATTTTAACTTGTTTTCAGAACTTTGCCCAGTTTCAGAAGGATGGCTGCCAAAACTGTGAGGGTTTTCTACACATGAAGCACAACAAGGAAAGGGTTAATGAACACACAAGCAGCAATTTTGAAGGCTTTATTACAATGACAACACCCACCGAGTCATGGGTCGCCAAATGGCAGCGAATAAGTATGTGATAGTGTTGAATTTAATTTAAATATTTACTAATTAATTTATTCATATCTCTTCTAGCTCGCTTTACGCCCGGAATCTATGCCCTTTCCGTATCGGGTACGCTGCCACAATCGACTCTACGAGACATGAAGAAACATGGCATTCCCTACAATACAAGGAACACTAGTCAGCGATAAAATTGACTTACAAAATATGTACATACATAGTATTTACATATGCATAACTGGCAACGCCCCTCGCTTTCCAGTAGACGCCAACAAACGAATACTCATAATGTTCAGTCAGCTCCGCATAGGACATACTCCGTCTCTACAACAAGCAGATATCAATCTGCCAATATACATCCATCAATAATCATAGCAATCTTATATAAGCACTCCCACCTTTATACATCAGACATAGAGCAGTAGACCTTAGTTATTATTACTCTGAGTGTATTTAGTCATTAATTTTATTGCACTCTCATTTAATAAATAAATAAACAAAAAAAAAATAAGTAAATAAATCTATACATTTTGAATAAAATATACATGTGTATTATAAATATATATATATATATGTATCTTTTCAAGTTTCAAGACTTTTTGAGACTTTAAACGTTTAACGGAACCCGCAAAACATAAGTTGTTCAATGCCTGCACGAATGCAAGTATTTTTTTTCACTGTACGAAATTGCTTGGGAACCGTTGAGCTGTCCGTTGGGGTCGACGTGGTTGTCGTCGACGAGGATCTTTGCTAGGTCTTAAACACTGTAGCTTTTCGGACTTTCTGTACTCCTATTTGATTGGAACGTAAACGTAAACGTGCTAACGGATTTGGTTTTTTGTACCGTTGGATATATGGGCACATTGAACTAAGGTGCGCGTAAAATGGGAACATTTAAAGTTCAAGCTTTTGCCCACTATAAAAATTCAAGAACACCAAAAGCAAAAGCTTCAAGAGCCCCTTCCCGACGTCATCAAATTTAATTAAAACCAAGCAAGTGATTTCGGATTCTTTGAATGGAACCTAATCACCGTCGCATAAAGAATACAATTAACTGTCACGCGATTTAGTTTTAAAAAGATATATAGCTTATCACTGTGATATGAAATTAAAGGAAATGTGTGCTTATCGAAGTGATAACAAACGTGGTATGGACTATTTAAGGGAGCGCAGCTTTTCTTTCCAACTATATTGCTTACAAACCACGAAGGCAAAGTAACGTGTGTAAGAATTTAAGCATAATAATGAACATCCTTACGACGACCTATGATCAGAACGAACGTATCTGGAGTGGAGCCAAAGCGGCCAAGGTCTACGACTTTGACCTGCCTATAGGACATATTATACATAAAGCACTACGGAATTACCCTATGAATGTTTGCCAGGTACGATTAACATATCTTATCTAAGATCCTTTTGAACTGTATACATTTTTATTTTTCAGATCTGCGTGGCGGATGGCAAGACTGCCACAAATCAGGATATGCTCTCCTGGTCTATACGATTGGCTCAGATCTTCAAACAGCGTGGTCTACGTCATGATGACGTCATTTGCATTTCAGCTCAGAACAGCACCTACGCGGCACCTGTTGCTGTGGCCTGTTTCTTTAATGCCACACCCTTTCATGCTGTGAATCCCATACTGGATGTGGATACTCTCAAACATGTGCTCTCTATAACGAAACCTCAACTGATCTTCTGCGATGCCGTGAACTATGAGAAACTGAAGACTGCGAGTGCCGCATGGACACCTGAACTGATCACTGTAACGGGCAAAGTTCAAGATGTTACGTATGTGGAGGAGCTACTATCACCCACAAAGACTGAAACGTTCTACCAGTAAGTTGAATATAAAATACCAGATGATACCAATAATGACGATTATTAAACCATTATCTCTCCTTCTAGGCCTGAACCTCTTGTCTTGGGTGGCGAACAGACTGTGGCTATCTTATGCTCTTCCGGCACTACGGGAAAACCTAAAGCTGTTTGCATGCCTAACCATATGATGGTTTATAACCCTCCGTAAGTAATAGTTTTATTACTTGTGTTTTCATTTATATAATGTTATGATTTCTTTACAGCTTCGTCAACAGCGAAATGGTGCTCTATTCTGGTTCCAGCTTGGACTGGTATTCAGGCTTAATCATTTTTCTATGCAGCGTTATGTACGGCTCCACACGCATCATACCCGACAAGCCCTACAATCCAGAGTATTTTCTGGAGCTGGTGGATAAGTATAAGATTTCGGGAGCTAGTTTTTCACCTCGTCATATATCTGCCCTGGTTGCCTGTCCAAAGGCTACTCCCGAGCGATTCGCTTCCCTATTACTGATGGTAGTAGGTGGCGGCTGGGTTCCTTCCGACACGTTACAGCAGCTTCAAAATTTGATGCCACAAAGCTTTATAAGTGTGAGTTATGGTATCACAGAGATAGGAACCGTTTCCGCAAACATATATTCGGAGAAGTTTGGGAATTCTGTGGGAAATCTGAACTATGGAATGAGAGTACAGATAGTCGATGACGACGGCAAGAGCTTAGGACCTGGTGAAGTGGGTGAGATCTATATACATCATGGCCACAAGTGGAGCGGTTACTATGGTAATCCTTTGGAATCGCAACAAATGCAGGATTCTTTGGGCTGGTTCCATTCCGGAGACATAGGCTACTTCGATGAGCATGGCAAACTGTACGTGGTGGATCGCAAGAAGGAGATCTACAAGTGCACGGGCTTTCAGTATTGGCCCAATGAGATTGAAGTGGTCATAGCAGAGTTGCCAGATGTGCACGAGGTATGTGTGGTGGGTCTGTATGATGAGACGTATGGAGATGCACCAGCTGCCATGGTGGTCAAGAAACCAGGCAGTTCTCTTACGGCGGAGCAGATCAAAGAGCACGTGGCTCAGCGAGTGGTGGTGGACTTCAAGAAACTCCATGGTGGTGTTCACTTTGCGGATGACTTGCCACAGAATGCTAATGGCAAGGTGTTACGTCGCGAGGTCAAACAGAAACTTCTGGCCGAACAGAAGCTTCAGGCCAAGCAGTAGATGATTCAATAAATTATGTGTTTATTTTAACTAATTACAAGTAGCCCCTGAGTTTTGTGCTTAAACTAAGTCTTGCAGCCAACTATAAACGTGTCCAGATCAGCAGCAAGAGCCATGCTCCAGCGGCATGGAGCTGGCCACTCGCACCGCCCGTTGCAGCTGGCTGTGGCGGCTCCGTGGAGATTGTGCTGCTGCTGCTGGGGCTGACGCTAGTGCTCTCTGTTTCTGCCGGTTGAGGCTGCTGTAGCCTAACGCTGCCCTGGCGTATCTCCACCTTGGGCAGCGGAAAGCAGTAGACACGCTCCACCTCTACGAGCAGTGGGGTGGCACTCTCTGTGGCCGTTTCTGTCACTGTGAGTGGCACGCAAATGGTAGACTCCTCGGCGGAATTGCGCTCCTCATAGGGTATGCCCACGCGTGTGATATTCATTGGGAACTGGGGCACACGTGACTCTGGCACACTGAGCTCACTGTGCATCTGATTGGAGTTCAAGCTCTCCTCGTAGTACTTGTAATCCTCACTCCGATCCTCGAGCACATCCTCGTCAATGCGATCAATGTGATCAATGGGGTCAATGTTCTCGATGTGATCGATTCTATCGATGCTGCTACGCTCCGTGCTGCTCATGGCGGCGTCTATGAAATCCGTGGGCCAGTTAAGCGCAATAGTGGTGGACTCCATCACAGGAACTGGTAGCTCTGTGCTCACCCTCTGCTCTCTCATGGGTCCTGGCACTGGCTGTGTGCTCTCATAGCTGTGCGTGGGATACGGATAAGGCAGTGGCATCCAACTGTCCTCTGTGGTTGAGCGGCCAGCCGTGGTGGTCTCAATGGATTCATTGATTTGCTTTGCCATGGCGCGTAGCAGAGGATCCGTGGCATTCATGCGCACCACCTGGATCTGGGCTGGTTGGGCTGGGGGCGTTGCCGCACGCCAGCGACCACGAGCTTCCTGTGAACGCTCAAAGCTATCCCGACGCACGTTGGGGTTATAATAGCCAGCAGATGCGGTGCGTTGCTGCAGTCCTTCCTCCAGCTCCTTGGAGTTGGTTTGCTGATCTGCAGCTGTACGAAAGATGAATTAGAATGCTGCTGCCGGTGCTCCACTAGCGTTTCACTTACCCTCCACTGGCATGCCCATCAACATTGCCTCCAGCCGTCCAAACACGCGCTGCTTGGGTGACTCCTGCTCCTGTTCCGGCACCTGTGGCTGCTCAGGTCCATCTGGCTTCCAGTTGCCGTAGACCACCGCCTCGTCGGGCAACGGCAGACCCGGCGTGCTGCTGCTCATTTGCTCACGTAGCAGCGGTATGTGTGTGTGCACCGTGGAGCTAATGGGAACCGGAGCAACTGCAGCATAATTGGGCCAGCTAATGGGACCAGTGCCAGGTAGCATGGGAACTGCAGGAGGGGGCTGCGGCATTTCGGCTATGCGTATGCGACCTCTGGGCCGTGGCACCTGAAGCTGTTGAGCGTCTGGCGGCGGTGCCTCTGCCTGACCCAGGCTGAGCTGACAACTGGAGGCGAGGAGCAGGCAGCAGAGCCACACTGGTTGCCAGTTGCGGGCCATTGTCAGAGGTGAACTAAAGAGCTGTGCTGTGGGATTCTATGATTTGGCAAAAGTTCGTCTCAGTTGGTTTCAGTTTCGATTTCTATTTACTGAAATGATGTGCCACTTTTCGAGTGGTCTCTCCTCGTTGTTGTTGTTGTTGTTGTTGCGGCTTCAGTTCACAGTTAGCTCGACTCGTTTTATTGTTTCATTTCGAACAATAACAACAACAACAGCTACACATTGTTCTCAATTCCACTTGCTCATCGATATTCGCACTCATTCACAAGTTGAATGCTCTCTCTCAACACCTCGCGCGAAATTCAAGCGATTTCAGCTTATGAATTCTTCTATATGTAGTATTTAATTTTGTGGTCTAAACGCGGCGGCTTCTAAATGGCAACTGAAGTTGGCCTAAACAATTTGCGGCCAGTTGCCACAGACACAGCCAGAGCCACCACCATTGGCTGCGCGTGGCATATGAAATAGAAGAAGAAGCAGAAAAGGTGGCAGAAGCAGATACATTCTTAATCATTGAGCTATAGAAATTTTTCTTTTGTTCACTTTTCGCTTAATTATGCGCAAGAGCGTTGAAATTTAATGGCGAGTAAACATTCTTTTGCCTCGGTGAAAATGCAGCGGGTTTTTATTGCTCCTCTCTCTCTGGGTCTTCTCGCTCTCTAGTTCTACTTGTTGTGGCACAATCTACCATCTATGTGAGTATCTATCGGTCTAGCTGTCTATCATCTAGTTACGTTTCTGTGTGATAGAAATATCCATCAATTTGCCTATCCATCGGACTATCGCTTCAACCATCTATCTCTCGTCTTTTTATCCATCTATTTTTCTATCTAATTAATTATATATTTATTTAAGAATATTTACTTCCCAATACTATAAGAGTTACTATGACTAATAATCAGTTGTCTATCTATCTTTTCCTCTATACGTCTATCTGTCTATCGTCTAGTTACATTTCTGTCTGAATGAAATATCCATCAATTTGCCTATCCATCAGACTATCTCTTCATCTATCTATCTGTCCATCTATCTGTCGTTTTTCCTTCCATCCATTCATCCAATTAATTGAATTATTATTTATTTAAATATATTTACTTTTTAATATCATAAGAATTACTGTGAGAAATTAGATATCTATCTATCTTTTCAACTATATCTCTTACAACATATATATACGTCAATATACCTTTATTTATCTACCTATCTATCCATCCTACTTTTTATCCATCTATCTGTATATCTATATATATCTAATTAATTAATTATTTATTTAAATATATGTACTTACTTCCTCATACAATAAGAATTATTATGACAAATCAATCTAACTTTTCAACTATATCTTTTACACATATCTCCTTATTTATCTACCTATCTATCCATCAGTTTTATCCATCTTTCTGTCGTCTTTCTATACATATAGTATTTACCTAATTAATTAATTATTTTTTTTTAATATATGTATTTACTTCCTCATACTATAAGAATTATTATGACATATCAATCTAACTTTTCAACTGTATCTTTTACTCATATCTCCTTATTTATCCACATATCTATCCATCTTACTATCATATTTATCTTTGTCCGTCCACCTATCTATCACGCTGTCCATCCGTTTGTATTAATATTTATGCAAATTACTCGCCAAGTCGCCGTTTGTGCTACTAAATTATTGTTATATTCTGCTTTTGGCTTGTTTATTTTGGCACCGTTTTGCGTGTGTGTTTGTTCTCCGGTCTATGACATCTATGTGTGTTATATGTATATCTAAACCACGCAGATAGATCTCTTTAAGCTGCGGGGCAACTTTTCACCAACATTGTTGATTGGTTCAAGCAACGGTAAAAAGTTATAGGCCGCAAAAAACGTATCTAATTTAAAAATAACTAGCTAAGTTTTATGCATCGAAAGTTGGGCAAATAAGAAATTACCATCAAGTATAACAATTAACTAACTTATTTAGTCTCATCATAGATCAAGTAAGTAAATGGAAACCAACAAGTAATATTTTCTATATATACACAACTGTAGGAGGACTTGATGATAGATACTAGATATACATATGTATCTTCACTCATAAGTCTTATCTGAGTTCCTCATACCTAAACGATCATTATGAATGTCGAAATCTGGAATCTAACTACTGTCAACTCTTAATGCAAACTATTGGGCAATGTTTTGAATAATTCATAATACTTTGCTCCATCCGTCGAGAGTATTTCCCTTTCTATAATGTATTCCCAAACTGCATTCACTTTAACCTCATTCGCAAATGCCGCATGTCAACACAGAGCACTTCACATGCTTTTAATTGAAGCTCTAGGCAAATTCAACAAGTCATATTGTAAGCAGAAAATTTTGGATTTTCCCCCGGGTCTCGACTTGAGCACTCGAGAAAAATTGAAACCAAGTCAAAGCGTCAAGAGAAAAGCTGTCATAATTATGCAACAGCCGGTCTGACGGGGCTGTCAAAAGTCTTTGGGTTCGACTTCGACTCCGACTCACACAATACAAACTGAGGCGTATGGCAAATTTGCAAAATGTGAAAAATTCATCAAACAAAACGGAAAACACAGAGTCGAACACATATGGGGTAACCTGAGCTGTGAGCACAATAAAACTGCATAAATAAATTATAATAAAAACATAAAATCCATTGTCACGTCTGCTGAGCATTATGGCGGTATGGAAATGGAAAAGCGTTGAATAATGTGTTTACCTAGGGGCATGAGATTTTCTTCAATACGGAAACTACGTTTTTCCGCTTTTACACACGCTTTACGATTATTTGTGTTTTGTTTTATTACTCAAACTTTCACGATCGTTAATATAAATATGTTTGTGCTGAAATATTTTCATAGCATGGTTAATGGAATCTTTAAGAACTGAACAGCGGAAATCACAGTCTTACGGTTGGTTAGGGTTTTACAGTAAGAGGAGGAGGGGGTAAATTCGAAAATGAAAACAAAAAGTGGAGCACATCTTCGGGTTGAGGTTTTGGTGCCATCTCTCTGCCCCTCTATTGATTCTCCAAGATGCCAATGTATTGGCCATTCTGATTGGCCACACGTCGTTCCTCCAGTTTCTTGGCAAAGGCCGGATCACTCTTGGCACGCTGCTCCAGGCGTTCCTGCTGCAGCTTGATGCCAGCATAGATCTGATCAAGTCCCTTCTGTATCTCCTCAGGTATGGCTGGTGGTGTGGGTATATGATCGCCAGTGGCACGGAACCCGTTCTCATCGGCCGTATACTGCACATTGACCAGAGTACCCTCGGGCGACTGGTACGAGTACTGACCATGCTGCACCAGCACACCATTCGGATTCGTCTCGAAATCTTTGAGGAAACCCGTCTCCTCATGCACTATATTATTGCCCGTCTCGTATTCGGTCTTATAGCTGCCATCCTCGCTCTGCTCCTTGTTGTACTTCAGTATGGGTATCCAGGTGCTGGTCTCGCGCGGATCCTCATGGCGATGATCCAGCTTGTCATCGCGTGGTATATTATTCGCATTCGGATGCGCATGATGTTGGTGCTGATGCTGGTGTTGATGTTGAGCGTGGCACGACAACGCAAGCAGCGAGAGGAGTATCTATTAAGTAGAAAGAATTTTGAAATAAGAAGATTATTTTTTAGAGTCACTAATATTATTTTTAAGAGGAAATTGTGATACCAAAATATTTAAAAATTTCAAAATAAAGTATTTTATTATTTCAGTATAACTTTCTTCGATTTTTATATAATTCTGAATAAATCAGCTTTTTCTAAAACTTTCTTTGATATACTAGAAGCCTCTCAAATATAGAAAGGATTAGTTAAAGATTTCTATCTAATTTTTTTCAATTTCTTGCCATTCTAAAATGTTTCATTTACTATTTAAATAGAAGTATAATTATTTTCAGTCTTTTTTTTTTTATTATTTATTGAAACATTTATTTTTTAGTTTTCTGTTTAATAAAGCTTTTTCTCAGCTTGTTTAAATCTCCAAAATTCCCGTTAAAAACCGCTAAAATTGAAACTTACAAGCACTTTCATTTTGTGAAGACTTGATTAATTGTTTCACTTGTGAATATCGAGTATTAACAGTTACAAATTTGCCACTATTTGCTATGCGGTTTTTCTTTAGCTTTTTTGCAGTTGCGCGTCGCCCGTTTGGCTTGGTAGTAAGTGAAAGCTGCAACGGTTCAAACTGTGCAGCGGCGGCCCTATTTAAGAGCTTTATATACTTGATCGCAGCGGCGAGTTTAGTCTCCTGCGCTCGCTACTGCCAACTGCAACACGAACCCACACTGCAGAGAGACGCACAAGCAGCAGATACAGCAACAGCCACAGCAACAGCTACAGATACAGATACATTTACGGCTGCAGATACAATTGCAGTTATAGCTGCAGTTACGGATACATTTACATTTGGTATTAGTTGCAATTGCCATAGTTGTACGAGTGGCTGCCAGATTTTGTGTGCTTTAAATGCTATAATGGGCAATTATAGCGCTGCTTTTGGGGTCGTCTAGCTGGAGTTTACTTTTTGATATAATAACATAATTACATGAGTGCTTATTGATAGGCAATAAGTGTTAATCGTTAATTGGTAATCGTTTGGTGTTTGCTTTTGTGCTTGCAGTCTATTTAGTCTTCACATAATAGTTATGCATAGGCACATGGTAATAGGCACAGTTGGAGTCTGCCGTCTGCCGTCTGTGCATTGTCTGCTCTGCGTCTGTCCGGTCGTTCATCTTCGTAATGCCGTTATTTAGAAACAAGCAGAGAACGAGTTTTCTGCAACTCCAATGCAGTCGCAGCGACAGCCGAATGAATGCGCAAAAAGCTCTCTCAATGTATGCGCTCTCACGCTCTCTTCTCACTCTCTGCTTTGTTGAGCGCAGCGTAGATGTTGCTGCGGCGTTTGCTTGAATTCTTGTAATTGCGCGGGCTGGCGGTAGGGGGCGCTGCAGTGCATGGAGGACAGTGACATACAATACGCTATCGGTATACGGACTGAAATGAAAATTGTTGTAATACTGCAACGGGTTGAATAGTTTTTTTTTTCGTTGTTTGTTTTTGTCTGCAGTTCGCAGAGCTGCAGATGAGATGAGGCAAGACGATAATTGAGTTCAAAACGTCAACGGCAAACGGCAATGGCTCTTGGCAAATGTTAATTAGTTGTGCGAAAATGGGTCAATCTGTGACGATATCATGCAAAAACGATTACAGCCATTACTTGTCAATTTGTGGCAAAAAGACAAAAAAAACTAAAACCAATAAATTTCATGCCACCAAAAACATTCGAGAATCACTTGCAACATCGAGCGAAAAGTTGAACAACCGCCTAATGCCGGTGTTACCAGAGAGTGGCACACACACACACACACACTGAGAGAAACAAGAGAAGAAAAAACTGGTCAAATTTGGGGCCAGGCCTCGCCACACCCCCGTGTCGCATTGCAACGCTGTCGTCTTCGTCTGTGTCGCCCACCCAAGTCAAGTCAATCGATCCCCAAGCCAGGTTTTAGTACCAGTTGTAGTTGTTGTTGTTGTTGTTGTTGTTGTTGTGTGGTGAGTCATTGCACTGCGGCAATTGTGCAATTTTCCCGACTGGCTCGACTGCAATTCAATGAAAACGAAAGCTGACAAGGTTAGCTCCAGAGCTGCATCCCTCTTCGCCTCACTCACTGACCCACATACACACACACACAGATACTACTACAGGCTAGTCAGTGACTTGGTTACAGTTTTTATAGCCTGTTTTTTTCTTCTCTTCTTCATCCAATTGAAAATGTCAAATGATTGGCGTCTGCTTGCATTGCATTCTTACTTGGTTTAGCATTTGCCGTTGTGCGAGTATGTAGGTTTCATCTTTAGCTGGAAATTGTGTTCTTAGCTCGGGCGCCATTTGACATTTAAAGCTCAACTCACACACACACACACACACACACACACAGAGCTTTGCAGACTCCAAGCTTAAAGGCCGCAGACTTAAAGGCTGTGCAGACTGGTTTACAAAAGTCCATCGGATTGGATCTGTGGATCTGTGGTGGGGGCAATAAATTTTGCGGCAATTTCAAGTGTCATGATGTTGTGAAATTTCTTGTCAGTGCCTGGCATCTTGAGCTTGAATCGTAAATAATGCTCTAGTAATGCTAATGCATGGATATAACTGTCGGACTGTCCATCAGTCTGTCTGTCTGTCCGTCTGTCCAACTGTCTGCCACTTGTTAGACAGACCACGTATAACATTTCTTTGCCTCTCTTCGCTGCGTATAGTAATTACTAATTCTAACAGGCATTTTCGTATCTGATACGATGCGTAATGTTATTTTGCACTAATTTTGCATGCAGAGTTTATTCGATATCATCTCACACGTTAAATTATAGCTACAGTTTATTGAACTGTCAAATTCGACAAAAATTCTTATACCTGGAAGCTGTCTAAAAGAAATCCCATTAAAAAACTTGGTCTAAATTTTGCAATGGGAAAGTGATTACTGAATATAATATGCATAAATAAATTTCGTACATTATATTACACTTTTAGCTAAGAACAGTTGTTTTTCCTTACTAACCACCACCTAATCGATGACCCTCCATAGCACGTCCGATTAGAGTGGCATTGAAATACCAATTTGTAGATGTAAAGTAACTTAAATGCACTTTAAAATCATTCTTGGGCAAGAAGGGCGGTAAATTGCTGCCCACATCCATGTTGTGAAAGTAGTAATATCCCTAGAATATACAGTTCTTATTAGTAGTACGCTAAATATTCAATTTTCCACTCGTTAACCTACCTTTGGCTGTGGGCACTTTAGCGTTAGATTGGAATTCCCTAACAAACTCGTATAGGCAATGTTAAAGAACTTGTTCCCTGCATTGAACTGTTGAGTTTTATACGACTGACATATGGCCATATTTACTGAGATGCTCTTATGATATTTATTGGATGGTGGGCGTGATATAGACAATGCAAAGCTAGCATTGAACTGTGATATATCCACACTAAAACGAACTTCAGCATTCAGTAGAGACCTGGCGGGTTCTAGTATAATGCAACTGTAGAAATCTACCATGTTGGGATTTGAATAACAATCGAAACGATGCCATTGCACAAAGAGACGACGCTGTTGGGAAGGAGAAATTAATATATAATACTATATAGCTGAGTATGTTGTATACCTGATCGCTAAAGCAGGCAATTGGTACTAGTAGAAACGTTAGAAATGTGATCTTGTTCATCTTCAGCTGGCGTTTAAAGAGCAACTAAACTTTAATTTCAATTTAATGATACATATACAATATATTCTATAATTGAGACATTTAAATTCAAGCTCACAATTTATAAATAATTTTATAATATCTTTATCATTATTTCAGCATTTTACTGTTTAGGTAAATCCGATACACGACCACTTAATGATATATTTAAAAATGGTATTTGCGGCAGCGTAAAGTTCATATATATTTTAAACTCCGATTTGGGTAGAAATGCCGGCAGATCCTGTCCCACATCCATATTACGAAAATAGTAAAGACCCTGAAAATGTAGACATTATTAAAAGTATCTATAAAGTATCTGAAACGTACCTTTGGCTGTGGACATTGCTTGGGTAGGTTACTGTTCTTGACCATGCTCTTATAAGCAATGGCCACAAATCTATTCTTCCGCGAGTCCTTGTAGAAACGACACACATCCACATCTACTGAAACTATCTTATGATAATCATTGAAGGGTGGGCGTGGCAGCAAGAGCACAAAGGTCAAGTTGAACTGTTCGAAATCTCGATTGTACAAAAGTTCCGTGGTGATGAGAGAGTTTTCGGGTCCTGATATCAAACACTTGTGCGATACGACAATATTTGGATCTACGGCACAGTCAAAGCTATACCAATTCACAGTCAGATATTGTTTGGGCTAAAATAGATCTTAAAAGTATATCAATATCGACATAATTGATCAGAAATATTACCTTATTAAGCACCATAGCCGTTGGTAACAGTAATAACACACAACAAAATTTAAGCATGTTCAATTGCTTAATTGGAATTGACTCCGTTCGGTATTAAACAATAACTAAACATTTGTTAGGTTTGTTCGATTTTAATATTTAAATATGGTAATTGTTTTATAATAAGTCTGTGAGACGAGATTATCTCAGCTAATAGCAGAGGTATTGGAGTAGATTAGTAATGGTGAAAGTATAGATTATATTTGACCTAACTTTTAGATTTGATTAGTATTACTAGAGATTCTGGTGACATATATCCACCGATTGTTATAAATTTCTTTTATTCACAAATATTTTATTCAAATATTTTCTTCCATTCCACCCTATTTACCTTTGTGCCGGCTGGCCTCTGTCAAACGTCCGCTTAGAGTGATATTTAAAACCGGCTCATTGGGCAGAAAGAAGTCCAATTGTATCTTGAACTCATATTTGGGCAGAAAAGAAGGCAGATTATCTCCTATGCTCATATTGTGATAGTAATAGAAGCCCTGAAATATGAAAACCAGTTGTACAAAAGATTCAAGTTGAGAACTTTAAAAACGACCTTTGGTTGTGGGCAACTCTTGGGCATATTACTATATCTGATCATACTATTATATGCGGTTCTCACAAACTTTTGCTGATAGGCACCTCTGAAGAACTGACAGATGTCCACCTGCATCTCAAAGGTCTTTTGAAACTCTTTGAACGGTGGCCGTGGCAAATACAAGGTAAAACTGGCATCATACTGCTCAAAGACCCGATTGTAGGTCACTTCAGCTGTAATTAGACTCTTGGCGGGTTCTACAATAAAACACTTGTGTGCAGTGACTATATTTGGATTTATAAGGCAATCAAAGGTATTCCATATCAGAAGCATGCGCTGTGGAAAAATCTGTTATTAAACGGGGTATTCTAAAGTACAACAAATTGCCAGAGATACGTACCTTAGTTTCTATATTAGAGAGCAGTATTAGGAATAGAATAATTTGCATCATTTGAACTGGTGAACTTGGCGTTACTTATAGCTATGATAACCTGTGTGACGACTACAGCGAAATTATTGTTAATCTATATGTAATATAGATTTTATACGTTCGTTTCGTTTATTCAATTTTCCGTAACGCTGCCCTTCACTGTGACATTCAAATAGATTTGATCTTGCGCACTGAAGCTGAGCTGTGTCATTATATAGCTAACCGGCACAAAAGACGGCACCACTTCCTCTACACTTATATTATAGAAGTAGTAGAAACCCTGTGCATACATTTGAAATGAAATTATTAAATATTTTTAATTTAATTTAACGGAAACTTACCTTCTTAACCGGACATTTGCGTGGTTGGTTACTGGATTGGATAACGCTCTTGTATATCTTGGAAGTGAATCCCTGGTGTGAGAGCTCGGAGATGACACGACACCCGTCCACTAAGCTGCCGAATAGCTTACGGTACAAACCACTTCCTGTGGTCTTAGTGGATAATAAAAAGTCCACTCTGATAGCGCGTAGGTCTTTGAGCAGCTGCAGCTCCACACTGACTACTGAATGCTTAGGTCCCACTATCTGGCACTTGTGTTCGGATATGAAGTCAGCATTCACTTGGCAGTCAAAGGAATGCCAGCGCAGCATTTGTTTGTGCTGAAAGTATAAATATTAGATATATTAAAAACCAATTAAAATCCAAGGCAATACAAGACTCACCTTAGTCGCAGCTCCGGTGACAGTGTGGCCTTATCATCAGCGTGAGCAGCAGTTGGTATGCGTAATGCATGTTGCTCTCTGAATAGCAAATGCTCAAATTATATTAAAATTTAACTACACAATAACAATATATACTATATTTTACATAATTGTTTAGCAGTAGTGTGCCTCTAATTATACAATATTTTGGCTTAAATGAGGCAAAACAAGTAAACCTAAATCAATACTGTGTACACGTGTATAGTACCTGGTATTTTATGTAGTTTTAATTATTAAGTTTTAATTTGACAATGATATAGTCGAGTAGGCTCAACATAACATAATCGGCTCTACAAGTAAGCTATAATTTGTATAATACTTTTTATGGATTCACCTTCAACTAACTGCATGTAAATTTAACTAATACAGCTTTTACAATCCATAATTAGCTAAATATATTTACTACAAACCAATTAGTAGTCATAAATTGTCTTAACTTTATAGTCTAGAAACTAGTATTAACATTAAGCATAACTCCAATGAATTGCACACAAATAAAAAAAATCGTAGCATACTTTTGGGCAGTTGAATAAATTGTAATTAAATTTTTACTTGCAAGTTAATTTCAATTTGAATTTAACGATGTTTTTTTGTTCTTTTGCGTTCTTTAGCGATTTCATATAGATGACCCGATACGGTTATATTTATGACACTTGCTCCCTTGGGCATATACCAATTGAAGTTAACCACAAAAGCCGTTTCACTTAGACCTGGTGGCAGCGCCTGAGCCACAGTCATATTATGCACATGATAATTGCCCTGAAAATATGCAAATTAATTAATTATAAAAGTACATAATATATCTTAAATACTTCACCTTAGTGAAAGGACACTGCAGACTGGAATTTCCTGTGTCCGACACAATCTTTAGCAAGTCAATTAGATTCTTTCGCTGGCGCTCTCTCAACACCTTGCACAACTCATGGTAATGTCGAAGATTTTCTGGAAACGCTTCTTCTTCGGATTGGGTATGGATACACTCAGTGTGCTGGTGATGGTGTGAATCGTTTGTATCAGCCGCAACTCCACATTAATGCTCCTATTACGCGGTGACATCACATCGCAGTTGACTTGGGTAAGATACTCCGAGTTGACATCGCATACCAATTGCCGCACCACCATGAAGTAGCCCATGTGCTGAAAAGATAGTTAAATATTGGTTTAATACAGACTGTCTGGCTGACTTACGGGTATTAACTGCACGGTGTAAGTTAAACGACAAATGCTGCATATGAGCAAGATGCGCCAACAGAATTGCAACATGTTGCTGAGGCTCTTCGGCTACCAAAAATGTGGCACACTCTAGTATTGGCATTGGCCTTTTCCGACAAGTGTTTAGATGTGCTTACTTTCCGTTTAATTGTCGGAACGATGGAGCAATTAAATCGATTTTGATTAGGCGGTAATACTGAATGATATAATAACAGCATTTGATGGGTTTGTATTGAGCAGAAGTTTAGAAATTCATAGACATAAGTGAGGTGTTTTGCCTTAGTCTTCTAACTTTATAAATTTTAAAATGTATGTGGATGAAAAATATGAATCCTGGGATGTGTAAATACTTGACTCTTTCTTAAATTCAACAATATTATAATATTCTTCTCATAACATTCACTTATGCATATATTTATAAATTTCAAAGTAGATAATATTTTTGGAGTAGTTCTTCGTCAGTTTCTTATATTTAATAATATCATTGTTTGGGCTACTAAGCTTTTTTAGCAGCTGTAGAGTAGCTAGTTTTAGCGAATAATTAACACACGATTTAATTTATATTAATTATTTATTTTAGCCGCTGAGGGCAATTCAAATGTTGGTATGTGTTGGTACAAGTTTTATATTTGCCCCGGCAGGCCCAATTTGCCTCTGCTTATTTAGCACAAAATGTTTGTTGTAATTGATTCGCAAGTCGATCAGCGTGATCGATGCGTAGCGAAAGCGAAACGAAATCAAACTAACTTGATGAAGTATACAAGGGCAAGGAATTAGCTATATGCTTGCATTACAATTTAAGTATAAGAGCGAAATGAGTTCAAATGCAAATGAGCGAGAAAATCAAAGCAAAGTTACATTGGCAAGAATAACAAAGAGATGCTGCTACGCAGAGCAGCTTACAATTAAAGAGAAAATTAGTTGTTGTTGGTTTATGCTGCTGTGCCGCTGGTATTTGGTTGCGTGACCAAACACGTCCCCCGTTGAAGAGCAGGTTTTCAACAACATCCTGCTTGGGTAGGACGCACAGCTTGCGAATAGCTCTTTTAGTGATTCCAGTAGCGGTCTTCAGAATTGCCACCCGAGCAACGCCATCGGCTCCAGCGATCAGCTCTGTGATCCTTGCCAATGGCCACTTGAGAGGTGGCAGGTTTTCATCCTTCACCCAGAACGACATCATTGACGCACACGTTAGACTGCGATGCGCGCCATTTAGACCGCTGATTTAGAAGTGTCAGATACTCCTCTCGCCAACGGCTCCAGAAGATCTGCTGGTAGTAACTGATCCTTTGCCATCGATCCAACCGGTTGATATTTAGCCCAGTGAGGTCCGGCTCGGGGAACATGGCTAGCGGAGCAGTGCCCAAGAAATGCGCCGGTGTGAGGACATCTAGATCGTCTGGGTTTTCTGAAATGGGAACTAAAGGGCGGAGTTAATTACTGCAGCGATGTGGCACAGAAGAGTGCGCAGGTCATCTTGATGTAGCGTGGAAGGGCCAACAGCTCTATAGAAGTGGTGCTTTGCCGTCTTAACTGCTGCCTCCCAAAGCCCGCCAAAGTGGGGTGAACGAGGTGGGATGAAACGCCATTCAATGCTGTCCAACAAACAGAATTCCTCAATGGCCTGTTGATGTTTGCTACTCAGTAGCAACTGCCTCAATTCCGCCAACTCGTTTTTGGCGCCAACGAAGTTAGTTGCATTGTCCGACCATATGCGAGCTGGTTTGCCACGAGTCAGGATGAATCGTCTGAGTGCGCTGAGGAATGCTCCAGTCGACAGATCGCTAACAAGTTCGAGGTGCACTGCCTTCGTTGCAAAACATATGAATACACAAACATAGCATTTGACAGGAGCGCGATTCCGAACTTCGCTTTTGTAGTGGAATGGTCCACAGAAGTCAATGCCAGTCACCATAAACGCATGCGAGCCAGTCACTCGATCCTTCGGAAGATCGGCCATGATGTGCTCCGCTAAGCGAGGTTTTGCGCGAAAGCAAATTACGCATTTTGCAACAGCGCTGTTGACTGTTTTCCTCCCTCCAATTGGCCAGTACTTCATGCGAATTTGCGCAAGTAGCGAACGAGGTCCAGCGTGCAAGGTTCTGCGATGGTAATCCATTATGATTGCTCGAGTTGCTGGATGCTGCCTCGGCAATATTGCAGGATGTTGCGCTTCAAAACTCAGTATGGACTTCTTCAAACGGCCGCCTACGCGCAGCAGACCCTTGTCGTCTACAAAGGGTGCCAACGAAGCCAGCGTGCTGGAGGAGAGCACCTGTTGTCCACTTCTAAGACGTTTGTAGTCCTCTGATAGATGAGCCATTTGAATACACCGGATAAGAATCCGCGTGCCGTGATGCACATCCTCTGTAGTGAGCCCAGGGTGCCTGATTCGGTGACAAAACTTATGTATGTATGCAAATACACGCTGCAGTTTTGTCCACGCGTTGGCGAATTTGCAATTTGCAGCCAAGTCTTCAACGATTATGAGTCCAATGAGAGCCCTTTTTCTCACTTCAGGCAGCGACTTTATGGGAAGACATGATTCAGGCCAATCACACTTCTCCTTGCCAAGGAATTCTGGCCCATGGGACCAAAGTGTGGATTCTACCAACTCACTGGGAAGTGCTCCTCTCGACAAGATGTCAGCAGGGTTGACCTTAGTGGGTACATAGCGCCATTCCATGCCAGCAGTTGCATCTTGAATGAAAGAGATTCGATTAGAAGCGAAAATTTGAAATCGTGAGGGCTCATCTCGTATCCAGGATAAGAACTACTGCAGAATCAGACCAACAATAAAATGGACAGTGAAACAAATTCATTTGCTGCAGCTCTTGTATGAGGCGTGCCAGCAAAACTGCTCCACATAGTTCCAATTTTGGCACCGTCAGAGTCTTTAACGGAGCCACCCGAGATTTTGCACAAAAGAGATGCGCTTCTCGCTTTCCATGAGCCATAGACACGACATAAATGCATCCACCATATGCATTCATAGAAGCGTCACAAAATCCGTGTACGCCTACAGCGCTCTGGGGTAGATGAGCCAAGCGAGGGAATTTCAGATGCTGAGTGCTGCTAATATCAGCTGACAAACTCAGCCACGATGAGTTGAGTGCTGCAGGCAGGCTCTCGTCCCAATCCACTTTCTCTCTCCATAGTTGTTGCAAAAAGATTTTTGCGCTTGTGATGGTAGGGCAAATAAGTCCAAGAGGATCATAGAATCGAGCTATGGCAGACAGAACCGATCGTTTTGTTGGTTTTGTAGGCGAATGAATGGGCAGAAAACGAGAATAGTAGTTTATCGGAAACAGGATCCCATGCTAAGCCAAGTGTTTTGGTAATGTCACTGCCATCGTCAAACTTCAAAAATGTATCCTTATCCGAGTCAGGTATTTGCTGCAGTACAGATGAGTTGTTTGAGCACCATTTTCGGATCTTAAAGTTGCCACGATCTAGTAGACCCGTAACCTGACGCAGTATATCTAGAACTTCATCTACAGATTGGCCTCCAGTAATCAGGTCATCCACGTAAAAATCCCTCTTTACGATTTTCGCACCAATTGGGAAGACTTCTTGCTCGTCAGATGCAAGCTGCTGCATGGCGCGAACTGACAAATATGATGCAGCCTTTGTGCCGTATGTCACCGTATCAAGCTTGTAGGTTTGTACTTTCTGCTGAGGTGAATCACGCCACAAGATGCATTGCAAGTAGCTGTCAGACTCTGCCACTCTGACGCATCGATACATTTTGCAGATGTCTCCAGTCAAAGCTACGGGAAATGTGCGAAATTGAAGCAAGGTGCTAAAGAGTTTCGGCTGAATAGTGGGACCTGCCATGAGTAGTTCATTCAAGGAGTGTCCTGACGATGTGGTGGCAGACCCGTCGAAGACAACACGAAGCTTGGTTGTAGTACTTTCTTCTTTAATAACGCAATGATGAGGAAGAAAGTATTTGCAGAGACTTATCGAGGACTCTGCAACAGGCGACATATGATTCAATGCTAAGTATTCAGCAATAAATGCAGAGTATTGAGACTTAAGCTCAGGATAGCGTTCAAGTCTTCTCTCCAGGTTAAGAAACCGACGATATGCTTGCTGGTACGAGTCGCCAAGCATATCCAAACTAGCTTTAAATGGCAAGCGAACTGAGTATTCGCCTGTGGGCAAGCGCAAGATATTTGAAACAAAATGATTTTCACAGTCTTGTTCTTCATTAGTGTACTTCGACTTAGATTCATCCACCTTCTCGATCTCCCAAAATCGGCGAACAATGTCATCCATCCTGATCTCAACTTGCATGCTATCGCTATCAGCAGATTGTGTTGATATTAGAGCGGATTTTTTCGGGCGTATGTCGGCTCCACCAGTGACTATTCCATCCAAGCCGAGTTTTTTGTAAAAGTGGAAGACTAGAAGAAAGCTTGATTTGGCCTACACAAAGGAGATCGAAGAACAAGCCTGCTCCAATGAGTAAATCTATTTTTCGAGATCTGAAGAAATCTGGATCTGCTAAGCGAATGTTTGCCGGAATGTTCCAAGTTTCTGGGCTTAATGTCATGCTTGGTTGATTGTCAGTGATGGCTGGAGCAACTAAAGCAGTGATGTTTGTCTCATAGTCTGAAGTTTGCGACTTCAACTGCACATCAACTGAGAATCCTTCGGAGCAAAAGTGGGCATGGCCTAATCCAGAGACAAGAGCAGATGATTTGGTTCGACGAAGTTGTAATTGATGGGCCAAGAACGAAGTAATTATGTGCAGTTGCGATCCAGAGTCGAGCAATGCACGGCACGGTACCCAATGACCAGAACGATTCCTTATACTAACGCAGGCATGTGACAAGAAGAACGAAATCTGGATTGATTTGTTGTGCTAACAGAGAAGTAGAGTGCGACGGGGGTGAAGAAGACGATCCTGTTTGATGAGAGGCTGTCATCATAGTGCTTTGCGCTTGAGGCACCGTAGCTTGCGAGTTAAGATGCAGCAGGCTATGGTGTTTGCGGCCACATGTGCGGCAGGCAGTGGAGCTACAGTTTCGTACCTGATGTCCCCTTTTTAGACAATTCAGGCAGAGCGATAGCCTTTTGGCTTCTTTCAGGCGAATCTGGGGCGTAATATTTGCAAATTGTGGACACAAATATATCGAATGCCCTGCATTATTGCAATAAACACAGCCAGTGGTCGATATATTGTTAGTGGCAATTAGAGAATTTCTACTGTGGTTAGTAGTTTTTATTCTTTCCCACCTGAGAATTAACTGCGTATGCTGCAGTTGCATGCTCCACGTTTTCCAATTTCGAACAGCGCTTCTCCAGAAACGTGGTGAACTGCTCGCACGTCGGTATCTCGTCCGTTGATGCTGCTTCTTTCCCATTTGGCCTGTGTGATGCTGTCCAACTTCTGCATCAATGAATGTATTATGATGCTGTTGGCAATTTGCTCCACTTGCCCATCGATTTCAAAGCACGCAGATTTGCGTTAACTATGTCTGAAATCCCACGCAGCTTCACGGCCGACGCCGACTCTACTCTCTGAATGCCCAGAATGTTCACAATGTGTGCCTGAAAGATTAAACGTTTATTATTAAAGCGTTTATGCAACAAATCTTTTGCCACTGCGTAGTTAGCACTACTGATCTCCAATGATCTGACTGTTTCTAAGGCTGTTCCCTTTAAACAGGTCCTTAGATGCTGAAGCTTCTCTATATCAGATAGCGCTTGGTCCTGATCAATGATGGTAGTGAACATTGACATAAAATCTGAATATTCAGTGTAGCCGCCACTGAATTCAGGCAACTTCAGCTCAGGCAAACAATTCCTCCTTGGGTATGATATCGTAGCAGCCTCCTGCTGCATCGATATATCTCCTCTTACAGTGGAACACGCTTGCACTCCTAGTCTTCGCTTGTTGATTTCGCGCCGTAATTTTGATTTTATATGTACGATCAGCTCATCAAAATTATCACGCAGCTGACTACCATTTCGTTAAAGTCGGATTCTTCGAGACTGTCATGCGCGAGAACGAAAGACGCTTCAGCCTTTTGCACTAGCTCTAAACGCACTTCCAGCTGTTCATCTGTCATTTGATCAAGTTGCTGCGAATTTAATGCACTTGCAGTCTTTTGAGCATGGCTATAAATTGACTGAGCCTTACGTTTGAAAAACTCGGATTTGTTTTCAAATGTTGAACTTCTCATTATTTGCCATTGTTCACTCTCACTTTCAGTAATTCAAACAAGAACCAAAACTGTGTATGTTCGTTTTGTGTTATAAGTGCAGTTGATAACAGCTGTATAATTGCACAGAAACAGCGATAGAACTGTGCACACGAAAAAAGGGAACCGAAAATCAGGGTCAATAAACTTTGGCTAACGGCGGGCTAGCCAGCGAGCGCGAGCGCGAGCGAAGGCGGAAAGCGTAAGCGGCGATTACGGCAATAGCAAGTGCAGTTTGCAGCTTGCTTGTATGTTTGCGGTATACAGATTACAGCAAACACAAAACTGTTTTAATTACAACTGTTTTTAATAAATGTTTAAAGCACCAAAATCCAATGTTTTATTTATTAAGCAAATTTAATAAATATTTAAAGAATGAAAATAATTATAAAAGAATCACGTCGGGGTCACCAATGTTTGGGCTACTAAGCTTTTTTAGCAGCTGTAGAGTAGCTAGTTTTAGCGAATAATTAACACACGATTTAATTTATATTAATTATTTATTTTAGCCGCTGAGGGCAATTCAAATGTTGGTATGTGTTGGTACAAGTTTTATATTTGCAGGCAGGCCCAATTTGCCTCTGCTTATTTAGCACAAAATGTTTGTTGTAATTGATTGCAAGTCGATCAGCGTGATCGATGCGTAGCGAAAGCGAAACGAAATCAAACTAACTTGATGAAGTATACAAGGGCAAGGAATTAGCTATATGCTTGCATTACAATTTAAGTATAAGAGCGAAATGAGTTCAAATGCAAATGAGCGAGAAAATCAAAGCAAAGTTACATTGGCAAGAATAACAAAGAGATGCTGCTACGCAGAGCAGCTTACAATTAAAGAGAAAATTAGTTGTTGTTGGTTTATGCTGCTGTGCCGCTGGTATTTGGTTGCGTGACCAAACAATCATCATATTCATTTCCTAACATTCACTTGTGCATATATATTTTGATATATAGCTTCTGTAATTATCGCTCCGCACAAACCGCATACACCTCGCTATTAGTGTGTGTTATTCAAATTATAATACGAATTGAATGTCGCTTGTGGACATAGTCGAACTGAAATTGAGATGCGTAAACAAATCGAATGGAATCAATGGATCATATCAATGCCATAGTGTAACTGCGGTTGCGCAGCGATTAGAGCATTTAGTTTGAATGATTTGGCTTTGGCTGCAAGTGCGTGTGTGTGTGTGTGAGTGTGTGTGTGTGTAAATAATCTTAGAGCTCATCATCAGCCTCCGCCTCAAGTGGCGGCAAACCGCAACCGCGGCAAGTTGGCGTGAAGGGCAGTTGGTAATTTTGTAAGCGCCACGAGGCTGAGAAACACTCAAATTGTATGGAAGACACTCGAACACTCATGGCACACTCGCACCACACTCGTTGTGGTGAGTGTGAGTACACTCGGAGGTGCGTTAAGTGGCAATGAGATACAAACTGAATTGTTCAATATTTAAACATTTATTTATAACTTCTTTTCGTTTAATCAATCATATAGCGTTGTGTGTGTGAGTGTGCCAGTGTGTTAGTGTGGGTGTGTGTTGGTGTGTGTGTGTGTGTGTAAGAACAGAGAGTATTTGCAAAGCAGCGTTTGGCTTGTATGGCTTAGGGGCAGTGCGGTGCTAACTCCTAATAACGTAATACTTTATACGATATAAGATATACGATATACGTGGTACGATATACGTTATACGATAGTCAAGTACATACAACTTAAGGCTAATTACTTAATTAATCGGTATCGGTATCTTATTGCGGCGCCACAGGCAGATGATCACCCTCCGGCTGGAAACCGTTCTCATCGGCCACATAGCGGAGGGTTATGATATTGCCATCGGGATCACTGTAGCTATAGGAGCCAGTCTGCACCAGCACCAGCTCCTCGTGCTCCTCAACCACCTGGCCATCGCTGGTCTCCGACTTGGGTATGATGATCTTCTTCAGGTAGCCCACATTCTCCACGCGTATGCCATTCGAGGTCTCATAACTAGGAGGGAATTGGAAGAGAAGTTACTTCTCCATTGCGATTGGGATTGTCACGCTTTAAGATCGCTCACCTGCTGTTGAAGCTGCCATCAGCATTGTTCACATTATCCTGCTGTATAATGCTGGCCGGCGTTGTTGTTGTTGTCAAACCACCAGCTGCACGCGCATCCTGTGGCCTGGCCAGCACGAAGGTCAGGAACAGAGCTGAGCACAAGACACACACGAATTTGTACATTCTGACAAGGATTGCTATATAGTATGATATCCTGTGATATATAGAACTGCGTTCGATCTGCCAATTCCAGCGAGTTAATGCGCCAACTGTTGTCTACACAGCTCTGGTCCGGGCCTTATATACCCAACATCTCGTTGACGAGGGCGAGCACCTGATTCGCACTCTCACGCACTGCTCTGCTCTGCCATTGCCACAGCTAGCGATTACGATGGGCGCACTAGATAAGAAGCAGAGAAGCCTCAAGTACGAATACCAGTACATATATGAATGTGAGTGTGAGTACGAGTGTGAGTATGAGTACTGAGTATAGCAGATGAGTACTCAGCAGCGCACTCGTACTTCATAATGAGCGGGCGCTGCTGTGGCTCGTCTTTTGGATAGCTTGAGATACCCTGTAAAGTAGCAGCGTTGAGGTAGTAGAGTAGTTTGATCTACTAGAAAATAGACAGAAGTAGTCGAGAAATAGTCAAGAATAGAGTAAAGTCATGAGCAGTGTTTAGTTAACTATAGTACCTCATGGAACTCCAAAGTGTTGGCTATAGTAGACTATGATCATGAAGTCCTAATGCATTCATATCTTAGTACTCTGGATAGTTTTTTACCTGTATTAGATCTTCTTTTAAAGAATATACTATAAAAGTTAGTTATAGTAGTCTATATTCATTAAGTTCTCTTAATTCATATCCATGTACTCAAAAAGTATATTCTACAATCGATAAAAGTAAGCATGGAGTATTAGCTTAGAATCACAACATCACTATTAGATAGTTAAATATTTACGACTTCTCCTGTCAAACGTTATTCATTTTCATTTACTAACTTTAACTCACATTTTTCGTAGGGTATTTAACAGTCTACTTCTCGCTGTTGATTCGATTTTGTTTTGTTTTGGTGGGGCCATCGTCTGAGGTTTTGTTTTATTGTCCATTTCGCGCGTCTGTCCAATGAGTAAACATTGCCGCACCGCCAAAAGCCAAAGCAGAGATGAAGATGAAACGACTATGTCAGCAGGTGATGTTCGTATAGATATCCCAAGACGAAGCTGGAACTGAGACAGCTCAGCTGAGCTGTGTGACATATGTATTATCCGCTGCTGTCCCCAGTCCGCTCAGTCCACTGTCTGCTGTCTGCTCATGTTGATGGCATTGCTGTTGCCAGTTGGCAGCTACGTGATTTGCCTGCACAGAACATAATTCTTCGGCAAGTGCTCGTGCTGTAAGTTCCGTTGAATTGCAGCGGTACGCCGGGGGGAGTGGCGGGAAATTGGAGCAATTGGCAGTTGGTGTTTAAATGCTGTTAAAAATGCAAGTAAATCAAGTGCAGTAGGCGTCAAATATGAGCTACCATCAATAGTTACCATACAAATACTTGGGCAGGCCTATCGCAAGAATCTAACTACACATTTGTATTGATATGCTCAGCACGTTTCAATTATGTTAAGAATTTGCCGAAAAAACAATAGCCTCAGCTAACGGTGAACGGCAATAAAAAATGTAGAGTACGAGTATTGTAAATGGAAATGATAAGCCGAAATATTACGTATACGCAATGTGGGTCATTGAACTGCAACTATGAGTAGAAAAATGTATATAAAGTTGTAGTAAATATATGGAAGATACACTCGAAATTATCTATAAACCCCCCTGCATTTAGTGAGTGCAACTAAAATGCTTAATGCAGCTAGTCTACTAAACTAGTTTATTGTATTGTAAATGCAAATGATAAGCCGCAATATTACGTATACGCAGTGTGGGTCAATGAACTGCAACTATGAGTAGAATATACATAAAATTGTAGTAATTATATGGCAGATTAACTTCAAAATATCTGCAACTCTCCTGCAATTAGTGAGTGCAACTAAAGTACTTAATGCAGCTAGTCTACTTAACTAGTTTAATACAGAATTCTCACTTTCGTTTTCTGCTTTGATTGCATAAGCAGTCAGTCGGCTAACTATACTATTGGGATTCACATCTAGTATAAGATCTTGTACATATTTGCCAATTAGAACCCCATTACGGATTAGTTAGCAAGTCGTTTCTATGGCCTCTGCCAGTGGAGTATTGCAGCCAGGCACAGCTGCTAACTAAGGCAAAATCTAACACAAAGTTTCGCTTAGAGCAGCTCAACACAATTCTGCAGAAGTTTTTTGGGCGAGGCACCCCAGAAAAAGATAGTAAAAAATACAACGAAACTTACGTAATCTGACATAAAAAAAGTGGCAAGAATATTGTATATGCCCAACGCGTGCATATCGTGAAAGTAATCAGAGGCACGAAGACTTCGATAAATGCTTTCTCACTCTCTAAACAAAGAAGTATTTTTTAGAATTCATTACAAATGAAGTAGGCAATAAAAAAGAGCAAAGGTACCGCAGCTGGGCGGAGACATTGTCGTATTAATTTAGCTAATTTTTGTTTATATTCGTTCAGTTCTTTTAAAGTCTACATTTATGATCACAATTATAGTCTTGGCTATGTCCAGTGCAAACTAGTAACGCTGCTCGGTCTGCTTAGGTGGATGCTCCTCAATATACTTGAGTGTCTTGAGCACCGACTCTGGCACGGGTGGCGGTGTGGGCAGATGATCGCCCACAGGCTGGAAACCATTCTCATCGGCTATATATGAAACGGAGTAATCCTTGCCATCGTCACCCTTAAAGGAGTACTGACCCTTTATGGCTTCGCCGTAGTGCTCACTGTCCACCTGTTTCAGTTCACCTTGTTGCGTGGCTAGGGAACCATCACGTAGTAGATAACTACAGTAAAAAAGTTGATTGATTATTATAAACTGCTGATGGAGTTTGATATGTGTCAACGTACTGATAGTGAAACTTTCCATTGTACTCCACATTGGCATCGTTTTCGATTAGTTCCTCATCGATATCTGCGTACGCCACAGCCACAAAGAGCAGAGAGATGAGTAACAGTTTCATTTTATCAATCCAAAGTAATAGAATATATGTATCCACACAGTGCAAATGTTGCGAGACGACTGACAATACTAAACTAAAATAAACAGACTTTTATAGCGATTCTATGAAACACAAAACAATGGCAAACACAAGCAGAAACTAATAAAATACCTGTACTAAAATATTTAACATGAAATTAAAGTTAGAGCAATAAATAATATTGAACTTGTTTTTCGCCTGGCTTTGGCCTTTCGAGAATGGGTGTGAAATTTGGTGCAGACGAGCTGAGAATTTCGGCTAGACACTGGGGTATAACCATGAGGCGAGATACCCTCTCTTTAGAACTGTTTGACACAGTCTTAGTATTGACTACAGGGTATGCAGAGTTCGTGCTAGGCCAGTGGATTCCTTTTTGGTATCATGTTTAGAGAATGAGATGAATATCAGATATGCATATATCTATCCATATAGCACTTGTCATCGGCGTCAGCAGCGGATTCTGGTTCTTCATGGAACCAACTTGACCACATTTTTGGTTACCTCTGGCCTAGGCGAGTATTCAATTCATTTGCATACCACAAATTTATCAACTCTTGCCTTGAGTTGCAAAACAATTATATAGTATAGAAACTATTTATAGCTTAAAATATATATATCAATCAATGGAGGGAAAGTCTTCGGTTTTTGCAAAGAATATGTAATTCTTTATTTGCAGCTAAGGGCTAAAGATATTTAAGTTCTGCTCATGCAACCAACAATTCGTAATATGTATAAGTATATAGTATATAAGAAGGTACACTGTCATCCATCATCATCATCATATTCGACATCCATATCGCTTATACTCGTATTATAGTTATATAGACTATTTACACAAGAATTGTTGTGCTATTATAATAACTCTTCTTCCTTCTTCCTTCTGCGTCTCCGTCTGTGTCTGCTTCTGCTTCTCCTCCTTCTTCTCTGTTTTTTTTTAACATTTTCTTTTTGATTTCATTAACAAATCGATGATATCACATGAGTCCGAAAATGGCAAAGTTCCGGCGACTAAAAGATCTTAAGCACAGTTCAAGTTTCAAGAGGGGAAAACAGTTTGAAAAGTGGAAAATTGGAAAAGTGAAAAACTAAATATGTGAGTGTTAACAGGTCTGGGTGAAGTGTGTGTCAGGGTGTGTGTGTGTGTGTGCATTTGCTTGCGTGTGTGTGTGTGCAGGTTGCGTGTTCTTCAGTCAGCTGCTCGATGTTGGTGTATCGCTTTTGGGTGGCAATCGATAAGGCTATCGATTTACGGGTTAAAGCAGCAAATTGCTTCATTGAGTATAGAATATCAGTATCAGTATCGTTTCGCATGGTCACTTCACCTCCTCCCATCTTAACGACGACGCTGCGATGGCGGCAGACTGGCCAGATAGTCAAGAGCCTTCTGGATCGCTGGTGGAATTGGTGGTGGTGTGGGCAGATGGGATCCCTGAGGCTGGAAGCCATTCTCGTCATCGGCGGCATAGTTGAGGCTGATGACCTCACCCTCGGGCGAGGTGTAGGAGAAGGAGCCGCTGACAATGATCACATCCGTGGAGTCTGGCGAGGATGCCTTCTTCACAGTGCCAGTTTCCTGGGCCTTGATGCCGTTGGCTGTCTCATAGCTGTAAAGAAAAAACCAAGTGTTAGTCAATGTTTTTTGAGCAATTGCATTAACCACAACAACTACGATTAAAATCAGTTTAACCAAATTCACCTTGAAAGCTGTGAAAAGAGTTGGTCAGCTGTGGCTGCAATACGCTAACAAAAGGTACATGGACTAGTGTAAAAGGTTTGTCTGAAGACACAGCATATTCAATTTGAAAACTAATAAAGTTAATCAACTGTTTAAACTCGTTGTAAAGGGTATTCACGTTTCGTCATCTTAACAAATACTTTGCGGTTTCTTGCACTGTCTTTTTGTTTTTAGCTTTGTTTGTTTGTTTTGTTGTTTTGCTGTCTTTTTGTTGTCTGTTTTCCTCTTTTATTTTGGCTAGCATGCGTCACTGGCGCCAGCTGTATTTATTAACATTTAACATTCATGCGCGGACTTGATATTCACTGAAAATACTGTATTAACAACTTGCAGATTGTCCATAAATTTATATATAACCCGCTTGATTTACATTTTAATTATTTATGATTGGCTTAGTAGGTGCAAATGAAATAAATTACTATAAATTTGGCTTGACGCAGGTGTTAGAATTATTTATCTATTCAATAATCTCAGTTGAGACACAAGCCAAGCGAGCAACGTACAAGTTTTACCAACTCAAGCCGCAACATGTTTGACGCCGCAGAGCAGTGTTGGCGTTTTAGCGTTTTTTGTAGCTAGATTGAATCAGTAAGGTTAATAAAGAAAATGCTTATAAAATGTTAATCAAAACTATAGCAATTATATCCCCACACAATTCTGTAGTGTAGCTTAATACAAACTGCTAAATTTATATGCTTATTTTTAATAATTGTATGCCAATTGAATATCAAGTACATTTTGATTTAAAAATGCAGCTCAAAAGTATGCAATGTTCGCTGAACTCACCAAAAACTACACAGCCTTAAATGTTACAGCTGATTATGTTAATTTTCTTGCTTTTATGAAGTTTTCAGCTGTTTTCAGTTAATGTTTTAGCACTTTTATTTACTTATCTAGCACTTATACTTAAAGTTTCATATTTAGCTACGCTATTGCAACGCAAGCGCAAAGTGCTTAAGCGGATTTCTAAAGCTGCCCTAAAGTATGCAACACTAAACGACGCAGCCACTTGGCAGTTGCTCTCATTACGTTTTAAGTGTGTTTCTGTGTGTGTTTGGTACTTACGCATAATTGTAGGCGCCATCCGGCTCGATGTTCGACTCCTGACTGACAATAGCAATGGGCTCGCCGCCCTGTTGTGGTCTGGGCGCTGCCTCCACCAGGCAGAGCAGAGCGGTGGCAACGAGGCAAAGTGCAAACTGCAAATGGGTTAAGAACGAACGGAAATTAATTCAATTTACGTAAATTGCCAATTGTCTTAGTTGCTGTTGCTGTTGTTTTAACAAGCCAGCGCAATTACATGTAGATACTAACATACATACAGACGACTCAAAGAAAAATCGTGAGTTGTGTTTTTGTTTTCTTTGAGTTTCTGTTTTGTTTGCTGTTTCATTTTGCTTTTCATTTGTTTTTCATGTAAATTTTTTGTTGTTGTGTTGAAATGCGGCTCATCGTTTCGCATAGTTGTTTGATTTATGACTCTTGTTTACATTATTCTCACATATAAATTATGTGCACAGACGGACGGTACATAGTACATACTACATCTTGTGTCAATTTGCCATACATTTCTTAAGGTCGTCAAAAATAACAACAGCAAAAAC
The DNA here is from genome assembly GCA_035045005.1 of Liodrosophila aerea. Taxonomy (NCBI): domain Eukaryota; kingdom Metazoa; phylum Arthropoda; class Insecta; order Diptera; family Drosophilidae; genus Liodrosophila; species Liodrosophila aerea. Next base: position 322,153 of record JAWNNL010000652.1, read on the forward strand.
TAACTAGACGCCAATTAAATATTTTACACATTAGATTTTCAGCGCGGCTTTGGCATTATCTAATTACAGCTCAAATTGCATGGAGAATTGTGGGGCGTGGCCATTAGGGATGAGCGTGAGGTTGTGTGAGGTTAGTTCGGCTCGTGCGTGTAATACCATTTCATTAGTCAACACTTGCAGACAGTCTATGCCTAAATTTAGTCGATTTTACTAGCTATTGGGCAATTGGGTTTGCTTTTAGCCAGATAGACAGCTGCCAACTGAGCGTAACATGCATTCGCTTTGGGCTCGCTCTTCTCCACTCAAATGTCTCAGTCGCAGTCGACTGTAGCCTTTTGACTACAGCCGTCTGTCCAGTCAGCAGAGTTGTTGCCGTTATTCTTCTTCTTCTTCTTCTGCTTGTCTTCTTTGCCTGACCTTTGCATGTTATTTTGGCATCGTGCTCAAAGCCTTTTAAGTGGCATGAGCCCAGAGCATTAATTGCTCTTGCCATTTTGGCCAAGCCCGGCACTAACTTTTTGGCCATTTGCTAGCAAATTGGCAATAACAATTGCTGAAATAAACCAATGCGGAAGCAATGATTTAAACTGTGCCGTTCCATGTAGTATCCTAAAGTCACTTGGCTTACAGTGAAGTCTTTTGCTTTCGGCTTTACATTTTTATGGCTCATAAAGTATACGTCGGCTGATTTACGAGCTAGTGGTACGAAATATAAACATTTCAGACATATTTACTAAGAATTTTAATTGCGTGGTAAATAATATGAACTGGGTAAAGAACTGGGTCCTGCATAATGGTATTTGGAGCTCTAATCTGCAGCCTGACAATACTAAATGTTTATCCTATTTTACATTATACCTACATGTCGATAGCTTACGACCGTTGCGTCCTTAATTCTATAGGATACATTTTTGTTTTCTTTTACACACTTTGGAGGACATTAAAATGTAGCATCAACACTTTATTTTTATTAGTTTAATATTTATATTATTTTATTTGATTAAAATTTCAGTTTTCACTCAAACCTTTGCACTTACGTTTTTCATTTTGAGTGGTATTTTTTGTTTAGTGTAATCCAAATGCTGGGTATGTATCCTTGTCCGATTGTGCTTGGAATACACTTCACACTTGTTGTTAATTGAACAAAAGATTTTTTAATGATGCCCAAGTGCCGGCAAGTGACTCTATTTATACGAAAATGGCAAAGACGACGACTGCGACGCTGCTGCAAATTCAGCGGGCAAAGCATCGCTAAAAAAACTACAAAAAATTATATATGTATATAGAAACTAAACTAAAGATTCGTCGTAGTAGTTGTCGTTGACGTTGTCGCAGTCGACGCCAGCGTCAGCCTCAGCGTCGACGTCGACGCTTGCAGTGTTTGAAAAGAGCAGCAGCAACAGTTGTTGCTCCTCTGCAAGTGGAAAACTGCAACAACAACAACAGACGGCTAGCTCTCTGTGGGGGAGGGGGAGTGGTCTTGCAGCGCCCCCTGCCGTCTGTTGCTTCAGTCAACTGTTCTAGGCAGTTGAGAATCTGCTGCAAAAAATATATATTTATTGCGATTGTCTTACATTTTGCATAACTTGTAATATTTCAGCATTGATTTACGCTAGTCAGAGTTACAGTTATATCAGCAGTGCGCCCTTTAGTTAATTTATTCAATAGTGGAATATTTGCACTCATTTGTCAATACGAGCAGCAGCAGCAACAGCAGCAGGTGCATTGCATTGCACAGTAGCAGCGGCCATAAAATAAAATTCTCACTTAATCCAACTTAAGCAACAGCGATTGGCATCGCCCTCGCGGCGTTGCCACCTAACTCACAGTTAACAGCTACGAATAGAATTTATTTATTTTATTTTTGGGTATTTCTTCGCTATTGTTGTTGTTGCTGTTGTGGTTGTTGTTGTTGTTGGTGCAAGAGAAAACATTGCATTTAAATACGTGGCCAATAATCGGCAAATGCAATCAAAGTCAGGCAATAGCGTCAGCCACTAGGCACAGTGGTGTGCTGGCAGTATTAAGCGAATGAAATAGAGCAAAAGTTAAAAGAAAAGTGGAGTAAACAAAATGGAAGTTTTATATATTAATTTAATATATTTCCTAAATACTTTTTACACCCTTTTTTTTTTTATTTATTTATTTTCGCCGGAATCATTCAGTGTCATCTGAATTTGACCGGACGTGTATATGTGGGAAGGAGATTATGGGGTAAGGACCTTAGCTACTATATTTACAATGTTTACAAACAATTATTTACAGGGGATTTACGTTATTTACAAGGTATATAAAATGTCACGTTATTACACGGGTTGGGAGATCACATGGATGAATCCTCTTCAGACGTCGGAGGGGTGGTGGATCAGCGAGATTGCTCGCTAAAGTGTTCGGGTGCGCCGCGAGTCGGTCAGCATAGCGGCTGCTGTGGTGGTTTATTTGGTCTCCCACCAAAACAAGGCGAAGATCCCTTGCAATCGCGCAGTTCGTGACGTACCAGGGCAGCCCCTTTTTAGACCATGTAGTTTAAAAAAGTACCCAAAAAGGGTCTATTAAGATTGTGCAAGCCCGAAATGTATGTAACAGGCAGAAGGAGGCGTGGCAGACCCCACAAAGTATATATATTCTTGATCAGGACGACGAGCTGAGTCGATTAAGCCAAGTCCGTCTGTCCGTCTGTATGAACACCTAGACCTCGTAAACTGTAAGAGCTAGAGACATCATATTTGGCAGTTAGATGCCCCTATAGTGTAGGCAGATCAAGTTTGTTTTCGATTTTTGATACCTGGCCCACTTCCCCTAAAAACCGCGAAAAACTACCACACCAACAATTTTAAAGGTACAAATATGTGCTTTGGCATACGATAAACTTATAATAATCTTTATCTGTTCTGATATTCAAGATTCAATTCCCTGTACTTGGTAAGGGGGGAGCAGCGCGGGCGTATGTGTGGTTACGTGCGACTTTACGATATGTGTGCATGTGTGCGTGTTCGTTAGCGTGTGTGTGTGCGAAGGAAAGTACAGGGTCTCCTACTGTCGTTTGAATCCGACTGTAGCTTTCCGAGTTTTTACAAATGGAAATGCGGCTTATATGAAACGTTAAATTTAACATTTTCCCTAGCAATACGATAAGTTTGAAATAAACAATTTTACACTTTTTTACCAAAAGATACATATATATGTATATATTTATAATAGACATGTATATTTTATTCAATATGTATAGATTTATTTACTTATTTTTTTTATTATTTATTTATTAAATGAGCGTGCAATAAAATGAATGACTAAATATACTTAGAGTAATAATAACTAAGGCCTACTGCTCTATGTATGCTGTATAATGGTGGGAGTGCTTATATAAGATTGCTATGATTATTGATGGATATGGATATGGATGGTATATTGGCAGATTGATATCTGCTTGTTGCAGAGGCGGAGTATGTCCTATGCGGAGCTGGCTGAACATTGTGAGTATTCGTTTGTTGACGTCTACTGGAAAGCGTGGGGCGTTGCCAGTTATACATATGTACTTAATATGTATGTACATATTGTGTAAGTCAATTTTATCGCTGACTTGTGTTCCTTGTATTGTAGGGAATGCCCTGTTTCTTCATGTCTCGTAGAGTCGATTGTGGCAGCGTACCCGATACGGAAAGGGCATAGATTCCGGGCGTAAAGTGAGCTAGAAGAGATATGAATAAATTAATTAGTAAATATTTAAATTAAATTCAACACTCTCACATACTTATTCGCTGCCATTTGGCGACCCATGATTCAGTGGGTGTTGTCATTGTAATAAAGCCTTCAAAATTGCTGCTTGTGTGTTCATTAACCCTTTCCTTGTTGTGCTTCATGTGTAGAAAACCCTCACAGTTTTGGCAGCCATCCTTCTGAAACTGGGCAAAGTTCTGAAAACAAATAAAATAAAACAAGTTAAAATAAAATAAAATACAAACATAATGAAATATAAGATAACACTTTATCAATTATTCGAAGCTTACCTTTACGAGAGAGCACACCAAACAGGCGCGAAGTGCACGAAGATCTTTGGGAATAGAATCTAACGGCATTTTTAATTTGATAATGATAGTACTCTCCTAATGTTTTGTTGAATATTTTTATATATGCAACCGATTTTTGCAGAGCACTTCTTGGAGTTTAACGAGTTGTTCTCTGAGATATTCTAGTTTTCAGACTGATTTTATTTTCGATTTCACAGGCCTTTTATACCCAAAATCATTGGATGAAATACTCAATTATTCTAATAATTATTTTATTACGTTGCCTGGTGACCGGATGCACCAGATGCTGACCCTTGCACCCTTACATTTTATGATGCCATAAATGACAGGCCCTTTTCAGGTACTTGGCCCATTTTTGTTTTGTTTAAGTTTTTTTATGGCAAATGCTCGATGCATTGTCAGATATTGAATTGAATTATATTCATCAGAGACATACAACTAATTTCATTGTGATAGTTAATTTTTAGACCCTGTACTTTAAAAAAGTACAAAAGGGTCTATTAAGATTGTGCAAGCCCGAAATGTATGTAACAGGCAGAAGGAGGCGTGGCAGACCCCACAAAGTATATATATTCTTGATCAGGACGACGAGCTGAGTCGATCTAGCCATGTCCGTCTGTCTGTCCGTATGAACACCTAGATCTCGTAAACTATAAGAGCTAGAGACATCATATTTGGCAGTTAGTTGAGTGCAAGCTGATTAAGTTTGTGTTCGATTTTTGATACCTCAAAAACCCTGAAAAATTACTACAGTCACAATTTTAAAGAGATGAAATTGTGCTTTTATGATAACCTTCATCTATGCTGTGAATTGCGGCTCAATTGGATAATGGCAACTAAGATATTCGAGATTAAAGTTTCTGAACTTTATATATGTACATAAGTGTGTATGCGTATGACGTACGATATGGTGCAGGTGTACAAAGGGAAGTACAGGGTATCCTACTGTCGGTTGAATCCGACCATACCTTTCCGAGCTTTTCATATTGTCATATTCTATTCTATTCTAGTAGCACTGAATCTATTATAAATATATTTCAAATATTATATTTCGTCACGTTTGCCTATGTTAAGTACCACTGTGCGCCTAAATTTGGGCCCTGGGCATGTTTTTGTTTGTGTTTCTATATGTCTGTGTGTTGCACTGGGGTCAAAATGCCAAAAATTGCTAAACGCGAAGAGGCCGCCGCTGCGGTTACTGCTGCTGCTGCTGCGGCTGCTGCTGCCAAAGTGTAGGCGCGTCTAATGAATAGCTTGGGTCGACATAGGTTTACAGCAGGTGGGGTGAGGTGGCAGGCAGAGATGAAGTTGGAGTTGTAGATGGAGACTGAGACACAGACGGCGACAGAATTTCGTGACAAGATTGTCCCAAAGATAGTTGGCATATTGTATGCAAGTGGTTGTAGTTGTAGTTGTTGCCCCTACAGACTGTGGCAATCAGGCAAACAATTGGCAGTTGGTGGTGCTGGTGGTGGTAGTAACTCTGCTAGTTTTGGGCCTGGTCTATTGGTCTATTGTTAATGCTGCCTGTTGGCAGCGCTTAATGCTCGTCGCATAGTAATTATGAAGACATTCAACTGCATTAATTTTAATATTTATTATGCTATGTTTTTAATGGGATTAATTTAAATTGCGCAAAGCAGACGAAAAGAGAAAACAATTCTAAGTTCGTTGTCTAAGTCTTTTGATTTTGCAGAAATGAAATTAAAATTAAATGCTTTTTAAACATAATAAGTAAACCTTGAATTACTACGCATAACTTCTGTAATTAGCCAAAGCAGAATATACATTTTTTTCTGCCGCAAAATGTCAGTTGTCCGGCTGGCCATAAAGCACAGAACAGATGCCCCGTACTCAGAGAGACGCTGGTTCCATCGTCCACTGACTTTGACACGCGCTGTGCGGCGCAACAGCTGGTTGGCCTTGAAGGTCGGGCCAACATTTTTATGGCGTCCAACACAATTTGGTTGCCAGCGAGGAAGGGGCTACTCTTTTTTTTGGCCAAAATATTGATATGGCCATTGCGTAAGAGCCAAACGAACTGGCGTGGCGTGGCTGTGGACCTACGGATGTGGCCTGCATAGTTTGTGACCACTTGCTAATGCCTAATGCTAATGTCAATGCAGGCATAAATAAATAATTGCAAATAGCAGACTGCATCGCTGCAACAGCAGCAGCAGCAGCAGTAGTCGAACCAGTTGCTGCGGTTAAATGTCAGTGGTTTTGCTCATCTGTGGCTGCTGCTGTGGTTGCTGCTGTGGCTACTGTACAAACTAGGCAATCTGGCAATCTGGCCACCACTTGGCCACTTGGTCACTTTACCACAGTTTGCGGCAGCTCCAGAGTGTGGCAAATTGTAATAACGATTGATCGCTTCATGGTCAAGGAACAGCTCCAATTGAGGCAAGTGGAGCAGCTGAGACTCATGGCTAGCTATTGAACTTGTCTAACCCACATTAATGTTAATTATGATTTAAGAACCCGCCTGTAATCTCAACTGATCTGTGTGATATTAATGCTAATCCGTCTAAGCATCTTCAGTTGTCATGCTGAAGGCGAAGGTGAGTCTTCGCATTGATGACTCGCCATGTGCCATATGCAAATTTATAGAAATGTTAGAAGTCAGTGGAACTCACAGCGTGACACTTATGCATATTCTCTTTGTAAGTGGTGTGTGGTGTGTGTGTGTGGGTGTAAAACCTATTGGCAATTAGTGTTTAATTTGATATACCGCGATGCCACTCACAGCGGGCGGAACAAGTTCATTAAGCTGCTGGCAAAGACTGATAAACCCCATGTAAATTTATTTAATTACATAATTTTAAACTAGAATTAAAGGCAAGTTACTTTACAGCCACAATATGTTTAGCTTAGCTGTAAGTTGGGATGAGTTTGTAGCTGAATATAAACCCAATGTAAAGGGCAAGTGAGTAAGCCTGTAAGTGCTTAGTTAATGCCTGCACTTAACCTTAAAAAGGGTATAGTCTAGTGTATACAGCAGGCAGTGGTCGTTGAACTACTAATTACAAGACTTTCACACCTATCTATTATGCATAATACTTTACATATAATTGTCATACTTAGGAGTAGACTCTACTCCATTCCGACTAGTTATTGATTTTTAGCTGAATGTTTAATTAGTCATGGCAACTACCTAGCCCAACTGCCAAAGTTCTCTTGGTGTTGGCTTACTTTTGACGGAGACTGTGGCCGCAATCTCTCACCTATTGTTGCATAGAATTCGACTCGCTTGCAACTCTGTCAAGCACGCGAAATGTGAAGGCCAACAGCTGAGTGCTGAGTTCCCTTTAATTATTTATTACATGAAATAAATTACATTAAAATAAAGTTATAATAATTCACAAACAATTTGCTTGAGCTGAGCGAAATAACTCTATTAGCAGAAGTGAGGCGTTGCCAAACTGTAAGAGAAGTCAAACACCAACACTCAGCATGAATACATGAATACATTTGTATAAATTACGCTACGAGTGTAGTATGAGTATGCTCGTATTCACTTGACCAACCACATTGAGTTTCCTCGTGGATCGTTAGCCAATTAATAGCGTAGAAGCCGCCGAAGAGTAGCCCAATAAAAGCTTATAAAAAAATGTAATATAGAATTATAAAAATAACCTTGGTTTATTCACTAATAAATACTAAACTAAGCACAGAGCATGCTTAGCATTTAGACGGGCTGCAAAATAGTTTAAAATATATACTAGGCAATGGAACAAGTCGCTGTGGTTAAATGTCAACTGAGCTGGGAATGCAATTGACTAGAGCCACTCATGGTCAAGGGGCAGTTCCAGCTAACAGAAACATAATTAAGATGTACAACAAACCCAGCTCAAACACTAGCTAATTAGTCAGTGTATTTAGTAACTGACTAGTTGCCCATCAGTCTGCGCACAACAGCAAAGAAACGATACGTCAAGTTGATCATCTAGAGGGAATATGTTGAAGTTATTCTTTCGTATAGACATCCCATTAACTTACACTTGTGAACGAGTTTAGGGATATGATTATTACACCCTTGGCTGAGAGTTGACTTGCTCTTTGAGCCCTCTGCATTAGCATGAGCAGATATTTGCGATACTTAATGGAACCGTTATACCAAGTTGAAGTGTAGGCAGCCAGAGCAATGCCTTGACTCTATGGAGTGGAAGAAGATATTCTAGATTAAGATCAGATTAAATACTTAGCAAAATACTTACCGAATCAATCACTAGCTGTCCATAGGAGCTCACCATATAGAACTGCACCGAGCTGCTCACCAGAAACAACAGAAACCCAATGCCCTCACGATTCAGACCCTGTAGTATAGTGTAGAGCAATACGCAGCAGAGTGTGGTGGCCGTGGAGAACGTATTGTAGGCCAACATGGCGCCAAATATATCATTGAGTTCCTTGTGCAAACTGCAAGTGATTCATAGTTATTGAAATATTGATTAATATAGTAGTAATACTCACCCAAATAAGTGCTGATGTTTCCTTATCAAACTTATGAGAAATTCACAATCCTGGAGCTCCTGCTCCCTACTTGGTCTATGCTCGCTTAGCTGTCTATCAATATGAGCAAAGTGCATGCAGAGCTGTGCGGAATGACACATCATCCAGGTGTCTGTGCCCAGATTGATGTTCATGATAAAGTGGCTAAAGATGAAATCCACAATGAAACTAAACACACAGGCCATGGGAGTCGTCGTCGGAATACGTTCCATGGGATAGGTGCTCAGATATATAAAGCTAGCCCCAGAGCCCATGGTATAAAGCCGATAAGCATAGCTGAATGTGGCCTGTAGTATAGGTCCAATAACCACAAACACAACCACAAAGTAGTAGTAACAGAAACCGTAGTGTGCCACACGTGGCCAGTAGAACTCCAGCACCCTGTAGTACTGCCTCTGCGCCTCCTCAGTCGGATAGAGAGCGTGGAACTTATCATTTAGCTGCTTCAAACGGCGTCGATAATACATAAATATGATGAACTTAACATCCGAGTTGAGCACAAAGAAGTACATAATGCCATATCGCATGATGATGACTGGATTCCCAGCCAATGAATCCCATTCCACGGTGCGGAGCAGCAGATAGTAGACCAAATAGAAGTGGCTAACAAAGCACAATGTGGCATAGGCACGCATCATCAGTTGCTGCCACAAGGGTTTAACACTCGCCAGCAAGTCAATACCCAACGATTTGAATATCATGTCTGGTATATACGTGAAATCATCGTATGAATAGTTTATCTGCTTCTTCACTTCCATGTTTGACTTTTGATGCGTTTGTATAACAACTGCTGGCCGGACAGTTAGAGTGGGCGTTTTTTATACCCGGGGAAAACATGTGATTAATTACCAGCGATTTAATTATATCACTCCGCTTGGCTTGATTACCTATTAATATGGGCGCGTGTAACTAAATTATGTATGAGTTAATTGCAGACAAAAGCGGAAACAGTTAGCACCATTTGACGTTAGGTGGGGCTAAGAATGTGGAATGAAAAATGGGAGAGTAGAAAGTAGAAAATGCTAAGAGAATATAGCGAGAGATATTGGGGAAAGTTCAGTGCGCATTATAAAAGTAAATAGATTGTATTTGAAAAAGGAATATGATACTTAAACTAAGTAAAAATAATCATAAAATGAAGATTGATTGGAAATAAGAAGACTCATAACTAGTTCTATTCATTTAGATACATATATTACCAAATTAGTTATGAGACAGTTGTTTAATTGATGATATATTAATAATAGAGAATATAGCGAGTGATATTGAGGAAAGTTCAGTGTTCTTAATAAAATTATCTTTGAAATGGGGAATAGGGGTTTCCAACTAACTAAAAATAATCATAAAATGAAGATGAAGATGAAATGAAGAAGTTCTATTCATTTAGATATGTAGATATATTCCCAATTTAGTTATGAGATAGTTGTTTAATTGATGATATATTAATATATTCAAATGACTATTGATATCTTTATAAAAGTAAATAGGGAATAGGGAATATGATTATTAAACTAACTAAAAATACTCATAAAATAAAGACTGATTGGAAATAAGAAGACCCTTAACTAGTTCCCTTTATTTAGATATATTCCCAAATTAATTATAAGACAGTTGTTGATATATTAATATATTCAAATGACTACTGATATCTTAATATTTAATGTTGTAATTTATGTAATACAATAGAGCTTTTTATAAGCTATAGGCTGATATCATACTAAGGCAACCATTTGTGTTTATTCAGCCATCAAAACAAACAAGTTTTTATGATAGAACTGAGTCTGGCATAATTATTCAATGAATAATCAAGAGACGCCTCTTAAAAACGGAAAATAAATTCAAGCCAATTAATTAAAAGAAAAATATCTCAACGACTTACTTATGCAAATGGTTAATAAAACTTTTTGTGTATGATTGTCAAAGGTTTTGGCTAATCTGTTTGACACATTCCGCATACATACTACACTGAATCCGGTTTCAGAGTTAGGACCATAAAATTACCCAAAAGAAGAGATATGGAGTTCACATTCAGCACCTTTATGGGCAGTTAGTCTAGAGATAACTAGAATCTTGCATAGATTCTAAAGGGAATGTGAATAGTGAAACTGGTATGAATACAATACGAATGAATATACGATATACGATTCGCTTATCTAAATGAATTGGGGTGCGATTCGAATTGTTTACTGAGAACGATTTGTGCTAAAGGCTTTTATCTATGTTAATTTGAGACATAAACTATGATAAGCTGCTCATCTAGCAACGTGAATACTCACTCACTCAGTCGATGAGTATGGGAGTATGGAGTGTTGCAACAGCTGCTACAGTGTGTGGCAGCCTATTGTTGCACGCGAAATGTGAAGGCCAAAAGCTGGCAACATTCATTCATTGCATTGTATTCATTCACTCACTGACTAACTTCATTCATGGCTAGCCAATTTGAATGCATTCATTAATGTAAAATGTGATTTATTTATTCGTTTATAATGTCACTTACAGTAGTTTAAATGTTATTCATATTTTATGCAGATTACCTCAGTTAAGTGCAGTCATAATTCAATAATATTTTTGTATAATTTTAATAAAGTTTACATTTTATTTGCGCTTTTGGCTTCCACTCGAATTTCATTCAATCCGAATTTGCAATTTAATAAGAATGCTCCCTAATCAGCAAAATGTTTCATTTATATGCTAAATTCTCATACATACATATCATATCTGTTTAGAATAATTTACGCACCCGCCCTCTATTGTGTTTTAGCTTTTGGCTTCGATTTCTACGGTTATTTTTTGGTTTTTTCTGAAATGCCTCGCGTGGCTCAGGTTTCCTGTATGTATAATGCTGACTCGGCGGCTGCCACCTCCAACTGCTCTTAATTTGTAATTATTTATGCAAACACAAAAGTGCCAAGAGTGCGGAGAGACTATGGCTAAGAGATACCCTACAATTGTACAAGTCTGACTGCCTCATGTCTTACTTCTAGTCTATAGAGATTCGGTTCTCCTTTCCATTAAGTTCAAGCTCTCTACTATAGTTTTTAATGAGATATTTTTCTACATTAATACCCTACAACTGCCAGATATCTTACTTTTACTCTATAAAGATACTTTCCAGTAGGTTCAAGCTCTTTTCTGTAGTCTTTACTGAGATATTTTTCTATATTATATTCAACTCGTCAAAACAATTCCTTCTATATTTCAGTTTACAGCGTATATTTGTATAGAGTGTAGAGAGTATGACTATGAGATACCCTACAATTGTTTAAGTTTATCTGCCTAATATCTAACTTTTACTCTAAGGAAGTCTAGCTCTACTTTCCAATAAGTTTAAGCTGTTTTCCATAGTTTTTATTGAGAAAGTTTATTATATTATATTCAACTAATCCAAGAGGTATCTTCTACCTTTCAGTACACAGCATATATGTATTTGTATAGCGTGCAGAGAGAATGACGAAGAGATACCCTACAATTGTATAAGTTTACCTCTATGAAAGTCTACTTCTACTTTCCATTAAGTTCAAGCTCTTTTCTATAGTTTAAACCGAAATAGTTTTCTATATTATATTCAGTCTAAGCTACCCCCTCTACATTTCAGTTTACAGCGTATATCTGTATAACATATGTCGGACTGCCAATTTGGAGCGTTGTACCAATTTAAATAACAATCAAAATTCTAAACGGAAATTAGCGAATCCGACAAAGACAAGACGAAAACTTTCAGCATCTGTTAAGATTGGATTTCAGTTGTCAATGCTAAAAAAAAGTTTTGTATAATGATTTTATAGTCTGAAACTTAATTCTGCAGTCGTATCGAGTCGGCAATCATTATAAATGTGTCCGTCAGACTCGGTTTCTGTTACAGTTTCGTTTAATAGATCATCGTGGAACGAACACCTTACGCGAAACCATACAACATGTCGCTGAAATTGGTAAATCACACTAAAGGATTATCTAACATCTAAGAGATTGTTGTGCTAAAGTGACCAAAAGAGTGAAGAACTTAACTAATGGGTTATTTGATTTCTCGTGCAGTCCTTTGGCCTGTTTGTGCTGTCGCTCGTGCTGGTGGCCTGCAATGCGCAACGTCAATACAATCCGTACTTAAACAATCCCTACTACCGGGATCTGTACTACAAGAACCGTGATCTGTACAATCAGCGACGTTACTACGACAACTTCTACAACAGCTACAATCCCTTCATTGCCAACGCACTGGCCCGCACTGTGAAGCAGTCCAACTATCCCAACACCGGATCCGGTGCCTACGACTACAGTTATGAAACGGAGAACGGTCTGCATGGCGAGGAGCGTGGCGTGCCCGTTTATACTGGCAACGGTGAGCAGGAGGAGCAGGTGGATGGCGCCTACTCCTACATCTCGCCCGAAGGTCTGCGTGTTGGTGTGAAATACGTGTCAGATGCCAATGGTTTCCGTCCAATCATCACATGTAAGTACAGTTATTATTCCATATTGAACGACGTTTCTTATTTTAATTTTGAATTTCCTTCTACAGATGATGGCCCCAACTCTGCATTCTATGCCAATCAGCCACCACCAGCTAATGTGGTCTATACAAGACACTAGCGGGCTAGCAATATAGGATGTACAGTAACCAAACAAAATCTTAAATAAAACACACAAAAATTAAAAACTATTTTGCGTTGTTAATTTCATTATTTTACTCACTTATTCACTGTTGGCAATGCTGCATTTTACATAAGGCACTGCCTTCCTTCTGTCTACTACGAACACCGCTGCACAATTAAAATTTGATTGACTCTCTTCGTACACCAACTTAAGCTCTCTTACTGTCTCTCAGTTTTGCGCAGCTACAGCTGGCAACGCTGTAAGCCTGCACGCATATATACAAGGAGCAGCATACCACTCTCTTTGGTGCAGTGCACTGTGCACTCTCATTACTGTTGCTATCTCCCTGCACTCACTAGTATTGCGCACTCTCCTTACACTAGTTATTGCGCGTCAACTCCAGCACAGGTTCTCTTAATTTCTTTTTCGTTTGTTGTTGTTGCTGCCGTTAACATATTAAGCAGGCTGTCGCCTCTCGCCTCTCTCTATTAATAATAAATAGGAATGTTATCATTAATATTATAATGTTTTACTGGTTAATACGAAATTAAAATTATGTCTATTATATTAAATAATTGATTATTTTAAGCTTCAATTCCGCATTTTATGTGTGTTGGCTTTAAATTCAAATATAATCCAAGTCATTTGCATACCACACTCGCAAAAGCTTAAAAGCTCATCTATGACCACTCAATAAAGCACGCCCAAAATCAATACACAGAAAATGGCGATCAGCAGGCGCTGTGCTATTGGCCACTTTGAATTTACATACAAAACGCAACTAAATAAAATCTTGTTTATTTTTCTAGGCAGAAAATTTATAGTTAAGCTTTTGAAGATGTTGCCGCAAAAGCTAAACTTAAGCAATTGTTAGCTAAGCGCAAAAGTGTGCTTTAAAACCTAATAGAATAAATGCCAAAAAAATATATATGAAAATGTTTTGAGATTTCGAATTTACAAACAATATAATCTTGCAATTAAAACCAGAGCAATATAAGAAATTTGAATTTGTCTGGGCATTGACACGCAGTTAAAATATACAAAATGAATTTGAAATTAAGTCAATCAGGCGCTTTCTGTTTACAAAAAGCTCTGTGCATATGCAAAGTAATAATTGTGTGTGAATTGAAAGCAAGACGTTGAAATACCCTAGAAAAGTGAGAAGTTGTTAGTTATTGATTTGCAATTCAGCACACCTTCGCACATTCAGTTAGGGTATTCCACACACATATATTGGGGTTCAATAAACCCATTAATACAATGGGCCCGCATTTTGTGTTGAAATTGTGTTTTGTCATGTGTCAAAGTCGTATTAGTCGGTTTCATTATCAATCGAACTTTTGGCCTTTGTTTTCATTGTTCTTGGCACCATAAATAATACAAATATTCAAATTTGATTGCTCTCAGCTCAAGGAGACTAATCCCCGAGAACAATAAAATATAAACTGTGAGATTTATGTAACAATTAATGCTCGATTTATTTAAAAATATATAAAAATGTTTGTAAATTCATAACACAATTATTAAATAAGTAGCTTAATTTCCGTTAAATCGATAAATAAATACAATATTAACATATTTGGGCCTGGCTATATGAAGTGCCCAGAACAGAACTTTCCACTGATTTCTATCTTTTTTTGCGATTTTTTCATTGATGACTTGTTATAGGTGCTTTGCATGGGAATGGAGGGACATTGTTTTGTATAGAGGGGGTGTTTGTAGCGGGATGGGGGCTGGATGTTCCTTATGGCATCTGGTGATGGTGGTGCATGATGAGTTAGTTTAGTCGCTGACGTCTACGCTCCTCCTCTTCCTCAAGCTCGTGCTGCTCCTCCTCCTCGGCCAGCTCGACCTCGTGCTCCAGCATGAGCAACTGGTCGGTCATCTCCTTGGGCATCTTCTTCACCAGCAGTGACTTGATCTGTGCCTTGATTTCCTTGGTCATGTGATTGATGCGGAAGCCACGATGATCGTACAATGGCTTATCGCCATTAGCCTTGTGCTGCTCCTCCACATACTTCAGTGCGCGGGCAATGGCTTCTGGGATTGGCGGAGGTGTGGGAATGTGCTCACCCTCGGGCATGAAGCCACCATCATTGGAGGCATAGTTGACGCGATACAGTTTGCCATCATCACCGGTGTACTCATAGTAACCCTTGGCATGGGTACCGCCGGTATGATGCAGCTTCGCCTGCTCCTCGCCATAGATGCCGTTCTCAGTCAGGAAGCTGTAGAGGAAAGCAGATTAGACAACTGTCGACTTAGACTATAGCTGAACTTGGACTTACGCATGATCGTATTTGTCCTGTTTGCGCACCTCCTCCTGGTGCAGAATCTTATGGCGTCCCTCGTCATCATAGTTGAAGAGAATGGGGCGTGGCGTCGTGGTGGTCGTTGTCGTTGTGGTGGTGGTGCGTTCCGTGGTTGTGGTGGGCTTCTTCGTAGTCGTCGTGGTCGTCGACTGTGTTGTTGGTTGGTTTTTGTCGTATTTAGTTATGGGCTCTCATCATATTGTCATGCGTATGCGTGTGTTTGGGTGTGTGGGGGAGTTTGTTGTGCGTATGTGTGTGTTTGTGGAGTCATGCAGTAGGCAGTGGAGTTCATGCAACACATTGGGAGTCAGTTTGTTGAGGAGTTGCAGTTAATAAAAGCAAGGGGGAGTTGGAATTGCAGGAGAGGATTGGGATATAACTCATTCGGGAATACTGTGTGTGCGGGTGCGTGTGTGTGTCTTGGTTCTTGGATCGGATTCGGGATGCAGGTTAAAGCCGGTCAAGCTTTTAGTACTCAGACGGCTGGTAATGGGTTTGTGTGTCGATTTGTGGTTCATGATCGGGAAAGCCGTACTCCAAGCGAATTTCGGGTACATTAAACTCGGCTTTACTTACTGTGTACAGATCGTGGCTGCATGGAGTGAAGAGGAGTATATAAAACATTAATAAAATGCCATTTTAGCGGTTACCATTGCAGCTTACTTGTATGGTCTGCCGTCGTGAATGTAGGGCAGATTGAGACCCGAGTATGGTCCATAGCCACCATCATAGGGATAGGGTATGTGATGATAGAAGCCAAGCTGACGATTATCATCGACGTGGCGATAAGGCTGGATCATATCACGATATTGACCTATGTTAAAAGGGAGAAATGTGGTGAGTACAAGTGTGAACAGTTAGTATACAGGCGTGGATGTGAGTGTGTGAGTTTAGCTAGTAGTAGTACTTCGTGAGGAAGCGCTTAGTATGTGTCTTTAGTTATACTACATACTCCATAACACAAGTGTGAGTAAATATATACAACAAATATACACTAAAAGTGTGAAGCACTTGGTAAACTTTAAATTACATTTCAACAACTTTTAGAAACTAAAGAAAAGATTGAAATTGATTTTCAATTCAAGTTTAAAGTGGAATTGGAACTCTGATAAATATTTTATTATTTGATTTGCTTTATATGATATGTGTATGCAAATGTTGTGCCTGTTTTGCACAGTGTACTTTCAGCACTTTCATAGTGTAACTATGACTCATGTTTACCTAAATATTCCTGGCTGCCACTGCGGCCTATAAGAAAGTAAGTTTTAATATACAAATATACAGGTAATATGTTAACAGATTAAGTGATTAGTATCAAGTATTTTTGTTAGTGTATGTCAACTGCAAAAGTCAGCGGAGAATTTCAGTGTAGCTGCAAATCTCTACGGCGCATTTAAATGCTTTTATACCAAAAATAAATGAACTTGAACTTTTGTTGTTATCACTGGGGGTTACTGTGTTATCACATGAGTGTGTGTGTATGTGTGTGTATATACTAATGTTAGTGCGTGTTAGTATTTCTATTGCGGCTTATTGTTGCTGCTGTAGTTCTTCGTGGTGTTGTAGTTAGTGTAGTGTTGTCTTCAGCATGCATGCAGCTAAGCAAGTACAGAGGCAGGGTATCAAGAGTGCGTAGAGACTCTATTGAAATGCCTTGAAATACCTTCGTTCTGTGAGCTCGGATGATACCGTCCATCATCGTGCGCATGGTATTTGCCATCGTTACCAGAATTAACCGTATACTTGCCATTCTCAACTGGGTTGCTGCGGCTAACTGCAACAAGGCCCTAAGAGGGGAGAGGGAAACACACGTTTTTATTATGTCTTGTGGAATGTGTGTTTTTGATATATTGTTGTGACACGTTCACAGTTCAATCAGCCGGCCGGAAGTGTAAGGTAAAACATCATAAATGCCAATGAAACACGGCAACAGTAAAGTTATTCATTTTATGATATAACCAATATTATTAATAACATCGAGGTACGAAAGATATTTGAGTTATGAGTTTAACTTGAAACGCCTGCATTGCCATGAGTTTAACTTGACACACCGTCACTTCATTATGGCCATTGGCATTTGCTACGGAGACGCGATTAGCTGACGGCGCCTACATGGCGTATGCGTAATATTTGCCACAATTTTCGCACTGGACACTACTGGCACTTGTCCTTGACTTTTGTTCGCTTTTACTCACCACAAGCACAATAACGCTCAGCACACTTTTGGTAAACATTGTGTTTGATTTAATTGTAATATGTTCTTATCGATATATCGATTATCCTTTGGGTTATATCCTTTAGCTGCTGGGAATGTTGAGGCGACTGCTGCTGCAACAGGAATGTTTGGTTAACGTTGCGACACAGCCAATTTATATAGAAATGTGCCAAGTACTTGGAGCGCATCTCGATCTCGATTCTCGCAATCAGATTCTTCTCAATACGACGCGCCTAAATTCTCAACGAGAGCGAGAGCAAGCAAGTCGAGAGATGTGTGTGCGTGAAATATTTTCGGGTCTTCGGTTCATCTCAGTTCAGTTCAATAAACGAAAACGAAAACGACGTCTTCAGCTGCGCTCCCTTTAATTTAGACACATGACGAGCTCTGCTCCACTCTGCTCCTCTTCTTCTTCTCTTTATTGTTGTTAATTTGTTTATTGTATTTTTTGTGCACTGATGTTAATATTTGGTGCCTGCATCATTTTTTTATTTATGGATTATTTTTTGGTTTTAAACGGCTGCACATTTGCCAATATAATTGTAATTACTAATTAATTCAATTAAATAATTCGTATAATTTATTATAAGCAAAGCCAATGCACTCTGGCATTGATCATTCACATATTCAACAATACTATACGTACATATTCAATATATAGTTCAACTGCTGAAGGATTTCGGCTTGGACTATGACACAGTCTGCTGGCGAAATTTCCCTCAAGCACGTCATACGGATTCGGCTGAATAAATTGTGAATAATCAGCACAGTTGATAAACATAGTATAAAGGTCAGTTTCAGTTCACCAATTCTATAGAAAACAATTAAAATTTATACAACATCATAAAGCTTGCATTAAACAAGGCGCCATTAAGCACTGCCTACAGGTTTCAGGAATTCTTGAGGAAGTTGTGCAAGAAGTATCTAGAATGTTTCAGACAGGCAAACCAGTGAAATATATTTTATTGTAATATTTTAAATATATAAGTGAAATAAATTATATACATTCCTTCCCTTTTCTAGTGAATATTTTACTGAAAATCAATTTTAAAAATAAAAATAGATTTAATTTATAATTATTATATAATTTAATATATTCAATACAATATATTCATACATACATACATTTGTCTAAAAAGTATTTATCTTAGCTCTGGTGAAATGTATAATATTGCATTGAAATCCATTGAAATATTTTAAATATATATAAATGAAATACATATATTATATTTTATTCATTACGTTTCCTTATTTCTCCCTTTCCTAGCGAATAATTTATTGAATTCATTACATTTTTCTACATAGTATTTATTTTAGTTCTACTGAAATGAATTGAATTGAAATCAATTAAAATAAACTAAATATTTATATAAAACATAATATATTTAATTCATTCTATTTTTGTAAATATTTAACTCAATTCTAGTGAAATATATTTCATTGAACTGAAATCAATTGAAATATTTTAAATAAAATATAATATATATTAACATAAATACATCTCTTTAAATACTTAACTCACTTCGAGGGAAATATAATTCATCGAACTGAAATCAATTGAAATATTTTAAATATATAAATGAAGTAAATTATATTTAATTAATTAAGTTTTCTCATTTTTTCTCTTTTCTAGTGAATAATTTACTGAATTAAAATCAATTTTAAAAATATAAATAAAATAAAATATATTTAATTAATTACACTTTTCTAAATAGTATTTATCTTAGTTCTAGTGAAATATATTTTAATAAACTAAAATCAATTGAAATATTTTATTTTATTTAAATAAAATTAGATATATTTAGTTCATCACTTTTCTCTAAATATTCAACTCAATTCTAGGGAAATATATTTCATTGAACTGCAATCAATTGAAATATTTTCAATAATTATATAAATTATAATATATGTAATGTTATTAAGTCATTACATTGTTCTAAATATTTAACTCAGTTCGATAACGACTTCTTTATGAGTTTTTGTTGATTTGATATTCATTTTAATGTCAGTCAGAGTCAGAGTCCGTACCAGGACACATATATCATGTGCATTAATTGCCGTTTTTTATCTACAGGGCATTAAATTTTAATTGAAATTATACTGCAGAAAAGTTTTTGGAGATTTGAACTGATGACAACATTGTGTGTCGCTGGTTCATCAGATCGCATGGGCAGAGAGACAACTACCTGGAGGCACTCGGCACTCGGAAGCGCCATAAAAGTGCCGTAATGAAATCATAAATTAACAAAAAAGCAACGGAAATACAGAAACATATAGCTTGCGCCTGCCACAACGCAAAATGCATTAATTTCGCGACTCTGTCTGAGCTGGGGATTGTCTGAGTCTGAGTCTGGGCTCTGAGCTCTGGGGCTTGGTCCCCCAGCATATACCAACGACTCTCGACTCTCACGTATGTTTGTATGTAAAACCGGAATTAAGATCGGCGAAAAAAATGTTGACAAAATTGATTTTAATCGCGTTGCAAACATTGACATTGTCCTTAAAATAGCTTGGCGTATATAACGGTATTGCCGTTAATCTTAACACGAAACATAACCTCAAAAGACAGCTGCAGCCGCTAAGCATAGCTTTAACGACAGTTAACTGCTGCCTTATGCGGATTAATTACACTAATAAACGTAAACTCGGCTTAAGCAGCGCAGTGTCACAGTCACTGTGACAGTGACAGTCGCAGTCGCAGTCACAGTTACCATGCTGTGCAGAGATGTAAGGAAGGAAGGAAGGAAGCGAGTTTCACCTGGAGTCTTGCAGTCACTGCACTCCAAAGGTCGTACACTGAACTCCCATACGCATATCCAAAATAAAAATTCATTCGCTTCGCACTGTGAATCACGTCGCGTGGCTTCGCGTTGTTGTGCTTTGATTCATACTCATACTGTATAGTAGGTATAATTATGGCATTCAGCAAAATCGCAATACTTGATAAATATTATAATATGTTGGTTTTTAATCAATTACAAGTCAGATGCGATTGAGTCCGCATTGAGCACTTTATGGTCTCTTCGCTGATTCATGCTGCGGTTGCCATTGACCTTGAGAATTTCACACTTTTCTGAGAGAAAGATGAGAAAGTGTTGTGCCAGATATTGACATCACCAGAAAGAAGTGTTGAACAGTTATAGAACTTTATAATGAAGTATAGATACATACTACATTTTATTTATGGCAACACTCTCAGCTTAAGCTCTAATCCTACTTAATGCTATACAGATTTGATACACAGCTTCATCCATTTTTAATCTCTATTAGTATTCACTAATTGACCTGAGTAATGCTCTATAATCCGAGCTGTGTTTACAGTCGCAACTTGCTAAACAGGAACATTATAAGTAGTAGTAGTACGCTGATACGCTTGTCGAGGTCGTGATGTATCGCCGAGTTGCACAAGTTGCCTCGGCAGTAGCATTGCTCAATGCTGGATGTCAGCATATCGTCCGATGCCTGCACGATACAGCCCTCCGCGTAGGGTTCAACGACGAACGGCACCTTCACCCACTCTCTGCCCTGCAGCACTTCTTCGAACTGCACCTGATTGGCACAGCCACTGGTTATGGTGGACCATGCCACACCGTTCAACAGCTGATGTGTGCCGATGGTCTTCACGCACATGGTGGAGTTGGGGCACTGTACGATCTTTTGGGTTTGCGAGCACACCCGAAGTCTATACTCTGTGCACTCGTAGCACTCGAGCTGCTCTCCGGCTGTGGCAAGTGCAACGCATGTGAGAACCAGCAACAACTTGACAGCACCACTGCATATCATTATGTTGCACGCCGATACCGTTGTGGTTGTGTGTGAACCCAGCTTAGATTAGGCACCCCCAAACCAAGTACTTGGCGCAGTGGCAAGCGAGCACTCAGTCTGAGGTCCGAATATGAACTACTCGTACATACGCCGTACGCGCTTGCAACATATCCGATATTATTTTTATTTTATTTTTATTTTTTTTAGTCCCCAGTGACTAAACGTCCGGTTGGGCTTGAAGTTCATATTTGTGCTGCTGTTTGTGTGCTTATTTTTAATTCTTTGACCAATTTGCATAGTCATGAATTCGAAATGTTAATATTATCAGTTTGCGGTGATAAATAATTAGTCTAGAAGTTTCCATTGGGATTGAAAGCATAGCAAATAGTTATTATATTTTTGACATTATTTATTATTATACATACATATATTTAAACTTCTTCCTTTTTAAATTATGAATTTACTATATTTTAAAGCATTTTTGGTGGCTTTTACTACGGATATAGCTAAAGTACTTTATCTGGTGCTCCAGTCATTTCTATTAGTTATACTGTTACTATGTAGACTTGTTGATTAGTCTTGATACTATGCTTATACTTTATATATATACTTATATATATACTTATATATACTTTATACTTGATACTATATTACCAACACTACTATATTATACAATTATTTATTTTTATGTACTTATGTATCTATACTTATACTTATCCTTTATTTAATATCTAAAGTACTTTATCGGGTGCTCTAGCCATTTCTACTATTGAGACTATTCTTGTACTTGATACTATATTACTAATACCACTATTAAATATAATTGTGTACCTTATAATTTATACTATATACTTATACTTATCCTTTATTACCTAAAGTACTTTATCGAGTTCTCTACGTAGACTTGTTGTTTAGTCTTAATACTATTATTATACTTATAATACTT
This sequence comes from Liodrosophila aerea, assembly GCA_035045005.1. Taxonomy (NCBI): domain Eukaryota; kingdom Metazoa; phylum Arthropoda; class Insecta; order Diptera; family Drosophilidae; genus Liodrosophila; species Liodrosophila aerea. Next base: position 344,518 of record JAWNNL010000652.1, read on the forward strand.
GATACTATATTACTAATATTATATTATACAATTATGTACCTTATACTTAATATAAACTTATGTATATATACTTATACTTATCCTTTATTACCTAAAGTACTTTATCGGGTACTCCAATCATTTTCATTAGTTATACTGTTACTATGTCGACTTGTTATTTTGTATTGAGACTATTCTTATACTTATACTTAATACTATACTAATACTTATACTTGACACTATATTACTAATACTACTACAATATACCATTATATACTTCATATATACTTATACTTTATTATTTAGCTTTAGTACTTTATCTTATGCCCCAGTCATTTTCACATATAAGTACAACTCTTTCCATGTACTAGACTTAATATTTGGTATTGATACTATATAATTATACTCATATTTTATAATATACTCCACAAACTTATCTCAGCGCTCTCTCTAAATAAGAAGTAACTTAATGTACCTATATATATTAAATTTAATTGCTATTCGATTTGAAAGCTTCTCGCATTAGTTCATTTCATCTCCAACTGTGGAATTTCATTTAATTATACACTGCAATAAAAAGTATTGTTGAAACGCAAGAGATGTGCAAATGTGTTAATTACTTATACTTTTATCTACTGGTATTTCCATAATGTTTGACGACCTCGACCGACTGCAATGTCAAGGCACCGAGTAGCTCTCATTCTGTCAGTGCGTACTCCCCCCCTGTTTCCCAGCCCCTTTGGGGGTTTCATTTTACGGTTTAGCTACTTATGATTTACGGGTATTTTCACCTGACTTTTTTGGCAATTGAAATCTTTATAGGTTGAATATTGGAATATTGAGATTTCTGTTGTGATTTTTTGTGTTTTGTTTTGTTTTAGCCCATAAATTGCCATTACGCTGGGCGTGGGTTTTGCGCCTTTCAGAGTCTCGCAAATAAAGTCTGTTTTAGCCGGTTTATTTTCTCTTCTTCTTCTCACTGTTTCTGTCTTGGCTGCGGGCGAGAGTTCATCTCAGTTTGTTTTGCAGGCAATTATCACTGGGTCTATAGTCGAAACGATTCCTATAAATATTTTCAGTAGAAGCGGGTTTCAGCGTCCCAATTGGTAGCTGATTGCATATAGATGGATGACTTTGGGTAGCAGTTGGTGTATGCACATTTAATCGATTCAATTAAGCGAAATGATTTGTGGCATTAATTGCACGCATTTGTTAGCATTTGTATGAATTAATTCACTAAAATGCACAATACAAGGTACAAAATACACTGTAAACGTTGATCTTAAATTTCATGGCAACAATACAACAAATTACCAGGCGCTTGCGAGCCTTAATGAGGCATACTCATACTATATAGTACATACTTTTATTTATATCGCCTGTGGGCGTAGAAAAGATCTCGGCCTGATCTGATCTGGGCAAGTTCAAAGCACGGAGAGATTTGATACTGTTATAAATTGTAAGGAGCCTTTCGGCATTGGGTCTTGATATTTATCAGTAGGTGCTAAATAAATTAAATATTAATGTTTTATCTTGTCTTTAATGTTATCTGGTACTTTATGAGATAAAAAACAAGACCCAGGAGAGAGAAAAATCCCATCTAAATAAATTCACAGCTTGCACAAAAGTGTGAAATGTTTGTGATCTTTTTTTCATACATTTTATTTCACTTTTTATTTCGTTTTATTTTCATACTCAAATTTCAGTCGATCTGCTGAGCTCAGCGGAAAGGAATTTCGATTTCATGTAAAGCAAAGTTCAAGGTGGTCGCCCCTTTCCCTCCCTTCAAGGGACAACTCCCTGCTGGCCAGTTACCCACATATAGTAATAGTCACCGCAAAATGGATAATTAAATGTTTTAAACAACTTCAATTTGGCGCCAGTTTCGTTTGTTTTCTCCCTAAATGTTGCGCATAAATTGTGCCAGTTGTGTGGATGGCGAGTCGACGACTGGCAAGGGTGCTGAAGGCAAAACAATTTGAACTTAATTAATTGCAAAACACCAAATTACGCACGTTGTTGTTTCGGAGTAGCCAGAGTCAAAACTCATCGCACCTACCCAAAAAAATGTACGAAATTATATGAATGTATACCCTGCCAAAGGGGTATACCAAAAGACTCTAAATGCTTTAACAATATATGTATGATAAACTGGGATAAGTATTCTAAGGCTATTCATCTCTCTAATCTCTGATCTCTTACTCTTCAATAGATTTATCAGTTAAAACTCATCGCACCTACCCAAAAAAATACACGAAATTATATAAATATACACACTTCCAAAGGGGTATAACCAATTTCTAAATAGTTGTGAAGTAAAGACTCTAAATGGTTCCATAATATATGATAAACTGGGATAAGTATTCTAAGGCTATTCATTATCTCTCTTATCTCTTATCTCTGACCTCTTGACTCTCTAATAGATTTATCACTTAATATATCTGTATCACTTCTAAGAGTATTCCAACTTCTCTCTAATCTCTGACCTCTTACTCTCTAATGGATTTATCACTTGATATATCTCTACCCCTGCTAAGGGTATTCCCACTTCTGCTATCTCCATTCACTATGTGCATTGTTTAACATTTATTTGACAAAGATTCCAGGTGAAAATTTACATAAACAACAACTGGTTGCTTGTTCGTATAACTTGTATCACATTGTGCGACTATTGTCTTACATCGCACGTTTGAGCAATCTATAACAGATCTATAACAATCATTTCTTATAGACTTTGGTTTTTATTGCACTTCCTGAACACTGAGGATAAGTTTAATTGGTTAGGCTTAGGGCTAATACTAAAAACTTCTCAAGGTTTATATTCAGATGCTGTGGCTTGGAATTTATTGCGTTTGATTTGAGTGTTGATTCATAGATAACTTCCACGGCAAGGTAAAAGGTTAAAAAGTTAAACGAGTTCAATTTTTTAGCTATAATATAAGATGTTATGGGCGTTGCGGGTAAACGCTTTCGTTTTCGCACACAAATCGCATTTTGACTGGTTTTCATCATGCCTAAACTGTCGGATGATTGATGATTCGCGACTGTTGATTGCTGACCACTGTGGGGTTGGTTTTATTTTGATTGATCGCCAGTTATTATTACTGCCCATTAAGACAAACGATCGTTTTATTGTTTATGATGAGCGTTAAATTTGATTTAAACGACAATAATTAACTTTAATCCTATCAAAATCCGTTGAAATGTTAACAAATTGCTCCCCGCCTAGCGGAAACTGAACGATGCTCGAGATGCTTGATCGTTTTGCCGCTGCTTTCTAAAACTTCCGACTTATGAGGGTAAATAGTTGTATTAAGACGATTATAAGATACAGTAGAGTCCGGCTATAACGACTCTGCTTAAAGCGTCCGTCCGGTTATTGTGACGAAAACTCGATGGCTTGGTTGGTCCCCATACAAACTTATATGAAAGGGACTCCGCTTAGTACGTTTCCGCTTTTAGCGACAAACCGCCTATACAGACGGGATTTTTCACAATTCAACCGGATATTGCGACGTACCGAAAAAAAATACAGCGAAATAATGCCAAATTTAAGCATCAAACAACGCTGTTAGAAATGTATGTATCTATCAGTGATCGGCACCCTTGCTTGTGTGTGTAGCAGCGACTCTACTCTCTCTTAGTTTTAGTTGTCGCCTTAGCAACGCTGCTGAGAGAAAGAGAGAGAGAGAGTCGAAGTGCAATACCGACGTCACACAAATGTTAACAGCGTGCGTGTGCAGACCTCATAGCCTATTCCATGAGATGTCCCGTTATATTTCTAGTTTTTTCTGCTTTTTTCAAGTAAAACTTAATGCGTAAATTCACCAAATGTGAGTTAATGCGCAAAATGCGCCATAGTGAGCTTCTGAATAATGCATATGTATACGACTAAAAACCTATGTTATTGAATTGAATTTATTAAATTTTTTGTTTTGATTAAAAAATTAATTTCTTTTATTTTAAAACCTATTACAAACATGGCAACCCTAAAATAATCAAAAAAAAATTTTTTTTTTGCTCCTTTTGGTTAATGCGTCGTCCGGGTATAACGACGTAAAATCGTCGGTCCCTTGAAAGTCGCTATAACCGGACTCTACTGTACTTATAGGTGTGACTTACCTAGTAAAATGTAGTAGTATATGCATTGTGTGGAATTTAAGAAAGGCTTAAAGTGCGGAAGTGCGTGATGTATGTATGTACATATGTATATTTAGGTGTATATTTAACTGTATGAGGGAACTATATATTGTATATGTACATATTTATTGGTGCACCATAGCAAATTACACAACTTTCTAGTTGAGATTGGCTCGCGAAGATTTGTTTCATATTACAAACACATACATACATATGTACATACATATTTATTGGCGCACCTCTTCTTGGTACGATGCCATTAGCAAATTACACAACTTTCTAGTAGAAATAGGCTTGTGTAGCTTTTTTTCATATGAAAAACACACTTTCTTATATTTAAGATCAGTTTTTAGACACTTTTCTCGTTTTATTTCGATCATGTTCATATTTTAAACAGATTTGTATGTATGTACATATGTACATACATATTTATTGGTCATTAGCAATTTACACAACTTTCTTGTAGAAGTAGGCTCATGTAGCTTTTTTCATATGAAAAACACACTTTCTTATCATTTAGATCAATTTTTAAACACTTTTCACTATTTTCTCGTTTTATTTCAACCATTTTCATTAATTCTCACAAATTCGCCCAAACTTTTTACAATTACAAATGGCAGATAACTAGAGTTGCATTGTTCAGTTCAGCATCAGTTCAATTGAACTAATCAGCAAATTTAACTGCTGAACTGAACTACTGAACTCTGCAATTGAACTAGCGTGAACAACTCTACTGACAACTGGCTATCGATAATTCCCTTTTCGAGTACAGAATTTGCGATTGACCATTTTGAGTAAACAACGTTGTTGGTTCAATAAGAAAAAAGCAGTTACTCTGATTTCGCGCAAAACTTTGGTTTGTTTACTTTACTTTACTCTCCACTAGCAAAAAACTTACATATTACGATTACATTTATTTTTTCAGAACCAGGCCACTGTTTATCTCTCCCACATTCCCGCAGAGATTACCGACTACTGCGCTTACGTTCAAAAGGTCAAAAGCCAACTTCAAATTGAAAACTAGTTGAATATTACCACGTCATTACTTTGTCGCCGTATTAGAGCTTGTTAGTATGCAAGGAATTTATATTAGCCACACCGGGGTTAGGCTCGACTAGTCACAGTTACCACAACCAAATAAGCGCAGTAATTAAACAATTACGCGTTGACATCTGCTGCATAAAAAGTGACGATTAATTGGACAGGCAGCGCCATTGACACGGGCAATGAGAAACTAACCTGGCAGGTGAATCAATTGCATGCAATTAAACGTGTTCAACTAGTCGAAATGTACAGAAGTTTTCCATTTACAGTGCTGCTGCTCATAGGCCTGGCACTAGGAGATCCGCAGGAGCCATTGCCGCCTGTGCCGACGCCACGTTCTAATCCGGGTCGCTATGTGCCACAACAGCGTGACGCTAATGGTCGCTATACGCCGGATAATAGCGGCAAATATCGTCACGATGCCAGGCCATATGATGGTGGTTACGGTGATCGTGGTCTGCCCTATTCGAGCAATTTGCAGGGCATCTTTCGCCAGGCAGAGGAGCAGCTGCAGGCCAGCGTGCAGCAAGCTAATGAGCAGTTCGCGCTGGGACCACGTGATCATCTACGCTTCATGATCGACTTCAACTACAACGGTTCCGGCTGGCAAATCGTACAATTCGAGTGGGTGCGTGATGGCGATGACACCAACCCACAGCAGCGGCAGTTTAACTATGTGAATGAGAACAAACTTTGGGATACGGATATGGGCACGCAATCCCAGCCAGAGCAGACCTATGACTATGGGCAGCCTCAAGAGGTTTCACTGGAGTCTGCATGTGAACCAGAGCCAATGTGTGAGCCGGACCATCAGCAGCCAGAGTACGAACAGCAGTCGCAGTGGCAAGAACACGCATCTACACAGAACACGGAGCAGGATGTAAGTACAGTGAGAACCTAAGGCTAAGGAGCCAGATAGAGTCGAGAGTACTATAGAGTTGCCTCCAACTGCTGTGCTTATTAAGCAATCATTTGATATTTTATACATCGACTCTTTGTAATATGTATTCCTCGATTCCTAAAACTCCATATTCAAACTACAAGTATATCTCTTCCACAGCCCGCTAAGGTGAAGTCTACCCTAAACGAAGTGCTGGAGTACATACAGCAATATATACTGCCCACACTCAACTGATTCGCAATGGAACTCACTACTAACAGAACTATTGTATGATTATAAAATAATAAAATTATAAAACTAACAAAACTGATTTGTAAACTGTTTAAAATAAATAAAATCCTTTAGAATTCCAGTTAATTGGAAATATTTCATACAACTTTCCAATTGAGATGTGTTTAAAAGAATAAATCCTTTGATCTCTGTATATCTTGTTCTTTATTTCCAGATGAAAATCTTATAGTACTCGTATTTACAGTGCACCCTTTTCCTTTAGGTAGGCCAATAGTCTGGGTATGTGCTCTGGCACCTTGGGTATGTGTTCACCCTGGGGCACAAAGCCATTCTCATCGGCCACGTAGTCCACGCGATAGAGCAGACCATCATCGCCAGTGTAGTGATAGAAGCCACTGGCACGAATTGCCTCACCCTCGGTTTGTTTCTCAATGCGTCCCTGTTCCTCGCCCAGTATGCCATTCTCAGTCTCATAGCTGACAAGGAGTGAATGTTAACTATATACATAACATAATGGCTGTACTTACAGATAGTTGTAGCCATCGGGTTGCACTTGTCCCTCCTGGCGGATAATGGCGAAGCCACCCTTACCAATGCCAGTGCCAGTGCCTTGAGGCAGATTGGGACGCTGATCGACCACCACAGGCACTTTGCGTGGCAGTGAGACAGTAGGTCGAGGACGTACTACAGCGCCAGCATTACCTCCTGCATTCCCCTGAGCACCTGCACCACGTCCAGCACCACCACCACCGCCAAACTTATCCTTGGTGTGCCTGTAGGGATCATTGTCGCCCGAGTAGTCGCCACCAGGACGATTATCGTGCTGATACTTGTTATCCATATGCACATAGCGTCCATCACCGCCTCCGCGATATCTGCCATCATTACCGGCCACATAACGTCCATCAGTATTGCCTCTGTAGCGAGTAGAAGCCGTGGGAGGAGGACGATATCGTCCGTCGTTCTGGGCCAGCGCAACAACAGCGCAGATGAGCAGGCAAATCTATCGACAGGATAGTATTAAATCTCTAAAAATCATTCACAGCAGGAGCACAACTCACCGATAGGCGCAGCAACATGGTTAATCAGCAATAAGCAGCTCTGTCCGCGAATCCAAGCTTTATATATGAGACTCACACGCCCACAGAGCCACGGAAGAATCACACTCTCGTTCTAAGTAGTATGTGTGCTATGGTCAACTGGCTAAATGGCTATATGGCTATATGACTTAATGCCTAAGTAACTGACTAGCTGGCCAACTGACTAACCGGCTAAGTCGGAGCTGAACGGACAACTAGACGCTCAAAACTCGATCTATTAAATGCGGTGATTTACGAGGCGTTTACTTCATATTTTCTGGAAGTGGCTCAACGGATGAGCTATTCTTCTTATGCAGATCAATTGAATTAATTCTACGTTGACGGAAACACGGTCATTTCTTTGCGGCATTGACAAATTATTGTTTTCATTTGTTTTATGGGGGCATTGGGTGGTCAATCCACTGGCAGGTGGGGACCAGCTGTACTCAAAACGGATCTCGGCAGATCTACTCCAAGCCAGTGTTGCCATTTTAGCATTTTTTAGAGTTAAATGTTACAAATTGTTGAAGAAGCTTATTCATTATTATTATTATTTTACTCTCGTGAAGTATACATTTCGGCAGTTATCCAAATAGTTTTATTAAAATGCTTGTCTTTATAGTTTTAGCATTTATTTACATATTTGTGTTAATTTATCCGGCATTTTTAGCGTTGGATATCTGGCATGCGAGCTCAGCAGTTATCGAATAGTTGCGCAGTTCAACTCAAACCGATTCAAATGAATTAAATGAATGCCTGAAAGTATGCTACGTTTTCTCACTGTCATGATTTATGTGGTTCATGACGGAAATTTATGTTGGTTATTTAGTAGAATTTATGTGAGTCTGCTCGGCTACAGCAGAGCTTGACTAAAGCAAATATTTCAAGTTTATTCAAAATACAGTCATCAGTTATTTATTGTATTGAACTATGATAAAATATAGCGAACGTCAATTGTTTTTTAATTTATTACAATTAGAATTTGTCAATATATACAGCTGTGAATGGAGTTTGAAATGTGTTGAATTCGAATATCTTTATAACTGTTCCCTGCCTCCTACAAGGTCTCTCAGTACACTCCACAATGTTGTTAACCTCTGCGCTGAGTATAGGCACTCTGCTGGGGCTCAGCTGGCGGCGGCGGGGCTGTGGCTATATAATCCAAGGCGCGCTGTATGGCTGGCGGTATGGGCGGAGGTGTGGGCAAATGATCGCCCTGCGGCTGGAAGCCGTTCTCGTCTGCCACATAGGTAATCCGTATGGGTGTGCCATCTGGAGCAGTGTAGGAGTAGAAGCCCGATGCAACCTGTAAAGAGCATAAGTTGCAGTTAATTGCGAGACATAAAACAATTTGCCAGTTGAGTTCGTGTAACAGCAAATGTCAGACAGCAGATTTTTACTCACAGGTCCGGCATTATCGGTGCCCGCATTCTTTAGATAACCCTCCTCCTCCACGTTGATGCCGTTCTCTGTCTCATAGCCATACTTGTAGGAACCATCGAAGTTAACCTCCTGCTCCTGTCGCAAGATCTTAATGGGCTCCCCGGCAGGTCCTTGTGGTCGCGCCTCAAGTGTGGACAGCAGCAGCGAGGCTGCAACAATCAGCAGCTGTTGGAATATGCATTTAATTAATTACCCAATTAATGGGGATGTCCATATAGTCGACTTACTAGATATTGCATTGGCTAGGCTAGATTTATCCTTGTGTGGGCCACTCGAGTGTAGATGCAATTTGAAACTGTGACCAGCAACGCCAAAGGTTTGCATATTTATAGCAAAACGTGAATCACTCGAGTACTCGTAGTGCTAGTCGCAGTCGTAGTGGTACTCGTACTAGTACTCGTAATGAATGCATCATGAACTTTACAGGTTGCCTCTTGCCACGCTTGCAGCAGCTAGAGGCAGATCCAATGTGCTGTAGATCAGCCCAACCGCGGCTTGGCCATTGACGGGTGTTTAGCATTTGGCAGTTCCACAGTTCAGAAGCCAAATTCACAGCCTCAGCAAACGATTAAATCTTCTTCGCCCGTCCTCTGTTTCTTCTTCGTTGTCTTCTTCTTCATTCTGGCTCTTCTACTCTCGTCAAGTGCATTGTTCGCGTGTCGTGGCAATTTGTCGGCTGATTTGTTTATAGCCACATAACATGGGAATTCGTGTGCAGAGCATGGAAAATAATCGAATACATATAGTATTACAAGCTATTCGATTTGATTAAAACTATTGTCCCTATGCTTAACTTATCGATATATTCTGCTGCCCAGCCGATAACACGATTAACGCGATTTATCAAATATTTGCAGCGCAACTTTTAATTTAAAAAAAAGTTCAGTTAATAAAAAGAACCATAAATTTTGTGAGAATGTATTTCTCAATCATATTTTACACAACATATGCTATAAATATACGTTTTGATTAAATGAAATAAACTTGTTTTTTTTGTGGCATGGCATTCAAAGACATCGTCTGATGGTATTGCATTTCGAATCAATTTGTCAGCTACATTTTTAGACATTTAACATTAGCTCTAACCATGTTCTGAGGAGCCACCAAAGACCACAGACGACCAGCTTAACTGATTGCACAATCCGCTGTTGCACACACATTCACACACACACAGCAACACCCCCGCTGAAATAATAGTCAACAAGCATCAAATTGGAGGCGGCAACGGCTAGATCATTATACGATCACCATTATACTATTACCAGAGTTGCAACGCCACCTGACCATGATCATGTCTAGCTGGTCTGCCGCTGTGGCTGCTGACCTTTGATGGTTGCCCATACACTGCTCGAATCGTGCTTGTAATTTGACCAAAGGCGTTAATGGGTCCTCATTTGCTGGCAACGGGTCAACCGAAAAGCTAGTGAAACTTCCAATGGGTTTTAGAACATTTTCGTTTAATAATTTAATTGTATTTAGAGTTTTAAGTTTAATATTTTCACATTTTAACGTAACATTTTGCTAATGGTGGCGAGTTTGCAGCTGGTGTTCAGTTCTATCCCTTCTTGTTGAAGAGCAGCGACAGGATTTGCTGCTTGATGGGTTTCGCGCTCGATGTTTCGATGGTGGAGTAGTAGTAGGAGGAGGGGGTATAATAAGTGAAGTAGTCGGAGGAAGGGTAAGAACCAGAATAGGAGGAATAAGAGCTCACGCCATTACCAGGCGAAAGTTCGTCTGCGATACTAGAAATCTCTGTGGCTATCTCAGACGATTGAGCCTTCGTCGTCACGGCCAGCGATGACAGGAGTAATAGAACAGCGAGGTATTTCATTTCGTTGCCTCTTTGGTATGAGCTTTCTTTGACTGTTGCCCGAATTGAAGTGCGTCTTCAGATGCCCTTTGTTCGTACTATTTATACGTGGAACAAGCAGTTGCATCTGCAGCTTCACTTCTTCAGCTATTACAACAGTTATGCTGTTGTTGTTTACACAAATGTTTCTGGGCTTATTTATATTTATTATTGGTAACATTTTAAAAGGCACACAGAAGTGTTTATGTTTGTGTTTGTGTTTGTGCCCGAAAGAGCAAACAGTTGAACAATTTTACTTTAGAATGCGTAAACTATGTTTGTCATTCATTCACTTATTCGGATAGATGAACTCTTAATGTATATAGCGGTCATAGGATGCTGGCCACTCCATGGCGTGGACAAAATCTGGCAGATCCGCTATAAACTGTTTGCTCAACGGATCTCTCTCGTGCACATTGGACAGATAGTGGCCAGAGATGCCAATTTCGTAGTTGGCCTCATCGAATTTAGCATTTGTCTTCTGTAAATCGAGAAAACCATTAATCATAAAGAATATATTTTACACAACTTGTTAGGTAGACGCACCGTAAATTCCAGATAGAACTGAATAGGCGAATTGTCTGCGCCCCAGGCGAAAAATATATGATACGGGGGCTTGAAGTCATACGGCTTGTCCAGCATGCCGCGCAGAAATGACCAATCCACCATCCGGACTCCATCCAGGGGCTTTATGAATATACTCATACGAGCAGGCCCGTCCAGCTCGTAGTTAACTCGCGCCGTATAGCCATCGGCCAGTATCGTCTTGTTCACCAGCGTCAAGGTGGTAGTGCCGGGAATTTTGACCAGCTCCTTACGTGGCAACCAACGTGCCGCACTGCGTGCCTCACACCAGCGATGATTGAAGCAGGGCACACCGCACATCATTTGCGTATCACACTCGCCCTCCAGATGAACCATGCCACTGTAGTCCATGGTCTCATGCAACGGCTCATCCAGTCGCCGATCCTGCAGATCGAAGTAATAGCCTGAATCCTCCACACTAAGGCTACCGTCATGCTCATAGAAGCGCCGATGAACTTGCTGCAAATGGAGGTACATAAAGTAATGATCAAGGAGATCATTATCTCGGGCGTGACTTACCAAGAAGTTAACCCTCATGACGTTCGTCTTGGCTCGATAGGGGAAGCCCACCTCCGATACGGAAATCATGCAGAAGATAAACATAATCAGCGCTAGGCCGCCAATGACGCAGTTGGGTCGGCGGAATATGTTGACAAGCGGAGCCTATAATCATAGTTATCATTATATATAATCACAGCTTAGATTATGCTTGTACCCACCACAAATCCCATGGCTAGTATGGTGCCTAATATGGCCAGCAGCGCTACGAGCAGATCCGGATTGATTTCAGTGCCCTTACGTGCCATCATCGGTATGGTAATGTACAGAAAGGAATGGAACACATAGCTGCTGTACAGGAAGGGCATAATCTGGCAAACACACAACACAATGGACCAGAAATAGCCTGAGGAATATAGAAACCATGAGTGAATTGAGGCACACTATATAGAACCACTTACCCCGATCATGCAGCTTGGTTATCAAATTGATAATCAGTGAGCCGACATAGAAGAATATGGAGATCATGAGCAGATAAGCGCTGCGCAGGCTGGCGGCAGTGATGATGATGCACAATATTGCCAGGAATACACAGTGAGCATGGCCAGCCATTTGCAGATGATACGGATGCGATAGCTTCTTCTGCAAGTGTACAAGTTCTAAGAGATGCTACGGATCAGGATTAACTTCACTTACGCTGGGTTTCAGTGTGAAGTAGAGCGTGAAGGGCAGCACCAGCCCAATGAGACAGGGGCAGATGTATAGGCCAATCACCAGCCAGCTGTTGGTCAGATAAGTGAGCGTGCGATCTCCCGCATCATAGAACACTGACATGAGCAAGGGCAGGCCAATGGCCAACAGAAAGCTGAGTATCTCCAACAGAAAGAGTATGCCAAACTTGCCAGCCAAATAGCCAATGCGCAGATCTGTAGTCCTGCTCATGCGCCAGAGGGACACACAGACCAGCAGTATGCCTCCCAGGGAGAAGGATATGTTCAATGCAATGCCCGTGGACTCCACATAGTACACGAAGAACAGGCCCAGAAAATCAAAGAACACCGAATGACCCTCGGAGTGTGCCTGCCAAACATAATAAAGATAAAGGTGTGCCATAAAGATAAGTTATCTCCAAACCAAGATAGGAGAACCTACCTCAGTATCATACATTTCCGGAGCGTTGCTAATGCTGCGCACCAGCGATAAGACGTTCTCTCCGGTGTTCTGCAGCGAGTCTCTCGAGATGACATCAAAGCGATCGTATTTGGTATGGTAAACAAATCCATTATAACAACCAGCCAAATCCAAACCTGAAATATATATATGCATATAGTATAATCTGCAAGCTCTTCCTATTGTCACACTCACCTGGCACCGGACCATAATCGCGGAAGATCCTAAAGTCTGTGTCGGAGGGTATGATGCCCGCCTGGAATATCTCTTCCGCCATGGAGGTGGCAAACGGATGTTTGGCGCCATCTTTGTAGTGCTGGAACACAGAAATGAGAGTTGCAAGATTCTCAGTTGATAAGCGCAATTGATACGATAAATATCACGATAAGCAAATCGATATGATGGCCATAAATATACAGTTTTATATCGGATAGATAAGACGCGCGGGTCTACGTGAGCAGTGAAGGTCGACGGATATAGCCTGGAACTTACCTTCATGAGCCAAGGATGATTGGGCCCGCCCTGGAAGAGAATCTCCCGACCGCCAGCGCCAGCAGAGTCCAGATTGATAAGAGCTCTGTGAAGAGAATGTAAGTAATTTGCCAACAAATGCTGCATCATTCACTCACTTGCAGTTGGCGGACCATCTGTGCTTTGAGATAAAGGCATGGGAACCCTGAAGCGGTTGCTCCTCGGCTCCATTGAAAAGAAATACAATGGGATGATCGAACACCTCCTCGGATTGCACCAGCTGACGCAACGTCTCCAGCATGACCACGACCATGAAGCCAGCATCGGCGGTACCTAGAACAAATCGTATTAAGACTGGGAGTAACTGACAGCTGCTTCACTTAAAACTTACCCACACTTCCTGGCTTGGTATCGTAGTGGCTGTTGATGAGCAGATAGTTAGTGCTGTTGGAGCTCCTGGTGCTCAGCTTAACTAGGACATTCTGCACCGCCTGGTACATGTTGATCATCTCCCAGTGAATGTAAGCACCCGACGCCCGTTGCACTTCCACCTCCATCTCGTACAGATCGTTCCGCATGACAGCTCGAATATCTTTGATTTTCTCGAGCATAAAGTCGACCATAATCTTCTCGTTCATTTCATCGCCCACAATCTTGGGTCCCATGCGATCCAGTTCGAGTAATATACGTTGTGCACGCTCTGCCACAAACTGGCCAGGCTTGGCGGACTCCTCATCTATGGTTACTGCCGTGGGGAGATAGTGGAATAGTGGAAAGACCACTGCGAAGAAGAGTCCAAGCCAGAAGAGCAGATATACCGGGGAATAGTACCAGGGCAGCGGTTTTGGTCCTTTATCCTTGAGAGTTAGCTCAATGATTGTGTTACTGTTATCCATATCGAACTCCTGGTTGAGATCTGTGTCCTTGCCGTTCTCCATGTTGACTGTGGTAATCCGTAGCACCAACACCGACCGAATACTTCGGATAACTGGGTGATTCTGCTACAGTTTTCTCAACTTTAAAGCAATTGGGGGTATGTCGAGCCTCTTATCAGCAGTGATTTCATATCTTAAACTAAAACTTTATGTGCACGTGGCCATAATTTATACACAGTATAACACTTGCTGATATAGGATATATCTAGATATTTACGACTGACATATATATTTATGGGCATCGATATCAATGGAAAAGTATTTGTGTAAATCACTTGGAACGCGGCACCTTGGAACGCGGTTCGGGTTCAGATTGAATTGCCATCGCCAAGTGAGTGATCCTCACGGAGACCCTTATCGATATCGTACTTAATAAGGTGGATTTATTGATCTAACTACTTCGCATCCGTAAAGCCATTAGCTTATCTTTAACGATACATACTAACTGCACAACTAGCGGCTCCATCGCCAACTGTCAAGTGCTTATCAAGATTGTTATACTCTATGTGCACAAGATCATAAAATGATCATAAAATAAGTGAGTTATGTACTAGTATAATGTATAGCTTTAATATGGCAAAAACACGAGTCATTGAGATATGTTCTTAAGAATAAATACAATTTGAAAATGTTTCACTTAACTAAGTACAATATTAAAATTATTACATATATTGATTAGTATACATAACGCTTGTAGAGCGTCGGCCACTCCATCACATGCACAAAGTCTGGAAAATCCGAAATAAACTGCAAGCCTGCCGCATCCCTCTCGTAGTCATAGCTAACGTAATGCCATGCCACGCCCAGTTCAAAAATGGGCTCATTAAAGTTGCCATCAGATTTCTATATAAAGCAAATAGTTTGGTAAGATATTCCTATTTGCATTACAAACACTCCACTCACCGCAAAGTCCACGTGGAATTCCAAAGCAGTGTTGTTCTTGCCGTAGGAAAAGAATATTTGGTAGGGCAATGTATACTCCTCCGGCTCATCTAGCGCATTTCTAATGAAGGACCAATCATCAACGCTTACTCCCTCCAGCGGTTGTATGAATATACCCATATGAGGTGGTCCGCTGAGCTTGAATGCAAATCGCACCTTGTTGCCACCTGGTAGAATGGTTTTCGCCACGAGTTCTAGGGAGTTACTGCCTGGTATGACCACCTCTTCTTTCCGCGCCAACCAGTGGCCTGACTTGCGTGCCTTGCACCAGCGATGATTGAAACAGGGCACACCACACATAAGGTACTTGTCACAATCCCCCTTTATGCTCTGCAGCTCAGACAGATCAACGGAAGTATCCTCCAGCGGATGGGCAAGGCGTCTGTCCTGAAAGTCAAAGTAGTAGCCCGAATCGCTGAGGCTAATGCTGCCGTCGTATTCATAAAAGATGCGATTCACGTGCTGCACGTATATAAATTCAATTAACTCAATTCGCTGCTAATTAATTACACAATAATTACCAAGAAATTCACACGCATAACGCTAGTCTTGGCGCGATACGGAAAGCCCACCTCCGATATGGCAATCATACTGAATATGAAGGTAACAATGCCCAGCGAAAGCATTATAGATTTGGACCAGCGGAACATATTGATAAGCGGCGACTGTAGCATAAGCAATTAATTAAAGCAAGTTGTAAATTATTTGGCGATCAACAACTTGCCACAAATCCAAAGGCAAAGAAAGTGCCAAGGGAGCAGATAAGAGCCACCAGCAGATCAGGATTGATGGAGCTGCCGTTGCGACCCATCATGGGTATGAAAACCGCCAGAAACATGTAGAAGAGCGAACAGAAGTAAATGAAGGGCACGAGCTGGAAGAGCTGTGTGATAAGCACCCAGTAATAATCTGCAAGAAAATGTATTAAAATATAGTATACATAATATTTGTAATAACTGCAAGCCTACCTCTCTCATGCAGCGTGGTCAAAAGATTCAACAGCAGCGAAGTGGCATAGAATATGGTGGATATCATGCATAGATAGGGTGTGCGTAGACTAATCGAAGTCAGTATGATGGCGATGATAGACAATACCACGGTATGAGCATGCAGGCTCATGTGCAAGTGATACGGGTGACTCAACTCCTTCTGCAAGTACAGTAAATAGTATAATAACAACTAATTCTACAGTCTACATTCTTACATTCTTTCGAAAACTGTAGTACAATGTGGTAGGCAAACTGAGGCCAACCATGGCCGGGCAAATGTAGAGTCCAATCATCAGCCAAGTGTGTGTAAAGTAGCTCAGCGATTGATTACCAGCATCGAACATCACAGCCATCAGCAGTGGCAGACCGAAGCACAGCACCATGCCAAGCACGTGTAGCACCAGGAGTATGCCAAACCACCCGGAGATTCGCCACACGGACAACTCGGAGACACGTGCCATGCGCCACAGCGAGAGGCAGACAAGCAGCAGATTGACCGCAGCTATGCAACTGTTCAGTATGATGCCAGTGGTTTGCGTATAGTAGATGAAGAACAGTCCCAAAAAGTCAAAGAACACGGTATGCCCTTCACTATGCGCCTGCCACGATAAATAAGTATCAATGGTATTTCACAACAGACTGTAAAACTGCTGCACCCACCTGTGTGTCATACATTTCGCTGGCATTGGCAAAGCCACGCACCAGAGGTAGCGCATTTTCTCCGCTGTTTTGCAGCGAATCCTGTGGCACTGCGGCAAAGTTGTCGAATATGGTATGGTAGACATAGCCATTGCTTATCTGCGCAATGTCCAGACCTGGAAAAATACACACACTCAGTATTAATGGCACAGTCTATGGTGCGCTCAACTAACCAGGCACATTTCCGTAGTCGCGAAATATGCGAAAATCTGTATCGGAGGGCAGTACACCGGCCTGAAAGATTTCCTCGGCCATTGTAGTGGCAAATGGATGTTTGGCATAATTTTTGTAGTACTGAAAGTGTTGAATTAGTTCTGAATCACATTTCTAGCTATAATAAGAGTTATTTACCCGCATTAGCCAGGGATGATTAGGTCCGCTCTGGAAGAGTAGATCACGTCCGCCACTGCCAGCCACTTCCAGATTGATAAGCGCTCTATGGAACACATACAGTTAAACCTCTAGTAGATTATATAATACTATATCTAGCATTACTCACTTGCAGTTCTTGGCCCACTTGTGTGTGGTGATAAAACCGTGCGAGGCCTGCAACGGATTCTCCTCGGCACCATTGAATAGAAACACTATGGGATGCTCGAAGGTCTTCTCTGATATGGCCATTTGACGTAGCACCTCGAGCATAACAATGACCATGGTGCCATCATCGCCAGTGCCGGGGCTGCTGGGCTTTGAGTCAAAGTGGCTGTTAACCAGCAAATAGGATTCACTTGGGGAGCCTCGGTTGCTCAGCTTGACCACCACATTCTGCACGCCCTGATACATATTGACCATATTCCAGTGCATATACGCACCGGATGCCTGCTGCACATCCACCTCCAGTTCGTACAGATCGGCACGCATCGCCTGACGCACCTTCTCCACCTCTTGGAGCAGAAAGTCAACAGTCAGCTCCTCGTTGGCAATGCTACCCACCACTTTGGGTCCAATGCGATCATAATCGTAGAGCATGCGCTGTGCACGCTCTGCCACGAACTGTCCCGGCTTCTGTGGCTCCTGGGCAATGGTAACGCTCTCTGGTAGATTATTGAAAACCGGTATAACCACGGCAAAGAACAGCGCCAGCCAGAAGAGCAGAAAAGCGGGTGCATAGTACCAAGGGATTTTTGCACTTAGCTGTTTGGGAGATTTCAGCACATTGATCAGTGCCACGTCTAATTGAGCAGCGTCTACGCTCTAGAATGTTTAAAATATTTCAGAATTTCTGGAATTACTAGGAATCCTTTTTTTACCTTATCATTTTTGTCCAGTGGGTGCATCCTTGCTGTCTTCTATGCTCGTTGGCAATCCAGGTAGAACTGAAACAATTGTGCAGCGAATAGTTCACTTTGGAGTTTTATCGACACTGATTTGCACTTTGAAGTCTATATAGATAAAACTGTATTTATATGCGTTCGATATTAAGTAAACAAAAGGCACTAAACTTAGTTCTTGAACTCACATTTCACGAACACTTCGGTAGAGTCTTGGCCAAACTGTGGCAAACGACTGTAGACCAGTTTGTGGTCAAGCGGCAATTCATATCCAAGATTTGGCGAACTGATATCTAAATTATTGGTAGTTCTCCCTATCGCATAGGTGATAAACCTAGCACGCAACTAGGTTTATTACTTTTTAAATACATATGTGCATGTCTCGCTGCGGCTTCCTGCTTCAAGTTTCCCTATTTCAAATACAGAATCAAGGTTATCGCAGGGTAATGCCCAATTGGATTCACTCCACGCTTATGGAAATCAAAACACTGCATGACTGGACGCAGCACTTGAGTATTTATGTATTTGTTTTATCAGAGTAACTCATAAATGTTTATTACAGTGTAATTGCCACACGTTTATGATCAAAGATAAGCGTTTGTGATCTGAAAGCCGAACCAATGGGCCATAAAAACAAGTAAATCGGACATCCAAATAAATATTTTCAATATTCATTTGCTAAATCGTTTGTTCAATAAAAAATGTACCATTTTTTAAACTATATTCACAATTGATTGTAGTTTAAGATTTTTAAAAAACTTGTACGCGCACGCGCACAACGAAGCCGGCATTTTTATACTTATGCCGTGGTCCAAGCTAAGAGTGCCATTTTGAGTTTCACAGCGCCATCTAGCAACAATTATGTTGCACTAAACTTATTTGATAGCGCCATCAGCCGAAATGAGAGCGAACTAAAATTAAACTTCTTTATGTTCGCAGGCATTGTTTTTGTTTCCTAGGGTTTTATTGAAATTTCATCAAATAAAAATATCTGCAAAATGCTGAACAAATTGCATTGCTTATTAATAAAAGTGCAGATGTTTATTTCGTTTGAGGTTAGTTTACCTTTATGCCACACGCGTGGCTATGACGTAATTGTGTTAATAATTTAACTGATTTCATGCACATACATATTTATATTCGAGCTTACATTCTTACATTAATTTAATACAATTGAAAAATTAAAATTACTGCTAGGTAATTTACAATATGCCATAGCCGGGATTTATAATAATTTTTTGATAAAATATCGAAACTATATTCCGTCTGCATTAATTTTGTTTCGCATGTACCAGTAAGCTCCAATGTGAAGAGTACAATCTACAATTAGGCCTAAAAGAAATCAAAGTTACGTATTTTGAGGCATACCAGGGAAAAATTGATTGTAACTCACATTGTACGGCAAAAAGGATCGAAAAATAGCGGAAAATTCCTGAAAATTCCGTAGAGAGCGAAGACGTCACTAACGACCATAATGTCATATGAATCATATAAAATACAAGTCTAATCGATAGAAATATGCCTGATCGCAGCCAGGGCAATATGTTTACTTGGTAGCCCTGTTTTATAAGTAATATCATTAATTTAATTCGAAGTAATGTAAACAAATGTTTATAATAATTACAAATATTGCCGCTATACAAAAAATTGCGGAAACCAGCCCATTGAGTATAACTAGCACGAAATAGACTTGAAATCCAAAGACAACAACTAATAAAAGAAAGAATTAAGTGGTCCAGCATATACAATATTAAATCGTTACTAATCTTACCTTTATGTTCTTCTGGATCTTCCTTTGCAGAATATCCAAAAATTCTAAAGGCAAACATATCTGAGGACGCCAAAACATTACTCACAAGAATTGCCATAATAATACAATCATAAAGGGAAACTAATGTTAGTATCAGAACTCCAACATTTTGAGAAAAATATATTATTTTTAATTTATTTCTTATGTTTGCAATCATTTTACTATTTATTTAAGTTTTTTTTTTTTTTTGTAATATTATGCACTTTTAGTAAGTAAATTCTTAAGTTTTGCGACTGCAAAATAATAGAAATCAATGCTGATAGAATTTTGCAGTTCCGTTATTCGTAGCCAAGGTTGCCAATTGGAAAAAGTGCAATATATTTTGCATTTAAGCCAAGTACGCAACAAGGCAAAATCCTTAGCTTAGTAAAATGTCAATAATATTATCTGTGCTGTTTCTAAATAATACACATTTTATATGTGAAATAAATAATTAAACATGGGATTTAGGCGTTTTCAATGATGAGCATAGCTTTCTTTTTTAAATCAATTTTTCATTGCTCCATGCTTAGCTTTATGCTTCGATATTTGCATTCAAATAAACAACAAAAAGGTGATTACCTCATTTTAAGTTAGTTTGCTTACTATGATCGAAACAAAAGAGAAATTCCAATAAAAACAATACAGCATTTCACCAACAAGCAAAATAAACCACACAATTTTGCCATAGATGGCAACCATGCTTACGGCTTCTTCATTCTCTCTCTCCTCTTCACTTACGCTTTCGCTGTTGTTTCTCGCATACGGATATAACTGATGTTAAATCCGTTATTCTGTTTACAGTTTATCACATCTAGATGTAGAGAAATATCAAAAGCTAGACGTAATCGTAGTTACGTACATACATATGTATTTCAGGGGAAACTTAAATGTAACTCACATAATAAGCACAAAAGGGTCATAAATAGACGGACATTTTGATCTAACAGACCGACCGGCAACGAAACTAACGTCTATATCACCAAATGAACGATATGAAGAACAATTCTAATCCATGGAATTATGCCAAGGCATAAAAAAAATCATTAATTTAATTTAATGTAATGTATACAAATTTTTATTATAATTACAAATAATCCCAATATATCAAAAATTCCGGAAAATGAGAAGAACTAACACCAAATAGAGATTACATCCAACGAGAAGTGCTAAAAAAAAATGCATTAATGATAATATTAATAATTAATCTTAAACTTACCTAAATATCTACATATATTTGCCCTATATCTTAAAATTCACCATAAATGAAAAAAAACCACGTTGGAAATAAAATAAAAAAACAACGATATACTTTGCAGTTATGCTTCGATATTTGCATTTAAATAAAACAACAATTAAGTGATCATAGTAATTTTAAAAAGACCCTATCAAAATTTATTTTGCTTAAAATGATATTAAGAGGAATTCCAATAAAAACAATACAGCTTCAAGAGGCAAAATAAACAACGCAATTTTGCAATAGGTGCCAGCTGGGCTGACGGCTTCTACACTCTCTCTCCTCTTTAACCACTCTTTCGCTATTGTGTGATACAAACTGAAACATTTTCATGCTATTCATGCGAGTAAAAAAGATGTTTAGAATTTTTCTACTTTTACAGAGAAACAGGTGCATACTAAAGACATGAGTCTGCAGATTCCCTCTCTTCTCCTAGAATGAACCTAAACCCAGTAATAAATATTGGCTTGCAAGTGAACTTCTGTGTGGTGAGTGGAAGGGGAAGTGAAAGTGCATTTTGAGTAATTTGCAGACGACCACAAAGAAAAGTAGACAAATTAGCAAAGCGTTTGTAAACTTTTAAATGGTTCTATGGGAAAAGTTGCTGCATATTAACTGTGCCGGCTGCGCTACAAAGTAGCTGCCCTCTGTCCGTAGTTCTAATTAGATTGTGGAGTAGCTCCCAGGAGCAGCAGTAGCAGCAGCAGTGGCAAGGTCATTCAGCTTGTGGCGCAGAGGTGACAACAAAGCATGAGCGAAAAAGGTAAAATCAAAGTCACACACAGACACACAAACCGCCAGCCACTGAATTATGTAAATTTCTTGTATAGAACGAATTGTAAAAGTGAATAGGAAAAGTGTGAAAACCTTTTGACGTCACATTAGACGGTTGAGCACAGAGCTGAAACTCTATATGACATGCAAAGCGAATTATGCAATAAGGCAACAGGACACACACGTACGCCATAATTGAGAGTGTGAATAGCTTTTTGGCACACCTGAGCCTTATTGCCGGTTAACGAGTGTGCTAGCTGAGCTCCTCGAATGGCACTCGATTGGCCAATTGGCAGAAGTCGAGCTCAAGACGCGTTTCAAATAACCAAACTAATATGACTCGACGGGCGGTAAATGCTGCGCATGTCCTGCAGCAGGACAAAGAGTACCAGCACCATGCCACCTGCCACATGCCACTTTCGGCCACGGTCGGGCAACAGGTGCTCGGCAGCACTATAAAAACGCACCAGGTTGTTGCATGCAACGTTAGTCGCATTTGCCACGCTCTCAAGTACGATCCGCTCTGTTTAAATTCACTCGGTTTCAGAATGTGCTACTCCAAAACTCTAATCGCATCTTTTTGAGTCAAGTGAAATGTTGAAAAATTCTCTGATACAGACTACATAAAATAGTTAATATGTCGCCTCTTTGTTGCTGCTGTTTAAGGCGACAAACCATGCTGTTTATGCTGCTTTTAACAGGTGAATTTTCTGGAAATAATTACTTATTATTTTAAGTGGAAAATATACTAGAACTCTTTGAAGTAGTACTGGGAGTTGCGTTTGTGACAGGGATATTAATAATTTCTATACAAACGAAATAAACTCCGAAAGGTTGCCCGACAGTGGGTGTCCGCTTTAGAGAGTTTTATTATAACTATAAATATTGTAGATTTCAAACTCTATTCCTTCGATATAGAACTAAGAACCGATTAAGTGCATTTCAGTGACATAAACTCCGAAAGGTTGGCCGACACTGGGTGTCCGCTTTAGAGAGTTTTTTATAACTCATTTTTCTATAAATATTGTAGATTTCAAACACTATTCGTTCGATGTAGAACTAAGAACCGATTAAGTGCATTTCATGCATTTCGTGCATACTACACGAACGAAATAAACTCCGAAAGGTTGGCCGACAGTGGGTGTCCGCTTTAGAGAGTTTTTTATAACTCATTTTTCTATAAATATTGTAGATTTCAAACTCTATTCGTTCGATGTAGAACTAAGAACCGATTAAGTGCATTTCATATACTAAACACTAAATTTCAACCAAGTTAATACATATCTCTACTATTTTTCACACATACTATATCCTGTATTTCCCATCTTAAGCCCTTTTATTATATAGATAAAAATCCTTACCTTTCACTAATTAAATTTCTCTTAATTGAAACGCGTATCAGCATTTAAAATCAGCGAGTACCCCAAACGGAAATTCAACATCCGTTTGCAGGTCCGGAAAAAATAATATAAATATTGTATGGGCTGCCCCATATGAATGTATAATAATCCCAGGGGCATAGACAATTAATGTTACTTTTGTTGCACACACAGCGGGCATCAATGCTCAGCCGGAGACAGAGTTGGAGGCGGATGTGGAGGCGGGTGAGCTTGCGAACTGGCACTGGCCAATGGCAACGGCAAAAGGCTCTTACCACGATTTGCCTGGCAAGAACAATAATAACCAGAACGGAAGCCCTTTGCCAAAATTTAAAGCTACGGAAATGACCCCCGTTGATGATGTTGATATTGGCCACATTTTGGCAAAGGCATTTAATTTCCCGCTACCATCGAAGGCGTGGAGCTTGCGTCAACAGGATAACAAGCAGCAACTGAAGCAGCTGCAGCTTCAACAGACCTGGCTGGACCGATTGCAATCTCCGGCTAGTTACGAACGACCCCAGGGCAGACGTCTATGGAAACGAGAGCCAGCCGGATATCATAGTACTCGCTATAAACCCTCCATCAGTGCTGGTAGGTAGCCAAGGGCACTATCCGTTTAGCTATATCCATTCGTTTGACTATCGATCCACTTATCTGACTGTGTTTAACGGTTTGCTAAGTGCCGCACTTTCTGCCGTCTGTTTCAGGAGTCATGACAAATCTAGGGGATTTCTTCAATCAGCTGCAAGCGAACGTGCGCTTTGCCGAGCAATCATCTCATCTGCTGGGCGAGGGCGAATCACAGCTACTCGAAGGTGTGCATCCGCATCAACAGCAGCTGCCGGACAGCAATTCAGTAGAGAATCCAGATAACGATAACACCGAGAGTTTTGCTCAACGCAAGACATCCAAGTTGTTGCAGTCGGTGCGCAGTTATCGGCCGTCGCAGAAGATACGCTCGCTGGTGTCACGTAATCCCAGTGGATATCGCGGCTCTCAGTTCATAGATCCCAGCTACATGTGGTTGGGATTGGGTAAATGACCATAAATTAACGCTTCGATCAACGAATGTGTGACTAGCTCGATTGATGGTGCCCCTATAAAGAGAACCCGCTAAGCCCCAGCTCATATCTATTAGCACTTCTTTGCCCTCTAAGTGTGTGTACATATGTATGTATTATGTGTATTTATATGTGTTGCATTGCAAACATTAAAAATTGCTAAAAATATATTTAACACATGTGTTGTGACTTTGTGGAGTGGAAACTTGAAATTTAATACAGACTTTAATTAAAATTGAGTGACTTCTGCTGCAGCTCAATTAAATGAGCTCGAAAGAGAATACATATATACAAAAAGAGACGGAATTTAACGTGGTTTTTCTCTTTACACTGTTCTCTCTTAACTCACGTGGAACAAATTCCGTAAGTCCCCATAAGGGGTAAATTTAAGGCAAGAACTTATTCGATACACTGGTACAGTTTCTTTATCTATAACTGATATCACTTCAGCTGTTGTTTACTTCGAGGCATATATATGTATATATTTAGTTCGACAGGCTTCATCAGTCGATTGTCAACTGTGCTGAGAGCTAAGTATTATTTCGTTTTGTCATTGCTAGGGATTCTTTCCGTTTCTGTGCCAGTTCGATTTGATTGTGATAAGAGCAGATGCCGTAGTATACGTAAAACAAGAAAGCTGCGAAAAAACAAGCGTTATTTATGCGAGATATATATTCAAAAGTGTATTATGCTTACGTATTGGAATGACACACACAATTGGCTCTACTGAGAAATTGAAAACCAGCAAATACAAATAGTACACACTGTATACCGTTAGAGCAATGCCGTAGGTGATCAGCCACGGCAACATCATCATATAGTTTTTCTGCAACGATATGAAATTGTTAAATTAACATCACTAAAATTAAAGTCATTTAAACTTTACCTTTTTTAAGCCCCTGACGAAATAGTAAGCCGATACAATACCACATATGAGGAAGAGAAAAGATGCAAAGATCCCAACAACGCCGACTGCAAAGAGTGTTTACATTTTATTGGTTTCCGAAATTCTGCTGCACACCAATTCTTACTCCCGAATGAGAATGCATAATTCGTGTTGATAGCCAAGAGAATGGCTTGGGCTATTGTGAGTAGGAGTGTACAAACTCCACAAAACCAGCCCGTAACCAGAGCGCCGGTTCTTAAACTACAACAACTAAAAGACTTAATCATCGTCAATTTATATTCTATTGTATCTTTTTTCAATGCCGTCAAACTTTAGCTAGCGTATACATTCGCTTCGATATTGAGAATGAGTGGCGTTCGGAAAAAACTCACACAGTGAACCCTAGATTAGAACGAAGTCACCATTATTCACCACAATTACCACACTTAGCGCAGTGGTGAAATTCGGTTTCCACAAGAGCTGCTCGCGTGTCGTGTTTTAATTTAATGCTTGACTAAGCACGTTTGCACAATACTGTCAAGCCAATAAGACTCTATTATACCTTGACTAACACAATGCGCATTTCGGGTTACAAATTTAATTTATTAAAAAATAAATGAATTTCTTACGTTCGTTTTATATATGTTTTTGAGGAAATGCGACAAGCGCTCATCACTATTCAGAACGTCGAAAGAGAAACGAAAAGAGAGAAGCAAAACGAAGTTCTCTTGTACAAAATGAATGAATACAACAAAACTGGACATTCCACTTTCCGCGTGTTTCATTAATGCATAAGTTACATATGTACATATGGATACAAAATAATCTGTTTAATAAATTAGTCTAAATCACACAACAAAAGAATTTGCCTTATATGCCTTAACTTTTCTAATCAAAATTCGACACTGTTCTGTGGCAAACACTACGAAAACTGTGATGGTAGTTTAGCCTTTTCTAGCTTTATTTTGGTTTTTATATTCTAAAACAGCAACGCTGTTCGTATTTCGCTTCTTATTCATTTCTTGAAGCGTCATTTTCAGCTTGAAGAAATGTGATAAGACAAGACAGACGGACAACGATTGACTATATATGTATATATGTACATATATATACATTTGTACATACTGCCAGATTGCATGAGTAATTCGCCTCCGTTATGAGAGCATGCTGGAATATTGAAGAAAAATAAGTAAAGCCAATTCATTTTGGCAATTCAAATTGCCAACATTTATAACTTTAGTACATGTTACACTCGATGTTCTTTGTCAGAACTGTATTACTTGAATACATGTTAAACTTGACGTACTTGGTCCGCATTTATTGGCTTGATTCTTTAGAGAAGAACGTTGTTTGCGTTTCTATTCTTAAGCTCGTTGCACAGCTCCATCTGTTTGTACAAGGAAAATATGCCGTAGTAAATGTAGATAGCTCCGCCTAAATTATAAGAGTTGTTATATATATGTAAATACACTCAATACGCCTAGACATACTTAGTGGAATTCCCAAAAGCAGGACACCGATTGGAACCAAAGGATGAGTGTCACGTACGATTGCCAAGGATACTATAAAAAGCAAAATGTAGACAAAAATGGCTAAGATGATGCCCATGCCAGAGAAAAACAGCCACGGCAATAACATCCTCTGACGTTCCTAATGCAAAGAAAAAACATTTTCAATAGACATAATATTAAAAGGTGGAATATAGTTCTTACCTTCTTAATATTTATAATAAGCAGGATCGTAGGCAACAAGTTCATCAAGTTAAGAGTCAATATGGGGCCGAACACACCGATGATGCCTGAAAATAAATGTTCATATATAAGTATTTGTATCTAAACACCAAGAATCTGATGTTCAGAAACTGATAATGGAACATTACCCCATTCTATGTTAACAGTACGACGATATGTTTTATAGGAATCCATTGAATTATCCTCATAATAGGTTACCCGCCTTGCCTGTGCCAAAAATATTGCCGATACAATGAAGATTATAAGCGATACAGCCAATTGGATCCATCCAACCACTATGCCAGCAGTTTTAAGATTTGCGCCTCACAATAAACTTAACATTTTCTTTACTTTTTCAGTATTTATATTTTTTACTTATCTCACAAAAAGACCGAACGTCTTATTACTTGGGCGTCACAATTGAGAATGAGAAGAGAGATGTAAAAAATGTCGATATAATATATGTTTACGATAACTCACAAAAATCGATATTTGTTAAATATCGTCAACATTTTACCGAGTGTTTTGTAGGTGTTTTTTTATGTTTTTGAGTTTTAAATGAACGCTGATATTTTAGGACAATTTTTGTATATGGAGATGTCTTTGAAATAATTACAGCTGCTCAAGAGCAACAATCGATTATCATCATATCGATAGCTTTTCGTGCTTTCGTTCATTAAATTAGCACCACTTGGGTGTGAAACCCTAGATCTCGCTCTGGGCTGTTCATGTTCTTGCGAATCGAAGAAAGGGGAATTTAAAAATATAAACAAAAGAATTAAGCTTTGTATCCGTTTCCAGAATAATGAAATGTGATAAGACAGAGTCGGGCAACAGCTGACTCCATATATAAGTACGCATTCGCTTTCGTTTAGAGAACATGTTTGAGAAAAAATAAGTAAAGCCAGTGGGTTTTTTTTGAGCAATTCAAAATTTATTACTTTAGTACATGTTAAACTTGAAGTTCTTTATAAGAACTTATTTGCTCTGGATTGATTCTTTAAAGTTGAACGTTAGTAGCGTTTCTATTCTCAACCTCATGGCACAGTCCCATCTGTTTGTATAAGGAAAAAATGCCGTAGTAAATGTAGATAGCTCCGCCTAAATTATAAGAGTTGTTATATATATGTAAATACACTCAATACGCCTAGACTTACTTAGTGGAATTCCCAAAAGCAAGACACCGATTGGAGTCATAAAATGAGTGGCACGTACGATTGCCAGGGATACTACAAAGAGCAAAATGTAAACAAAAATGGCTAAGATGATGCCCATGCCAGAGAAAAACAGCCACGGCAATAACATCCTCTGACGTTTCTAATGCACATAAGAAATAATCAATAGAAATAATATTAAAAGGTGTAATATAGTTCTTACCTTCATAATGCCTATAATAAGTAGAGCAGTAGGCAACAAGTTCATCAAGTTAAGAGTCAATATGGGGCTGAAAACACCGACGACGCCTGAAAATATATGTATATACATATACATACATATTTGTATCCATATACCATCCATTTAATTTTTAAAATCTCCAATTGGAAGCTTACCC
This sequence comes from Liodrosophila aerea, assembly GCA_035045005.1. Classification (NCBI taxonomy): domain Eukaryota; kingdom Metazoa; phylum Arthropoda; class Insecta; order Diptera; family Drosophilidae; genus Liodrosophila; species Liodrosophila aerea. The sequence goes on from JAWNNL010000652.1 coordinate 373,155, forward strand.
CAGTTGATATGAGCATTATAATAATAATCATCATAACTTGCGGTACCCAAAACTATTGCCGAAATAATGAAAATTATAAAAGATGCAGCCAGTTGCATCCATCCAACCGCTTTGCCTGCGGTTCTAAGATTTGCGCCACACAGCAAAGTCAGCATTTTACTTTTTTTTTTTAGTTTTATTTTCTTTCTGCAGCAAGACCGAACGTCCCACTACTTGAGCGTCACAATTGAGAATGAAGATGTGTTTGAAATGTAAAGAGTAGCCCAGAAGATCTATCGATTAATCGACACTTAGTGTTAATCGGCGGTTTTTTAAGTATATATTTTCGTTTGGGCTTTGGAAATAATACCATATGTTAGGAAAATATACTTACTGTCAAATTGGTATTATAGTCTGTGGTTCTTTTTAATCTGGAAAACACACCTCGGTAACGAACTCTCGCATAGTTGCCAAGCGGAGATTAAACAAGCTTGTTGGTTCTTTTTTAATGAAACTGGTTCTTTTTTCATTCATTTCATAATATTTCAAGGGGCAACCATTTAACAATAATAGAAAGATACAGTAAATAATATATATTATTTTGTTGTTGAAATGCGTTTCACTTGCGCAAATAGGTGCCCAAATATTGGTCGCACATGCCACAGTAGTGATTGGTGTTCATGCAACTCGATATACAGTAGGGCAGGCAAACGCAGCAGTAAAGTCTAGAGAAATGAAAAGTGAGTATCCTAGTAGTAGTGTCATCAAGAGTATTAGGGTGGCTCTAAATGAAATTCACGTTATGTTATTATTTTCTTTATAAATAAACTATTTTTTGGCTCACCCTAATCAATCTAAATAGCCGTTATAATTTCCTAACCATGCATAGGCAACGGCAATGCAGTCATTGCTATAAAATTTTATCTTTTGAATCATAGAATTAAAAATTTGGAGCCACCCTAACAGTTATTTCATATCATTATCTATGGGTGCCGTTACGGCGCGATTACTCACTGAAACACACAGAGCAGCAGCGCGATGAGGTGGGTGCGTGAATTGGGCCTGTAGGAGACGCGGGTGCGTGTATAGTTGTGGCAGTAGGGGCACTGCACATCCTGAGGATCGGGACCGTATGGTGAAGATGGCACCACAATTACCGTATGATGTGTTGTTGTTGTTGTGGGAGCTGGTGTAGGCGCAGGACCAGTTGTCTGTGCGGGCGTGGCTGTTGCCTGATCATAAGTGGGCGGTGCCGGTGTCGCCTGCAGTAGTTGTTGCTGCTCCGGTTCATGCACCTCCTTGGACATCTCGAGCGGAGTACTGGGGTAAACGCGTTCCATATTTGGCAACTGTTTTTTTGTGGTAACTGAACTATGACGCGCACTCTGCACTCGACAACTCAATGCGAAATAGCCATGAAAAATAAAACAAATATAAGGCAACCCAAAACGTAACGAAAAACGCGCTGTTATCAGTGAAAGCCGTTTACGCAGCTCTGTGGTAGGTTTCTGGCTTTTTCGTTGTTGTTGTTGCAGTTGCTGCTTCTTCTTCTTCAAGCAAAAGCTTTTCGCTGATTGCGCGCATTGTTTGTTTACCTTATGGGAAAAGCTTGTCAATGAGCAATTCATAAGAAGAAGAAGAAATACTCGCATTGTTGTTGCATTTATTGTTTACGTTTATTGACATTAATCGCTGCTATAAACGCCAATAAATTTGTTGCAGTTGCCACAGAAGTGGTTCGCATTCATGCAGCCGGCAGCACAGTAGGGCAAACAGGCAAAGCACCAAAAGCTTTATTTGGATATATGTAAAAAGAACAAACATGCTGATAAGATATCTCCGAGTCAGATAAATAACAAGAATCAAGATCTTACCCCAATAGACAAAGCAACGCCGCCACACAATGGGTACGTCCACTGGGCGTATGTTCGATCCGAGTCAGTTTCTGTATGTGACAATGCGGGCAAGTGATAAAACATGGATCTGGTCCCACTGTTAACGCCGGTTGTTCTGCAAGGTCAAGTAAGGATAAAGCGGATAAAGCGGATAAAGTCGCATTGTGAACTTACGTTGTATGATTACCACTTGTGTGGCAGTTGCTGGCATCATGTGTACACGTGTGGCCTGCTCATAGCTGGGCGGTTGAGGTGGGTGGTGTGGGGGTTGGGGGGCATGTTGCACATAGCTGCTGCCAACAATAACCACCCGCTCTCCAGCTGCTCTCATGTGTTGCTTGTGCATATTCTAGTTTATCCGCACACAGGTCTGATACTAGCAAGCTTTGTACACGTACTCAAGGTGGCGAAGTGCGCAGCTTCGCAACAATGTTGCCAGCGCGCATGTTGCTGCAACATGCCAGCGAAAAGAGCTTTTGTTGCCAGCACACGACTTACAGAAAGTTCATATTTCGCTGGGAATAGCACAAGATTAAAGAAATGTATTGAAAAATAATATAGTATATAAATAAACCGATAAAGCAACAGACTTGTATTCTATACTATATACATATATTATATTTTATTTTATTTATTGTATTAAGTATATTAATCGAAATGATAAGACTTGCTCACTTAGGTTGCGTCATTAAAATTTTAAAAATTCTTTATTATATTTCATCTTATATAATTACAGATTTGCCATATTGTTGATAAAGTTGCTTGAAATATAATTGTATTTGAAACTCTGGGTATTTCAGTTTTGAAAGGAGCCCACAAAGGCGTTGCAACGTCCGCACCTGTGCATGGCAGTCTGGCACGAGTCCACACAGTACGGCACGCAGAAGCAGCAGAAGCACCTACGATCGAGAGTATATATTTACATCAATATATTTTGATGTACTCCTACTCACCCCATCAGACACATGAGCAGCGCCATCAGATGCGTCTTGCTGTTCGCCTCGTAGATAACCGTGGTCATGTGGCGTTCGTGGCACGAAGGACACGTTGCCATCGTCGGAGTCGGACCCAGCACATTCACAACTGCAGCTGAGGTGATAGTGCAATAATTTTGTAACTAATACAGTAACTTCTCTAATCAAACACTTACTCTGCGCAGGTACTGGCATTGGCTGTGGTTGTGGCACCACAGGGGGCGTCATAAAGTGCGTATTGGCATTGGCTCTATGATCGCCATAACTTGGCGGTGGTTCGGGTGAGTAGGGATACTTGGAATCCATTGCGCTTAGGGACTGGTCTGTTGGAGACTAAAACATGCACTGAGCAAGAGTTCAGCAAGTGGCGTTAATTTTAGAGCCGCAGTTGACTTCACTGAGTCGACGGAGAGCAAAAAAGCTACTGATAAGGCCAAAGATTTATCATCAGTATTTGTGCTTGTGCTTGAGCAAGCATACTTTGCTATATGCATTCCCTAAGGACAGAGCCAATACACATATACAAGTGCATATAAGTATGTACAATAGAAATTCTATATGTTTATATATACACGCCTAATCAGCAAATTACCATAGGCGAGTTTTTTTGCCCTGATGAGTAATGGCATAGGGCTTGGATATGCTCAATAGGAGCCCTTAAAAGGTCACTCATAATATGCAATAAAGAGAGTAATATTCATAATTAAACTAATTACAAGAGTTCACATTATGAAAGACATTTGTCACATTTATTTCATTTAGAAAACATTTCAATATTTCGAATAACATTATCAGCGTTGATAGGTACCGATGTAACTGTTGCAAGAGGGGCAAGTATGATCGATATTCCGAGTACAATCTGAGCAGTACACGCAGGCGGCACAGGGCCACAAGCTAAGGGTGTAAATATATTAAAATAATATTATTGATATATTGATATCAATGCCTACCAAGTCAAACAGAGCAACAGCGCTATAATATGTGTCCTGTTTGTGGCCTTTGGCTCCGTTGTGGTCAGCACCTCCATGTGGCATTGACCACAGGTAACCCTAGTTGGTTCAGGACCCAGCGACATTTCGGTAAAATCCTTTTACTTCTTTAGCGATCTGGCGTCTAACACGTCTCCCTATCCAAGCTCAACTGTAATTAATATTATACTTGCGTATTTAATATACAAACTGCCAAACCCGCATTGTGGATTAAAAGAGTTTAAAAATAACTCAAGTTAGGTACATTTATAAAGTATATAGTACTTGATATTATTGAGTATATTAGTAACATTTTTCTTTACACTTTCTTCAATAAAACTTTACTTTTCTTAGATCATAAGCGAATGTTAGGAATGTGAATTAGTTATAAATTTAAACTCTTGTGTTTATTTTCTATAAAAAGTGTACATTGATTATAATAATATATTGTATAGTACTCGAGATAAACAATTGTATTCACTCTAGTATTTCCTTTCTTTTAATGAGATTCAATATTTTTAATTTATCATCGTATGAAACATGGCATAATCGTAAAATAAGATATAAAGGACAATTCCAACTAAACTTTTGCTGTGGAACTAAAACTAAAGCCAACAAATTTAAGATAAATAATTAACAGCAAATATTACCCAGAACAATGCTAAAATTACAGCAGTTTTTTCTGACTGTGCATAAGCAAAAGATATTCATAATTTAATCGTTTTAGCATACATATAACATTAGAAATTGTTTAGTTTTTTTTACTGTATTCGCACAAATGTTTATCTCATGCCACACTTGCTGTTAGTTCAAGGTCATGTGGCAATGATATCATCAAAGAAATATTTCCGCTTCGGCTTTTGTTTATACTTTTCAACACTGAATTGATATTTTGCAACACTGCATAGTGAAGGAGAGTTAGAGTTGCATATGTAAGCATTTAAAGCTAACTCGTAGCCATCTTTAGTTGTTGAAGGTACCCACAAAGGCGCCGCAGCTGGGGCAAGTATGCATGGCGCTCTGGCAGGAATCCACGCAGTACGGAATGCAGCAGCAACAGATGCCACTGCAACGAATACACACACACACACATATATAGTATATAGTAGATACTCTTATCTGCATGTATCTGATGGATACGTACCCCACGAGGCAGATAGCCAGCGCTATTAGATGCGTCTTGGTGCTGGCTTCGTGCTTCACCACGGTCACTTGGCGCGTGTGGCATGAGGGGCAGGTGGCCATTGTGGGCATTCTACCCAAACAGTTTTGTGCAGGATCTGTGAAATTAATTACCAATAGTAATAGTAATAATACGTATGTAAGAGTCGACTCACTTTGCACATAAACTTGCGGCTGTTGCACGTTAATTACCGCCGCTTGTGGCAAGTTGTCGATGGGTATCATCGATGGCGCACCCAAATCGTTGTACTGGGGTGGTGCCTCAGGAGCCATAGGTGGATATAGATTTGATTTCGATTCCATAGCGGACAACTGTTGCTGCTACGTCACACTACACTATGCTACGGTTGCTTTCCACACAATTTTCCGGAACTTGCGTCTTATCCGTTTGCAGCACAACACGAAACTGACGAGCGTGCGAGTAATTCCACTTGGCTGATGCCAGTCGGCCATTACCACACACATACACACTATATGAACATAGATACATATTTGCTGTGTGTATAGAGGCACGTAGTATGGTGGCAAGTGTATGGGTGCAGGGCGTGGTGGGGGCAGTCGGCATCCCACTTGTGGCTCTACTCGGCCTCTTCTCGATTTCCAACTGTTGCAGGGCGAAGCAAATCTGCAGAGTAAGATAAATTGCGCAGTCAGTTTCACTTTGCTAAAACACAAGAGCAAAGCTAAAAATGTGTGGCATAATAACTATAAGCGAATTAAGTTTGTTAGCGCTAATTGCTTGACCTTTGACGTAGGCAAGACAAGCCCCTCCCTCGGGGCGAACTACTTAGCCCACTCCCTTGGGAATGCCCCTACTATACGTCCGCACACTCTCCCAATTACTGGCTGCAATTATCTCACCTATTCATATGAACCGTACTGTAGCGTAACGAAACTTTTGTCAAATCCAGAATTCCCCCCAATTGTGTTTATTTAATTCTCGCATTCATTTTTACAACTTTTCCAATTAAAAATGTAATTCAACTCAGAGATAAGGCTGCAAGTGAGGGGATTCACTGCTGCACCGAATTTCCCAGAAACTGATTGCAGCTACCGCAGTAGTGCTCCATGGTGCCGCAACTCTTCAGGAGGTAGGGCATGGGGAGCAGGCACCAGAGTCTGCAAAAGACATGACTGTACTTGGGTTGCTATTTAACTGTGCTTGACTCACCCGGTTAGGCAGAGTAGCATAGCAAAAAGGTGGGTGCTGCGTGTCGCACGTAGTTCCACGCGCGTCTGCATCACCTGGCGACAATTGGGGCAGCACATACGCTGCGGCTCCTGTCCGAGTATATATGGGGCGCCTGTAATTGTTGGACACTACTGTAGGTTGTCTTTCTTTCGAAAATAATAATTATATAAATTAAATTAAGTGTAAACATTGAAGAATTATGATTTGGAGCTGCCACTTTCATTGGTGCTTGTTGCCTTTTCAATTACCCAGGTGGCAACCCTGCCTTGGCTTACCATTCGCATTGAGCAGCATAACCGCTGGTGCTGGCGGCGCAGTCATCAGTGTTGGCGCTGTCATCATCAGTGCTGGCGCTTGCGCCGGCGTTGCCACATAGGTGTAATTCAGCTCCTTGAGATCCGTTTCCATGTTGAGGCACTCAGTTGAACTACAATATGCGGCCTTTTATAGCCGAAAATAAAGTCAATTTGCTGCAAGTTCTTTTATTGTTACATTTATTAAACACTCGACATAAAAAATAATTGCATCAGAAAAGTATTACACTTAGTGAGGTATATGCGAATTAAATATGGTATTCAATCATATTAAGTAGAAGCTGACAGAAGCACAACAACAACGGCAACGGGGGGATGGAGCAGTGTCCACAACGCTATATCATGATTATAGCCTGTACTGTACTCAAATGGTTAGGATGGGGGGTTGGGGTTGGCTGTTGCTGGCCAGTGTGACCGTGGTGGCCTCAGCGCTCGTAGCTGCCCACATAGGCCTTGCAGCTGGGGCAGTAGTGCTCGGTGTTGCGTGCACAGTCCGTGCAGTACAAGCAGCAGGCACAGGGCCAGCAGCTGCAACGGGACTCCGAATAGCAATTAGAAATTAATTAGATTGACTTATGATACTCACACAAAGAGACACAAGATCAAGGCTATTATGTGCGTCTTGGTGGTGGCCTTGGGCTCCGTGTGCGTGGTCACCTGTTGGCGGCAGTTGGGGCACACCACATTGCTGGGGTTCGGGCCGAGGGGCGTGGACATTTTAGCTGTCAAATATAACAAACATGGGAAACGGGCATTATCGATTGACCTTGACTGCGCTTTGCATGCATTCAATCAGCGCAATGCGATCTAAAAAAAAGCCACTCGCTTGTTCCCTTTGTTAATTGTGGCTGCAGTTACGTTTTTTATAGAATGCGCAGTAATTGCTTGGCATGTGGCAAGCAAATTAATTCCAATAATAATCTCAATAACCCTGCCACTTAGCCGGCACCTATGACATCATCATCTTCATTATCAACATCAACTCGGATGGACGCTTGTCTCGCTCAGTGATGTCAGTGAGTGTTGTTGTTGTTGCTGTTGTCTGCCACATGGCGATGTCGTCATTCAGGCATTCAAGAATTCATGCCTCAAATTTCGCACCAGACAAATGCCAAAAGGTCTCAAATGGTGCCTACAGTGGCGACCTCTAAGCCCCTACAGCAACAACTAATAACTAGAGTGTTTGTATGTAGTTGATTATGCATGACAGGAGTGTCCAGACACACAGATACACACACACACACACTCACACACTCTGACCCGATTACAATGTGTAAACTGGGCGCGTGTCATTACCCCTTCCTCAACTGGCGCCCTTTGCAAATAATGCTAATGTGAGTGTCAGTAGTTCCTTGCCTGCTTTTAGGCGTTGTCTTCGCTGACACACACACACGCACACTCACGCACCCTCACATAAATCCAGATAATTAACGACTCTTTCGTAGTGAGTGAGCACTTAATTATAATTCCAACTGATATGAGCATAATGTGTATGGTTAGTAATCAGATTTCTCTGACTGACTATAACTATCAAAATTACTCAAAAAGGATTCATGAATAGATTCATTTGTATTCAAGGTGTTCATTAGGTCTTGCACCGATTGACAACTTATTTAACGCCCCAATTGATAACACTTTAGCACACGCACACAATAATTTCTCTCAGTGAAGCGACCACAGTTGACCACAATCGAATCTAAATAAAGATTTTATGACATTTTGCAGCTCTCAGTTCTTATCGTGTTCTCAGCAAACTAAAAATTCTTAGCATCTTACTTTATATTGAGAATGTCAAACATATTTATTTTTTATTACTGCACTCTACAATTTGCATACCAAAGTTCTTCGGCAAGTGATTCATACTAAGTGTGTGGTACTCACATATTTTCGTTATCCAAACAAACGGAAATATAGGAATCTTTCTTGTAAACAGCAAAATGTGCCGACGCGACTTGTTGCGTGTTCCGTAAGCGAAAACGTTGTGAATTTCGCAACGCAGATAAACTCAAGAGGAAACCGATTCTTGCCATGCTTGCCACCGAACGTGGCACAGTGGGACCACTGTTATATACAAAGTGCTGAATTAATTAACATTGACTTTACATTAGAGGTGGAGAACTATCGATGGTTTGAGAAAAACAATCGCTCGCTATCGATGCCGCCGACTATCGATAGTTCTCCACCTCTACTTTACATTTTAATTTCGGTTACGATTCAAAATTTTTATGGCCTTTTTTTATGGGGGATTATTATAGTCAACATTGCAGTAAGGATATTCCAAAGGACTTGGAGTATCGAAAATCGGAATGAACATTACTTGGGGCTTCTAGTAATCATTTATGGCGTTAAATATTTTCTATGTGTCTCCAATTTAATTTGGGCATGACAGGTTTAAGTCTTAGATTGAAAACATAGCAGTAATTTTTAATTATATTTTAAAAAACCCTAAGCTTATTTATGATAGTTTGTATATTTTTCATTTCATCCATTTAAATAGTTTTCATGTGTTTTTGCCAAGTGTGCGCTAGGCAACTCCGCAACATCAACCCCGGCGCAACAAAGAGCACTGCTTGGCAACATGTTGCTGCAACATGTTGAATTGCAAGGCGGCAAAGGCGAGTTAAAACTATGTATATTCATATTATGTTGTTGACCAATTGGCATTTATTTTGTTTTGGATAATATACATATCTATATGTAATCTGTTTAGAAAAACTTGATCCACTGTTTACAGCGAATATTTCATTGTTTGCCTGATTTGTTTACAGTGGCGAGAGTAGAATATATAGAGAGCTCAATTCAATTGAACTGCAACTTGATGCTTGACAAACTTAAGTACGAGCACATACATATATAACGGTTTCATATTCTGTTGTGTTTGCATATTAAGTGTTGGTGTGTGTGTGTGTGCAAGAGTCCGTGACTGTTTTGCTTTGTAGATATTAAATTTTATCGTCGACGCTCAGCAGCTGCTGACAACGGAATTGCAGTTGGGGCAGAATTGGCTGGTCTTGTAGCCCCAGTTGCAGCAGCATGGCAAACAGACGCACGGCCAGCAGCTGAGGGGTGAGAAACAATTGCGGGCACTTCATTAGTAACGCTCCATTTTTCCTCTCTACTTTATATACTTACAAGAGGAGACAGAGTAGTCCCGCCAGGCAATAGGTTGTGCAAGAGGCATGGTACTTCGTGCGCACGCCGCGCATATGCTTATGACACTTGGGGCACGTGTTGCTAGCTCCATCGACGATTACGGTGGTCTGCACCACGGTGGCGGGCTGTGGTGCTGGAGCTGGATAAAGTGGCGCTGCATAGACTGGCGCACTGTGCACCATTTCGGTTGGCGGTGGTGCGCTTGGCGGTGCTGCATTCCAGTTAGCGTGGTCCGAGTATGCCGGAGGCTCAGGGGACAATTTGCTGTAATCCATGGCTGCAAGAATACAATTTAACACAATATTTTAGCCACTAGAATATCACAACGAGAAATGGCAACACGTTTTTTTATGCCGACAGGGAAAGTCCCGTTGTAACACAAAGCAAAAGAATGTGATAAAAAAAATTAGTTTTTGTTGGAATTTTAACGTAACTCGTGTGTCCATACAAATATGTATGTATAAGTGTATATGTATATACTATATATATTTATTACTCATTACTAACATTCACTTCTTTTTATCAGTTTCAGCAAAATATAGCAAACGAAATTAAAATTCGACACAGCCGGCTTCTTCGACTGGAAACAAAAACTAAACTGAACGCGCAGCAAAGAATGAGAAGAAGACGAAGCAGAGGAACAAGCTGCCAGATATATATCAGTCAAGTGCGAGCGAGCTGACTATATGAGATAAACTTTTGGACAATGGACAAAAGGGAATGCAGAAAGGAGCAGTGAGAACGGAAGAAAATAAGTGCGTATTTAAACATTTTTATGTTTTTTAAATTTAATAGTAATTATATAAATTTAACACATTAAATGCAGACAAAAGACAATACAATACAATAACAAACTATTTGAATCTTAGCCGGTTTCGCTATCTGGCAACGCTGTGCTCGCTTTATTTACCATTGCGAGCAACAACAACTGCATAGGGCTTGTTCGGCTTGCGCACATGTAAAAGCTCACGTGCGCATCACACCTCTACGAGCAGGTTGCAAGCGAACAGTCTCAGCGAAGACACGAACCATTTAAGTTTGTTTTCAGCTTAGCATGCAAAAGTATGCTACAGTTTAATAAAATGTAAGTTTGAATTCGTCAATTATTGAGTAAATTATTTGACTAATAACTTTTTAGCAGTTAAACTTTGTTTTAATTTATTTAATTAAACAAATCGCAGTTATTTATACTGTTATATGCATTTATGACTTATTTTTATTGCTCTTGCACATTCTGTGCATTATTGACTGTGGGTACCAAGCAAATAAAAGTTTAGCATTTCGAAGGTAACGATAAGATTTTATTGTTTTCTTTTACTACTTATCAGCTAAACTGATTGGCTGATAAGAGTTGGGGCACATGACATTGTAATTCGTAATAAATTAGTGGTTATCATAGAGTTAACTGACTTTAAAATATGTAATTACTATTTAAATTAGGGCTTGCGACTGCCAATGAATGCGTTGCAGACGGGACAATAGTGATTGGAAGACTTGCACGAGTCCATGCAGTAGGGCACACACACGCAAGGCCAGCAGCTGTAAAGGAACAGATTAGAGATTAGATTACTCAGATATAACTGATAGGCCTTTTCCTATTAATTTCGGTGATGATTGAATTGTTTTATGCTCTTTTATTGAGGTTTCTGCGAATGACTTAATGAATGACGAATGACTGCGAACTATCGTCTACAATTGATTCAATGTTGATTCCACTTACCCCACCAGGCATAGAGCCAAGGCAAAGGCGTGTGTCCGCCCAGTGGCTACGGTGTCAATCTTCGTCACCACATCCGACTGACAGGCGGGACAACGCACAAATGTGGGATCCTTGCCAACGGGCACGTTGTACACTACGGGTGTGCTGTGTATCACCACACACGCTCCAGGTGCCGGCGCAGGTACTGGTCGTCCATAGGGCTGTTGCATTGGTGGATACATTGGTGGCTGTGTGGGTCCTCCCGGATACGGCTGATAGGTCTGTGCGGGCGCATAACTAGGCTGTGCCTGCACCACTGGCTCTGCTGCTCTTTGTGGCAATGCCTGCTCCTGGGGCAGTGGCTGCTCTGTGTAAACTGGTGGTTCCTGCTTTTCCATGTCCTGCTTTTCCATGTTGACAAGTGACTAATCTAACGAACTATACTACTAGTTGGTCTGCTGTCGAATAAGCAACTGAGGCCAAAGAGTTAGCTCAACGCTGATAAATGCCACGCCCCGCCCCATAAATGGCTGTTAAACAGAACTCTTATCACTGTTATCACTTATCTATTGGCCATTGAGCACCTGTACGCGATTAGCTGCAGCTAACATCGCCAAATTGGGGGATTTTTTTTAGACGATTTAGGGTTCTTTTGGTACTTTTGAGTACTGTGGAAATTTCGCAATTTTTTGTAATTTTTTTGGCTTAAATAAAATACATTTTTCAAGAAAGAATTTATGAAAAAATGCTACGAATATTAATCATAATAATTGATTAAATTCTTGGCTTTCAAAATTTACTTGAATTGAAAAATGTATCTAAAATATGAATGCAAGTAATAAGAATATCCATAGTTTATTTTTTAAAGTTTTAAAAAAGTAGAAAACAAATAAATGTAGTATAAAAAATTTAAATAAATTTAAACTGTTTGCTAAACATATTACTTAAAGAGTTCCCACAGTAGGGAGAACAGAAAGAGAGATTATAACTCCATTCACAAAACATTTTTCTCTGTAATATCTGACATAATTGTAGTTTAATTTAAAGTCAAAAGAGTAATTTAATAGTACAATTAATTAAACACAATATGTTGTACAATTAGTGACACTCTTTATTAAAGTATTCAACATTCTCTAGAGTACTTTTTCAGCCCTTGCCAACTTATTGTTATCGATATTTTATCGGCTTGGAATTCGTTGTTGTGGTATTCATTTTTCAGCATCTTTTGGAGACAATCAGAGTCTGCATTTTTAATAAAAAATCATAAATTTTTTCTTTATATAATAACAATTTATTTGCGCAGTCTATAACAGATTTCTTGATCAGCTAAAAAGCGTATAAAATGTGTGGTAGTTCCCACACTCTCTGCAGACAATGCTTACTTTGCGTCGAGCGCACTCGACTGTTATACACATATAGTATTCAATTCGTAAGCTTTATTTTTAAGCGTAGACTAAGTGATAAATATACAGTTCGAACTTATGAGTTAAGCAGTTGGTTTTAGTTCTCGTAGGTGCCAATGTAGGTGCCGCAGTTGGGGCAGGTGTGCTCGGCGTTCATGCAGGAGTCCATGCAGTAGGGCACACAGACACAAGGCCAACAGCTGCAAGAGAAGAAACAGTTAGTAAACGACTAGAGAAGAGATAAGAAGAACAGAAGAAAGTGCCTCAAGTGGCTGCATGACTAACTGCAGGCGAGTCACTTGTTTAGCTCAGTGCTAAAAACAGACATGAGTCACACCCGACTGGCACTTGCTATACACATTGTAGTACTTACAGGAATAGGCACAGGACTAGCGCCCAGCAGTGTGTGCGTCCCGTGGGAGTTCTCTTCACATTCGTCAGGACATCCGCGTGACACGAGGGGCACTGCACACGCGATGGCTCACTGCCAATGGGCACCACATTCGTGGTGGTCGTGGTCTGTATGATCACAGGCGTTGGGCCTGGCTGATAGGTCTGTGCCGGTGTATATCCCTGGTTACTCATGGTGGATCGGATAGGAGTAGTTTGTCGTCTGTGCGCTGTGAATGCGAACCTTATACTGAGCAGCCAATGCTGTTGACAGTTTGATATGTTAGCCCGTTATCTAACCTAGGTGTGGCCATAAATGATAAGCGCTAATTACACTGTAACAAATGAAGTACTCTGCAGTTGACTTGTGATAATATTCGGACTTTAACGAGCATATACTAAAGCAGCTTATATTTGAGTTTGTGGTATTTACAAATTGCTTTAAGTTAGCTTAAAAGTCAGTTAATGTTTCATTAAATTTTTTAAGGTGTAGCCAAACATTTTAACAAATTTTTGTTTAAATTGGTTCAACAATCATGTGCCCATATCTTACACTGAGCCAAATGTTTCCTAGAAATCAACTTGACTCATTTGAAGATATTTTACTGCCAAACTAAGGAATCTACAGTTTAGATAATGTGAGCTTTTAACAGTGTTAGTAGCATGTTGATTAACTCTTATCTATGAGATAAAAACTTGTGAATGACAAGCTGTAACTAATTAGTCAATATATATCTTTTAGCCAGCGCAATAGAGCGCTACAGTCGAGCACACTTGCCACGTGCGTAGGTTCGACTTCTGTCTAGTGTTTACATGCGTTGCTGATAGTACAGACATATAGACATTGTTTATTGTTTTTATAGGGCTTGTTGTACACCATAAATAGAGATGATTCATCCTGAAGTATAGCTCTATATAAACTGTACACACTTTTCGCATTTGTGTTGACATTTATGACTGGCATTGAGTCATTTGGCACTTGCCATTTCAATATATAGTGATAAGACTAGGAAAAATCTAGGGAAATCACAAGCGACAAGTGGGCATACAACGAAATATAATAATAACTATGCTTTAGGCTTTGGAGTATCTCAGCTGATTGGCAGATAGTTTCAAGAGTTGAGTGTCGACTAGACAGTGTGTTGGTTTTAAAGTTAAGAAATGCAGTAGTAGATGAGCAGATAAGAAGTAAATTCAAAGCAAAATTGACAGTAGATAATGGCTAAATAGACTAGAGTATAAGAGTAGAGTTTAAACAGCTAAACGCAAGGCTTTATAGTATTATTTAGAAAATATAAAAATTTGCAAATATTAAAGCAGATTTTATTAGTTCTTATTCACAAGAGTAGCTTTAGTTTTAAGCCATGCCAGCAGCGGTCAATATAAAGTAGATGCTCAGTTTCAACTTGTTTACATATCAGCCAAATTCAGTTGATAGCCATAAGTGGGCGTGGTATACTCCTCTGAGTATGTATGTTTATCAGATGAGCTTCAAAAGAGGAGAGGAAAGAAGCAACGTCTAGCTAACTAATCATTCATCATGAAAGCATTGTACTTTCCACTCTATGTGCCCAAAATAATACTGTGTATAAAACAGTATAGTCTAGTTCCAAAAATTCCCTTTAAATGAATGCCACACTTACTGTCAGTGTTGTCATACTGATCATCATCATTTAGTTGTTTTTAATAGCCAGAAGATCAGCTTACAGAGCGTAAAATATATAGCAATGTCTAGTTATCTATTTCATACATATATCTACATTAAGTTCCTTTAAGAAAAACAGATTTTAAATGTACTAAAAGTATTGTTCTATAACCGCTCTACATACCCGTAAGAATATGGTATATAATACAGTTCAATCTACTTATAGAAATTCCCTTTGTCATACTGATCATATTGGCATTTAGTTGTTTTCAAAACAATCGCCAAAAAAGGTTTTCCACCTGTTCTACTTACTAAATGAGAACAGACTTCGTAGTCGTAATAATTTACTCGATATAATAGTATGTTATATTAATGCATATTTACAGTTCGCTTTTAATTGGCTTAATCAAAACAATCAATTTGTCAGTGTAGTGTGAGGCTAATGTACGCAGATACATAGATAAAGATATATACATATATATGTGTGTGTGTATCTTGTCGGTATCAGGTCAGTTTTCGTAGGTGCCTATGTAGGAGCTGCAGTTGGGGCAATAATGGTTGGCATTCTGACACGAGTCCATGCAGTACGGCAGACAGACACAAGGCCAGCAGCTGTGAAAGAGAGAGTGAAACATACAGAGAATGAGAGTGAGGCATATAGACATATAGTATAAATATACGATTAATGTTTGGCTATAACTGAGCTGTTATGGCTATAGCGTTATTACCACTATTATGCGGCTAGCTTTTCCATTGAAATTTGATATTGGGTTGAACACAAATGTGCTTCGCGTTTTCTGTTTTTTGTTGTCTTATCTAACCTCAGCTGAGATAACAAACACACACACACACACACGCGATAAGGGGCTCTGTTATGTACCACATTTTGAGCAATTGTCAACTGATTCACTTACACAAAGAGACAGAGTATCAAGGCCCAGCAGTGTGTGCGTCCGGATGGAGTGCTCTTTACGCTAGTCACCACCTCGGCGTGGCAGGAGGGGCAGCGTATGCGGGTGGGTCCACTGCCAATGGGCACCAGATTCGATGTGGTCGTTGTCTGTATGATGACGGTAGACTGTTGAGGCTGTGGCGGCATTGGTGGGTACAGTGGAGGCTGTGTGGGTCCAGCCGGATACGGCTGATAGGTCTGTGCAGGAGTGTAGCCAGGCTGTGGCTGCGGCATCTCAGTGTATGGTGGTGGCTGTTGCTTCTCCATTGTATCTGTATCTCTCTCCTTATGTGTATCACGTTCTCTTTTCGGTTGTTTCAGCTGCGTGACAAGCTCAACTGTTCGGCTTGAGGGCTCTCGCTCAACTGAAGTGGACGAGAAACTTGGTTAACGACTATACGGCTATAGGCCATACGGTTAATACGATTACCGCTGCCGAGTAGCCGAGTGGCTATAGCTATTGTAGGCTTTTGGGGCCCATATCTTATCAGTCATTGGGGTTTAGTGCTTGTGATTAGACTGACAAACACATTTTGCCACAATTTGTTGGACCATCGGAGCTTAGTTTTTGGCATTGCAACTCACTTGTTTCCGTTTCTCGCATATGTTTATATACAACTTAAAATGTTCATCAAAATATGTGCATATACGCATATATGTTTGTTATTTACATAGAGATCAGTGCAATTCACATGATTCATCGCACACTTGTGACGTCTATCGCATGCCTTGTGTGGAACATCGTTTGTTGCCCCCTTGGGCTGGGCTTGGAACTGTGTACGAGCATTTCATCACAGCTTTTCAGCTGAGCGATTTCGCTGGCTATACTATATGTATATACTTGCTGTAGTCGTATATGGAATGTCTGTCTATATGTACTTAAAACAACAGAGTCAAGTGCTTTGAGCAAAATGCGATTGACTGAGAGATAGTCTGCACTCAACACGGTGTTAAAACACATACAGTATACGCTCCTCACATAGAATTACTTTTTTAAAATAAATTCCCATTATTAAAGTTCTCAGTTAAATTTATGCCAATATTTATCTAATTTGAAATTTAAATTTGAAATTCGATAACTTCATAAGGCAAACTAACTTCTTGAAAATAGTGCAACACTGTTTGATCTGCAGTTATCGATAACTCGATATCGTCAATGCTGAAAAACAGTGACCGCCATATTGCCATGCTATACCCCACCCACGCAGCTGCTACAGGGTGTATATGTGGTACATTTATTGTTTACCTTTGAAGTTTGCAGCGTCATAGCTACTGACTGAAAAGCTCACTGATAAACTGCCACTTCAGCAGCGAGCTTTGCGAGCTTTCGCACTGCCCACCCACACCATAGCACAACGCAGCGAGCTTGTCATGCAAGCTTTCAAGTTCAAACGTTAACCGTTAACAGTTAGCAGCCATGAAAACAATGTTAGGCAAATAACAAATAATAACGGATATAACGATCGAAACAAAAGCAACAATCAACACAAGAAGCGCAGACAGAGTAAAGTTAAGTAAAGTTAAATGAAATAACGACAACTGGTTTTCAAATAAACTACACACACACGCACACACAGACAAACTCTTGACACTTGACAAACAAATTGTGGCCAATGTATTGCTTTCAATTGTACAATAAAATTATTTAACCTAAATTGTAACTAAATAAGAAAACGTTATAATAAAACACTTGCCACAACGCCTGGCGCACATCAGTTATCATCTATCAGTCGACATGAGCCGGCAACTGAGGTTCAGCGTGCAGTCGCCAGAGGGCGAAGAGTGCCACTCCGATCTCGTGGAAATCAATTTGAATCCCGGCCTGGGCCAGGCCAAACAGCATTCAGCGCAGGCACTCGATGAGCTGCTACAAGCCAGAACTACATCAACGCTGCCCCTGCATCGCGGATATCCGTATGGCTATGCGGAAGCGGATAACGAAGTGGATACGTATTTCTGCAAGAAATCCAATTCAACGGGTCAGCTGGCCGAGAAGGTGTCTCCACCGCCGCCCTCTGCCACGAACATCAGCTGCCTGCGTCAAATGTATTGCCCCGAGTGCCATGAACGTCTGCATGAGCAAGGTGTGCGGCTGGAGCGCCTGTTGCAGCTGTGGTAAGTACGGCTAGCTTTGTTTACCTTTACCCCTTTGGCACACTTACGTGTATGACGCTTTGATTTACTCATTTTGGGCGCACTTTAATTTACAGCGTTGCCACCTAGTTGATGTGGGTGCGAGCGCGCCAAAATGTTGAATTTGAATTAAGTGCATTTCAAACTTAAGTGTATTTCAAAGTGTAATTTAATATTTGGCCTTTATTTGTGTGTATTTCAAACTGTAATTTAATGTTTGGCCTTTATTTGTGAATATTTATTAATTTACGTTTATTTTGAATTTATCTTTACAGCTGCTTTGCTCTGTTGCCCCTATATCCCTGCTGCACGCGCCGCTCCAAAGCTGATTGCAAGGTCATTTGTGGCAAGTGCGGCTACTTGCTAGGCGCCTGGAAGCGACAATGATAAATGGCACACTAGTTTATTAAATTTATTTTTTTTGTTCGTATTTTGTGTTTGTTTAGCTTTAAGCAATAATTGACCTTGCTAATGCGTGGGTTAGCCACAAAAAAACCATCGTTTGTTTATTTATTTTGAAGATGCACAAAGCACACAGAGAGAGCGAGAGTGTGAAAGAGCGGCCACTCGCCACTCTACACTCTCCGCTCTCCGCTCTCTGCTGTAGTATTAGCACTCTTCCACTCTCTGAATATCCCGCTCCTACGCAAAACTTGTTAGCTCTGCTTGTCGCTGCCGGCAGTCGCAATGTCAAGCGCGTCGAATGTGTTGGATGATCTGGAGCTGCAGCCAGATAATGGCTCCGCTGCCACCTTGGAGCTGGATGTACTGGAGCAGGACATGAAGCCGCAGCTGCGCTTCTATAGCATCGGTCCCAGCAGCTACGAAGTGCTCTGTCCACTCTGCCAGCAACGCGCACGCACTGAAACGGTGCAAATGGCAGGAGCCTTTGGTCAACTGAGCTGCATCCTATCCCTGTTATCCTGGTAAGTGCGCAGTCACAGTCGTTCCACTCTAGTCTAAATTGCATTTCGTTTTACAGCTGCTTTCCCATCTTTACGCTGAGCTGCGTCTACTCCTGCCTGCAGAGTCGCCTCAAGAGCAAGCGTGTCTTCTGCAGCCGCTGCGGCGGACATCTGGGCTTCCACTGGCGTCCCATCTAGCGCTGCTCCAAAGTGTGTGTTATTTATTTATAAATGGAATTTCGTATGCGTCACATTCGCAAAGTTATGTTATACTATAAATATAATTTGCAGCACGCTCAGCTGTTGCCAAAAATCTATCTAATATTGTATTATACAGTATTCATTTTAATATGTACTC
The DNA here is from genome assembly GCA_035045005.1 of Liodrosophila aerea. Lineage (NCBI taxonomy): Eukaryota > Metazoa > Arthropoda > Insecta > Diptera > Drosophilidae > Liodrosophila > Liodrosophila aerea. Next base: position 392,297 of record JAWNNL010000652.1, read on the forward strand.
GGCTATAAGTGTGTGTGTATCCATCGACACCGCTTAAAAGTGGGTGTTCCTCCTCATGACAGCATTCTTTCTGCTGAGAGAGTTCGCTGGCTCTCTCTTGGTATTCTCTGCTCCAGAATTTTGTTTGTTTTAGCTGCGTGTGCTTCTCTCTGGCCTTTAGTCACTCTACGTCTGTCGTTGTCATCAAATGGCCAGCACTGAGAGTCTGGACGGCAGCGCCTCTGGGGAATACACAGGCATCTCAGCGGTGCCACAGGTGGGGCATTTGCCCACGGTGCCGCTGCAGTTCGTCTGCCCCGCCTGCCAGCAGTTGCAAACGAGTCACGTGGAAGAGGAGGCAGTCACCTACCTGCAGAAGATTACCTGCACCATCAACTGGCTGCTCTGCTGGTAACTATATATACTGATTGATCTCTATAAGTGATCACAGATCTCTCCCTTCGCTGCAACCTTAGCAACCCCATACGCTGGTCGGGCAGGCATGATGTGAATCATTACTGCAGCAATTGCGGCTGCTTCATTGGACGCCACATCTCGCTGAGCTGGTATAAGCGAGCCCTCTTCCGCATGCAGCGCTCCGAGGTGGAGGACAACAGCAATTGGCAGCGCTTCCGCAAGGTGGAGAAGGAGCAGCTGGATGAGAAGAAGCTGGGCAAGCAGCGTGCGGCCTTGGCACAGTAGTACGAGTACTTGTGATTCAATCAAGACAAATTTCAGCATAAAACGAATTGCAAATTAATACTTTAATTTCTTTAAATTTATATTTATATTTTATGTAATTGAAGCCGTGGTTTATTTTAATAAAAAGCTTTAAACAAGACTAAAGCAAGTGTTAAATAAAACGAATGGTCAATGTGCTTGTTACCCACAGGTAAAACATTGACGGAAAGGCTACAGTCGTCCGCAGTCGACAGAAGGAGACCCTTCAAACAGGCAGATAGACAGATAGTCAAGTTAAATGAATATATCGATTCAGCTCGTAGTCCTGATTAGCGTGTGCACAGGAAATTACAGAGTCTCCAACTGTCGTTGCTTACGACTACAGCTTTCCAGACTTTTTTACTTTTCTTTTTAGACCCTGTATTTTAAAAAAGTACAAAAGGGTCTATTAAGTTTGTGCAAATGACAATTGTGTGTAACAGGCAGAAGGAGGCGTGGCAGACCCCATAAAGTATATATATTCTTGATCAGGACGACGAGCTGAGTCGATCTAGCCATGTCCGTCTGTCTGTCTGTCTGTCTGTCCGTCTGTCTGTCTGTCTGTCTGTCCGTCTGTATGAACACCGAGATCTCGGAAACTATAAGAGCTAGAGACGTAATTTTTTTTGTTTGGTTCGTGTATTACATAGGCAGGCCAAGTTTATGTTTTTAATTTGATATCTCATCCCCCTCCCCCTCAAATTTGCAAAAATGTCCTTAGTATATACAGTTTTAGAGTCATTTTTTGCAGGATTAAAGCTTTAGGTGCTTTGCATGTTTGGTGCGAGTTGCAGCCCAATCGGATAATAAACACCGGAGATATTTCACAAACAATTTTCTGTACTGAGCATTTGGGAGGGGGAGGCGTATGCGGCCACTAGGGCGTATGCGTGATTTTTTATTGTGAGCATGAATTTCTGTATGAGTATTGGTTATTGTTTGTATTTGCGTGTATATTTGTATGTATAAGTGTATGTGTGTACGTATACACACATATGTTTATATGTATGTGCATGTGTATGTGAGTATATACTTATATGCAGCTGGTATTATCGACGCCCAAAGCAAATCAAAGTACAGGGTCACCTACTGTCGGTTGCGTCCGACTGTAGCTTTCCGAGTTTTTTACTTTTCTTTTTTACTTTTTTCATTTATAACTAATCATCTTCACTCTTTATTACAATACTTTTGCCTGTGATCTAGCATTTAAATAAAAAGCTTCGCGCAACATAAGCAGCTGAAAAGCTCAAGCTCGCTCAGAGCGTAGAGCTTTGACTCAAAACGTAAACAAAAGAGAGAACTCGAACCGGGTCTGCCAGCTGATTGCCTGCATTAGGAGAAACGCATTATCAGCAACCGGCAAAACACACTATACTACATACATAGATTACTAAGTACACACAAGTATTTGCACAGAAGGCACTTGTATTCCCCCATTACAGACAATCTGTTCAGTTTGTGCTAGGGTTTCATTAGAGGCAGTTATTGATTGTGCTCCCAGTTGGAATTTCACAAATGTATTTAATAGTGCTATTGCTATCCGTATCGCTGGTGCTGTTGGTGCAGTGCGTAAGGCGTCGCTACACCCACTGGCAGCGTGAGGGTGTGGCCGAGGAGCGGGCCAAGTTTCCATATGGTGTCTTGGATGGTGTGGTGAAACGCAAACGCGGCTTTGGTCTGGCCATCAGTGATGTATATCAACGGCATACGGCGAAAATTGTGGGTCTCTATATGTTCTATAAGCCAACGATCCTGGTGCGAGATGCGCATTTGGCTCGCCAGGTGATGACCAGTGACTTTGCCAGCTTCCATGATCGTGGCGTCTATGTGGATGAAAAGCATGATCCACTGTCGGCGAATCTATTTAATTTGCAAGGCGCCGCATGGCGCAATCTACGCAATAAGCTGACACCCTCCTTCTCCTCCGGCAAGATCAAAGGCATGTTTGCTGCCATCGATGATGTGGGTGATCGATTGGTTCAGCACTTGATGGGTGTGATTGAAAAGGCGCCTCATGATGAAATCGAAATGAAAGCAAAGCTCACAACCTACGCCATTGATATAATTGGTTCTGTGATCTTTGGCCTAGAGATCGATAGCTTCTCCAATCCGAATAATGAATTCCGTGCTGTGAGTGATACGCTACTCATCGAGGAGGGATTCCTGCTCAAATTGCATAACATGGCTTCATTTGTATTCCCACCGTAAGTCAATCAATGAATCTATTCATTTCAGTTATTCAATCGAACTTTCTTTCAGTCTGGCCAAGCTCATGAATCGCTTGGGTTATCAGAACAAAGTGTTGGGCCAATTACGCAATATTATGCAACGCACCATCGAGTTCCGGGAGCAGCATAATGTGATGCGCAAGGATCTGCTGCAGCTGCTCATACGACTGCGGAATACGGGCAAGATTGGCGATGAAGATGATGTAATCTGGGACATAGAAACCGCTCAGGAGGAACTCAAAGCCATGTCCATTGAGAAGATAGCGGCACAAGGGTTTCTCTTCTACATAGCTGGCTCGGAGACGACTGCAGCCACCTCAGCCTTCACACTCTATGAACTGGCCATGTACCCTGAGCTGCTCAAGGAGGCACGCGATGAGCTGGACGCAGTGATGGCCAAGCACAATCTGAAGCGAGGCGACCAGTTCACCTATGACTTTGTGCAGGATCTAAAGTTCTTGGAGCTATGCATTTTGGGTGAGTCTGTTAAGATACTCTCGAGTTAAAAGTATTCAAATCTGTTATTCCCAACAGAAACCATACGCAAGTATCCTGGCTTGCCCTTCCTCAATCGTGAGTGCACGCAGGACTTTGCCGTGCCCGACTCGGACTATACAATCAAGAAGGGCACGCCCATATTAATATCACTCTATGGCATACATCACGATGCCAATTACTTTCCCAATCCGGAGGACTATGATCCGCATCGCTTTGACGCGCATAATATGAACTATGATCAGACGGCGTATATGCCCTTTGGCGAGGGTCCCAGGCACTGCATAGGTAGGGGGATTATATAGCTGAAATTATAGGATATTAATATATGATTATTATTTTAGCTCTGCGCATGGGCAAGGTTAGCTCCAAGGTAGCTATAGCCAAGATCTTGGCCAACTTTGATCTACTGCCCAAGCCACGCCAGGAGATAGAGTTTCGCTTTGATCCAGCTCCTACCCTGGTGCCTGATGGTGGACTGAAACTGCGTCTAGCCAAGCGTACTTAAAAAAGCCAGGAAAGCTATAGTCGGCCGCAACTGACAGTTGGCGCCCCTGTACTTTGCTTTGTCTTTCGATAACAGCAGCAGCATATATATATATATATATTCTCTTATATGTACATACACACGTACACTTATACATACAAATATACGCGCAAATATAAAAAAGAACCAGTAACTCACACATGCATACATGCCCGCAATCAAATATCACGCATACGCCTTAGCGACTGTGGCTTTCTACAGGGTCTAAATAATGTTTTATTAATTACAGAATATTTGAAATAAACTTTATAGCTGGCAAGCAACTTAAATAGTCTAGTGGGCATATATAAACAAATTTACACATTGTAGCACGTTTCAAGGTTGCAAACTGCTTTGCGTTTCAAATTAAGAGTGGAAGCGAAGCTCTCTTACGACTATGACGTCATTAACTGGTTTGTAGCAGTCTTATCAACGCTAGACATGGCCCTAGACAACACTAGGCGTATGGAATACCCTGTATGATAATGTTTAGTGTGCAGTGTTTATATATTACAAATTAAATTAAATTCAATTGAAGTTAAGTACTAAAAGTATATTAAAATTCAGATTGTTAATTATGATAATCTATTGATAAGCTCAGCTGTTTCTATGCCCGTTATCAGTCTCATCAAACATTTCACCAGCAGCAGCCACATTTTGTATTTCACAAGTTGGCAAAAGTTTATTTTATTTTCCATAATTTCATACATCAATTTTCTATATTTTTATATTTTCTTCCATATTAGCCACAATCTGTTCTACTTCCCAAGTCAAGTCTTCAGTTGCCTGCAGGTGGTCCACATCCAAATAAAACTCAAATTCCGGCGCAAAGTGCTGTCTGTTTATCATATTTTGTATATATATTCTATATATATCTGCATAGATCGATCGCTGGCTGGCATTTCGTAATGGGTGACGTGCCGAAAAATGTTTCACATTCTGTTGGGCAAATAAACAAAAGGCAATTAGCTACTACTTCTGTTGCTGGATCTGGCTCTGGCTCTGGTTATGCTTGGCATGCCACAGAGAATAGCTCCAGTTGTTGTTGATGACATCATGAGAGAGACACACTCGCTCACACACACACAGTGGCTCTCTCAGTGTGTTGCTCTCATTCTCTTGACTGACCTGCGGCTCTGCCTGTCTCTGGCCTTTGGTTCGTTCAGTTACAATGGAGACGCAGACGCTGCAGCTCAAGTTGGTGCCCGCACAGACGGCGGAGGAACGTGCTCGCAATATTATTGCCAATATTGTGGTTGAGGATCATCATGCCGATCTGGTGCCCTTCATTGATGAGCATGTGGGTCAGCCGCTGGAGCAGATTAAGCTGGTGACACAGCTGGACAAGGCTGTGCCCGCAGCTGCGCCACGTTTGCGCTATTACACACCAGGTCCATCCACCTACAAGCTGCTCTGCCCGCTGTGCCGCGAGAGAAGCGAAGCGGCCGTCATGCGTGCCGCTGGCTGCAAGGATGCCAGCTGCTGCCTGAGTCTGTTGTCCTGGTGAGCAGTTGCTAGATCGTACATGTTTTTAGTGGTAGATTGGTGATGTTTCCCTCTTGTTCTGCAGCATCTTTCCCATCTTCTGGATCTGCTGCATTTGCACCTGGTGTGGCTGCAATCGCGAGTGGACCACCAAGGGCGTCTACTGCAATCGCTGTGGCGGCAAACTGGGCATTCAGAGCAAGTCCGATTAAGCCAATTAAAATAATTAAATTATTTATGTTATTTATTCTGTTTTTAATTCTATTACGCATTCTAAGTCAATTAAAGACGCGCCATGAAACCAAATATACGAATGCTAGGCATACACTGTGCCAAATTCCAAGTGATATGAGGTTAATTGTTGGAGAAATATTAACAGAAGAAATATCAACAGGCTGGAATGAACATAGTACTTGGCCACACTTTCACTTTAGGCACATAGGGATGGGCAGCACTTTTAGCCAGTTCGTTCTATGAGCGAACCAGTTGAAGTTCATGCAGAGGAGTTTCATTCATATGCAAAGGCAAATGATATCAAACTGATATTGTTAGTTTTTACTCGCAGTGCAATTGAGAGAGACTCGCTCTATTTCCCACACGCGTTCGCTCGCTTGCTCTCTCTCAACTCTCAGCTCTCTCAAACAGGTTGCTCCACTGGCGCTGGCCGCGTTTCGCTTTCAGTTCGGCCTCAGCAGCGCAGCAGCCATGACCACAACTGAGGAGCAGGCGGCGGCAGCGGCTGCCAAAGCTTTGGAGGCAGCACAGGCTAAGAAAGAGCGTAATATTTATAACAATTTTGCCACACCACTGGCTGGCACCTTTCTCAATTTGCCCAAGGAATCCGTCGTGCTGAAGTGCCCCGCCTGCGGCATTAAGGATAAGAGCGTGGTGCAGAATGATCTCAAGTGGTGGGCCAGTGAGATCAATCGTATTGTGGGTTGTCTATTCGTGTAGGTGGTGCAGTTGATGAATGATGAATCTTGGCTAATTATTATGCTCATTTTGCAGGAGCTTCTGCTGCTGCTGTTGCATGGACTACATCATACCCTGTAAGCAAACCGATCGCAGTCATTATTGTGGCAACTGTGGCTGCTATCTGGGGCGCAGCATGAAGCGACGTACGCCACTCAAAATTAAATAAAACACTTGGGAGTGGCAAGAGTAATTTATATTAATTAATTAAATGTCTTTTGTTGAATATTAAAAAAATATTACTTATTTTTACAAAACCAAAAAAATAAAAAAGTAAATCCGATTAAAATAAACGTATACAGAAAATTATTTGACATTATTTATTCTGATTTATTTTTTATTAATGCCATAAAATACTTGACAGTGTCAAGAGTAATTTAAAATAAAATAATCAAATGTCTTGAAATATTTAAAGCAAAATAAAATAATAATTACTCTTACAAAAAAAAAAAAAAAAAGGTACAGTAAAATCAACATAGTATTTATATACAGAAAATTATTTAACATTATATATTGTTATTAATTTTTGTTTAATCCAATTTTGTATCAGTAAATTGTAGTGCACAATTCTTTACCTAATTCATTTTCATTACTAAGAAATTAAAAATAAATAATTAATATAAAAATTTGTGTATCTAAACGCTTCCACACCCTCTCCTTTCTTTTGCTATGTTTTACACACATATTTGCATTTATACACACTCACAGACACACACACTCGTGTTCTACTTGACGCTCTCAAACTGTTTCTGTTCTGTGTTCTGTGAGTCTTCAGTCGCATCTCTCTCCAGTGCGAACGCTCAGTATCAATTGACCCACGATCGAAGGCACACGCCGACGCCGACGCACACTGAACAACATGGTTGAGGAAACCCAAGCAATTGCTGCACCATCCGCACTCTACTTTGCCGTTGGCCCCAATGCACGTGAGATCACCTGCCCCTACTGCCAGGTGCTGGCCAAGACGAGGCTGGTGCGCTCGTGGCTGCGCTGCTGCACCAAGCGTCATCACTGTGGCGCCTGTGGCGAGTATCTGGGTGTCTATCGAAGACCCCAACTTTGAGTTACAATGTGTGAGGAGGAGGAGGAGGCAATAAATATACAAGTGTTGATGTGATCCAAATGTTGCGTTTCAATTGAGAGAGTGGGGGAAGTGAGAGCATGCGAGAGACAACTTTTGAGCGAGAGTCTATTTTTGTTTCTCCCACTCACTCTCCACTTAGTCTCTCTCTGCTTTTCATGCTCTCTTTAGCTGCTGGGGCGTTGCTGTCTGTCAGTCCCACTCCAGACGCCGGAGCGCACACAACAACATGGCCGTAGACGAGGTGCCCGTGATTGCCATTAGCATATCGAGCAAGCCCCAAGTGGGCCATCTCCAGCCAGAGTCCACCATGGTCAACTGCCCCGCCTGTGAGCATTTCGAGATGAGTGTGGTGCAGCTGGAGACGGTCAGTTGTCTGCAGCGTCTGCTTAAGCTCAGCAGGCTATGGTAAGTAAGCTACTATCCCATCCTTGCATTACATTTCATCATCTCCTCCTCCACTCCACAGCAAAAGCTGGCGTGGACGCCAGGATATCAATCATTATTGCGCCCACTGTGGCTGCTTCATTGGACGTTATGTGCCCATCAACTGCTATGAGCGCTGCATCTCCAAGTCGGCACGCAAACAGGCAGCCGTGGATGAGATGCGCCTGAAGACCAAGCCCAAGGATTGCGCTGTGCGTGCCCAGCACTCGAGGGAACGTGTGCTGGCCAACCGAGCAGAGAAACGGGCCAAACGAGAGGCACAACAGCAGCCGCAGCCAGCTCAAACGGTGCTGCTCCCAGCAACTGGTACACAATGATGTTCAACTCGAGCAATGGAGCACTGGTTGTTGTCCCCGCTAAGCGAGAGCTTTGGCGGCAGCTTTTTGTGTAGCTTTTTGGCTTGGTTGAGGGTCACAGTTCAAATATATATTTATTTTACATGCACTGCAAGAAAAAGCGATGAACTTGATTGAATGAAGCTGTGGGAATTATTGAAATGTACATTAGTTACTTATCAGACGACTTTTAGCAGTAGTATCTGTAGTATTTTACACTTTTGCCGAAATAAAACTAAATAGAAGAACCCATATTTTGCACACACATAGTACATATGTACTAACTATCTTCTCTATTGACTGCCGGCCTCTCTGTGTTCTCTTATGTTCTCTGTGAGATTCTCACGCCGCCTTAGCTAATAGCGAACACACAAACGCACAGAGCGGCCTCACTGCTTACCTACTCGAGTGAGTTTTGACATACATTGATAACAATGTGTATAAAATATTAGCAAACAAATAGTATATATCAAAAAGTATTAACAAATTCGTAGCCTTTAATAAGTTATTCATTGGTAAAAGACGACAAACTGTAATGCGCTTTTATACTCGAAATTTCAGCAGTACTGCAGGCATTTGTTCTAATCCAGCCATCAATATTATTTGCCTTATCTAACTGGTCACATAGTCCTTATTGGGGCGTATGCAATTGTGCTCGCGATCGTAGATGCCCAGAAAAGTCTTGCAGTTGGAACAGTGCAGATACTCGCGATTGTCGGATGGGCTGAGACAAGGCAGAAAGCAGAAGGGCCAACAGTTGGCGACACAGGCAGCCGAGCAACCGGAGCTGGCATAGAACTCAGAGCTACTCTGTAGAATGGGGCGACGATTGGTGCCACATTTGGGGCAGTAGATGGTGCCCTCGGCTGGTGACCAGCGCTCAATGGAGCTACGATAAATGTGACGCTTGTGGTGATCCTTGGAATCGGTTATATGCGGACACTTTAGATCTCCTGTCCCATCCGATCGCTCCTTATGAAGTGTTAGACTGTCTCTAACTGGTATCTGTTTGGCAATATCTGGTAAGAGAGAAAGAGTTTAATGAAATGAAATGAAGATTGGTTATTAGATACGCACAGCGCTCCGCTTCCTTAGCCATTTCAGCCTCAGACATGCCGGTCATACGGCTAATCTCAGACAATCGCTCCTCGCTGATGCCATGCTCTGCCGCGATCTTGTGCAGATTCTTTACCTTCTCGTTGACATCATCGATGATCTCGGGGTGCTCGTTCTGCACGTGATTCACCATGCAGCGGGTGTCGTAGCGAGAGCATTTGATGATCTTCAGGCACTTGAGACAGCGCAAATACTGAACGTCCTCCATGAAGATCTGCTTTAGCTTTGAAACACACAATTTTAAAATAAAAATTCTATTCTATTTGCTCGCTATAGAAGTAGAAGAATTGTTAATATTACTATTTTCAGTATAAATATCCAAAAACTTTAAATTATGTGTACAAACTGACGGGAAATTTCAAACAAGTCTACTACAAAAACGAAAAGCTGCTTGAAATGTGGAAAACACAGTCTCATATTGGAGATGCCTAATTAATTACTTCACATAAAAAAATGTGCCTAATCACCCCTCAGCTTACGGCATAATTTAATGGAAAACTCAAATCATTTTCTTGCCATTTTTTTCGCCTCATTTTCTCAGAATATATTTCAATTCAAAATTTTCCTTCTTTCTTTCTTTGCTTCTTATTGATGGCGACAGAAGCACTTGACTATGCTCTACTAGTCACCCTGTTGTATGCTTTGGAATATGTTTAAAAAAATAAGAAAAAGATGTAAATGTATATACTTACATACGTATGTATTTATGCATGTATGCGTATACATTCATAATGCTGTGGAAGCGTCTAAATTTTATTGTCTGTCATGTCCCCGAGCAGCTTCACTCACGTGTGTCCTGGCAACAAAAAATAAAGCCACTGCTAAGTTACTCCCACTACCAGCTGGGATGGAGGGAGCCTAGGTGCTAGGCTAAGATATTGGGCAAGGATATGGTACGGAAACTCGCTGCCAGCCACCTTCAATTGGTAGCATTATTTTCCTTTTTTTACTCGGGTTTTTTCTCTTCGTTTTGTCAAAATTGATTTTTTTACTGCATTTACAGGATGAGTTTGACATGCGGGTTTGGGATTGTATATAGTAGAAGTGTAGAAGAGTGTGTGGGTGTATGTGTGTGTCTGTTTGTATAGCTTTCACTTTCGCTTTGACTTCGGCACGATTGCTGCTTACCGAGTCCCCAGTCGCACGCCGCGTTACTCATACGCAGCGTCCGCATTTCTTAACGTAGTACTTCACGTAATTGCTGCCTTTGTCTGCGTTTCATTAGAGTTTACAGTGCTTGCCATGTAAATAGAACTTGCCCAATAAATAATGCGTTTATTTCTCACATTTCTTTTTATTATTATTCATAATTTGTTTTGCTTACATTTAACTAAAGTTCTTGTTGTTGTTTCGTTACATTTTCATTAGCCTAATATAAAAAATACACTTTTCAACTTTTGTTTTCTGTTGTATCTAGTTGTGTGTTTTACTCGTTTACAGTTTTGGCTTTGGAAGCGTTTTGCTCTTAACACTGAACGTATTACAATTACGATTACAATTTGCTCGATTCATAAAATGTTAACATGTTGCTGTTTTAATCTGTCTAAACCTATGCTCATACACTCATATGAAAGTGGAATAGAAACGGTACATAATTTCACAAAACAAAGCGGTTTATTTACGTGTGACAATTGTGGGGAAATGCATTTACTCTACTGCTAGTTCTGTGACATTTTCCTCACACATTTCACTGCTGATATTCCTAGTTGGACCTTTGCTGTTCTCGTTTGTTATTTTTATAGAAAAATAAAATGTTGTTGCTTATCAAAAATTGGACTATTGGCTGAGTTGCACTCAGCGCTTACACACTGACACAAACACACACACACGCACAGAAACACACACACACATATTTACAACAAATCTATGTTAAAAGGTTTTAGGTATCTCAAATTCTCCCCTCGATTCAACTGTTATTCCTCTTCGCTGCAGCTAATCTACTTTTACACACACTGTTTTGAGGCACATTCAGTTTTTGAAATCATTTTATAAATTTATAAAGTTGCGCTAAAAAACAGAGCCAACTCCAAGAAACAAACTCTCGATCTGCCTGCAGCCTTAATATAATTGTAAAAATTAAAAATTGATTTACCCGCGCGTCTAACTGGCGCCCACCCTCGCCCTACCCCGCGACCCTTTGTCTGCTCGTGCTGGCAACTTTTTTAATCTGCAGCTTTTATACTCCATGCTCGTATAACTCCCGCAAGTTGTGTATGCATTTATCACGATTTTTTACCAACTCGTCGAGGGAATATATGGTATATTTATATGTGCCGTGACACTTGGAATGTCGCCATGCGGTTGTCCCTGCTCGGGCGCCAGCTTACAGGGTATTCTGCTTGGCCGCCTCTCCGCTCTTGGCAGCTGACTCGAGACGCGCACGTGGGCGCCGTTTGGTCTGCAGGGAATAGAGACGTCCGCTGCGTGCGCGTATCTGTGGCTCCCCCTCTCGCCCGCCCCCACCCGCGCCACCACCAGCCGCACCACCACTGCGAAAAAAAAGCAGATTGAAAAACCAAAGTGCAAACAAGATTAGCATCAGACTCACTTTAGCTCCAGCTTGGCCAAACGCTGCTTGATTTTGGCCTGGCTGGCTGTATACTCCGCCAGCAGACGCGCCAGTCGCATGTTCAGGTTCTCCACGGACTGCTCCAGCTTCTCAATACCGCCCTCGATGCTATCGTGTACGCGTTGCGAATCTGCAAAAAAAGCGAAGAACGAGCGTGAAACTAAGCCGGAATAAAAATATATACAGCTTAGCGGAAGTGCGTCCGGAAGCGGAACTGGAAGTGGCCCAAATTGAGTTTGGCGTTGAAATTACCCGCAAATATCTGCTCATCGAGCAGTCCATCCTTGCGTAGGAGCTGACAGCCGCGCTGTGTGAGCGTGGACCGCGCCTCCGGATAGTCGGCCAGTGTCTCCCACAGATCCCGCTTGGCCAGGCAGAAGAGATCCGAGTAGCCCAGCGAGCGTACATTCGCCGTGCGTCGATTGCCTGTACGATTCCCGGCAATCTCCAGCACCGACACCTCACCGAACACCGAACCAGCTCCAAGTGTGGCCAGCACCGTGATGCCATCGTCACCGACCACGGACAGCTTGCCGCGCTTCACAATGTACATCTCCTTGCCCACATCTCCTTTGCGGCAGATATAATCGCCTGGACTGAATACCTGTAGCTTCAGCTTGAGCACCAGCGCCTCCAGTAATCCCGGTTCCGTGTCATGAAAGATGCGCACCTGTTTCAACGTATCCATGTGCACCTGTATGGCTATCTCTGCCTTCAACTTGTCCGGCAATGCCGCCAGCACACGCTCCTCATCCAGAGCACCACTCTGCGACCAGGTGTAGGCAAACCAGCGTATCACACGCGCCTCCAGCTCATGGCCCACACGGCGGAAGGCCATGTACTGTTTGACACCATCCATGCGATTCTGGAACTCCACACGTGCCACATTCATGTTGGATATCATGGAGCCAATGTTACCTAAGGGGGCAAAGCAATATATCAATACAACAATACATAGTAGAGACGACTCCCCAAGAGTTGGCATTGACTGTGGGACTGTTTTAATTTCGACAGCCATTTCCTCTGCTTGTTCTCCTTTTTTGTGTGTGTTAAAGTTGAGTTGTGCCACTCGTGAGTCGTAAATTCTTTCAAGAGCCAATGCGGCGTATGCGCTACGCATGTCACAAAGGGCGACTAATGGCGGCACTTCCGGTACACAGACGCCAACACAAGTGACAGCGGGAGGGGAGGACGTAAAATATATATGCCATGCTGACGAACTTTGCATTCATCATGGTAAGTAAATTTGTTTGCCCAGATGTCAGAGCAGTGTCTCTCTCCCATTACCCTACTACCCAACCAGCCAACTGCCCCACTCCCCCTGCCAGCCCTTGCAGTTGGCGTTGCCCGGTAATGGCAGCGATAAGAAGGACGACCAAAAAATGATAAAAAGGCACGTTTGCCAAAAAAGCGAAAGTGAATGTGAAGGCGTCGGCGACAGCAACAAATCAGCTCCATATATACACCAGCAAATAAAACAAAACAAACAAGCGGGCAGACTGCAGTCGAGTGAGATGTGCTACAGTTGTAGTTGAAGCGAAAGAGCTAAATAGTTGAGTATTAGAAGAGTTGCTACAGCTCGAAAGCAATAAACTTAAAGACGCACAGCATTTCAGCTCAATTTCTAATGAAATATGTAGCATACTTTTAAGCATGCTCTAAATTCATAATTAGTTGTGTAGCTACGCTTAAAGTGCCTGCATAATATAACTTAGCTAAAAATCAATAACAGTCTTTGCCAGAATTTTCACATTATAATTGATGAAAATGCAAATAAGAGTTAGGAATAACTAAAAACGCATAAGCTGCGTATATTACTAGGAAATAGCATTCACATTTATGCAAGCGCTGATAAGTATGCTGCAATTTTTTGCTGCTCAAAGAATTCTCAGAACAATTTGCTGTTGGCAATTTGTGAAGCAATTTAAGGTGCCAAATATTTTTCATACAAATAAGGAATATATTTTCTCATTTCATTTGTACTAATTGTATATACCCGTTTGGACTGTTCTAGGTACAGTCGCTAAAAAGTAGAGTCGCACAAGGCAGAGCGAAACGTAATGAATAATGTGGGTCGACATGGAGCACATAGACACAGGCACGAACACACAATGCTGCTGACGAGGAGACGCAGACGTTACGTGGCCGCTTGTCCCTTGACGTGGGCGCTGTGGGAGGGGACTGTAAATTAATACCCATTGATGTCACAGATGTCACTCTGCAACCAATTAAACGATCAGACAAAATATTTGCGTAAACAATGTGGCCCAACAAAATGAAGGCCCAAAAAGAACACAAAAACAATAGCAACCCAAGGGAATACTCTGTGGAGTGTGGGAGATGGATACTCACCCACAATGGTGGCAAAGATGAGCACGCCCGCAAGAAAGTCGGCAACCACAAATAAATATTCCACATCATTTTCCGGCGTCGGCGTCTCTCCAATTGTCGTCAGCGTCAGCGTGGACCAATAGAAGCTATAGATATACTGACGCTGTAGCGTATTGTTCCTTGTGCCATTCAAATTGTAGACCCACGAATCGGAACTGAAGCCGATCTCATAGCTGATGGCAAAGTACATGCAGGCATTCCAATGGATCAGCACCAGTATGGCCAGCACCACCTTGCAGATGCGGAAGGCATTCGGGTAGCCCGTCGCCGTCTCCGTTCTGTCGAACCACTCCAAGAGTCGTGGCAGGCGTAGCAAGCGATTCAGACGCACTATCACCGGACAGGGCAGGTACAGGCTGGAGCAGGTCTCTGGCGGCCACCAGATGTAGGCAAAGTCCGTGGGCAGCATAGACAGAAAGTCCAGATACCAGCCCTTGGTGTGGAAGTAATGACTACGCAAACGATATGCATCTCGCACCAGAAGGCCCTGGTCCAGGAACCCTATGGAAAAAGAGGTGAGCATAATGATTAACTCATGTGTGTGAGGGATGTTGTGTGTGTGGTTGCTTTGCTCATTGTTTTGCATGCCACATGCAGCGCAACATTTCACAGTTCGCGGCACTTTTGTTGGCTCAGTTTTTTTTTGTTTGGTATTAAGAAACGCTTGCAGCTAAGCTGCAACTAAACCTAAAACTAAAACTGAAAACTTAACTTAACAACTTTGATGCTCTCCCAACCAAATAAACCTTTGAGTCAGCTATACTTAATAAGAGAAGCGTGTCCGCCTCTTGGCAACTTGATGTGGTTTGAAACTATGCTAATGTATGTGTTCTCTATGTTTTATATTTGATGAGGAACAGTCTGCAGTTGAGCTGTCCATGTGCCAATCATTTCTGAATTCATATTGAAGTTAAATAATTTTGTATAAAACTATGAAATTTTAACCAAAATTAAATGATTATTCAAGGAATATTTCTGGATTTTGCAATTGTGACACTTTTCTGGTAATCGCGAGTGATATGTTATATAGAGAGATGCATATATATAGGTCTCAGTTTATAGTTTCCATATGTTCCACAAATTTTGTAAATTGTATAAGTTTTAGAGTTTAATTGGGTTAAATGTGTTCTATAGGTTCTATATGATTTATGTTTCACATCCAATATGCTGAGATGTATTTCTATCTATATACAATTTAACTGTTGCTGTATTTATGTCTCTTAACTCTTTATTTTGCCTATATATTTTATATTTTATATATTATTTTAACAGCTTTTTGTCTTTTTACCCAATTCAATATAAAACTTTAACCATATTTAATATATACTATTTAACTCTTGTTGAATCGGTATCTGTATCTCTTTACTCTTTATTTTGGGTATACTATATTCTATATTTTATATACTATATTCTATAGCTTATATATCATTTTATCAACTTTTACTCTTATACCTTTTACCTTATACCCATCAAGCTGTACCTCAGCCTGGTCATGCCTTATATGTAGGGTATTCCGCAACGTTTTGTGCTTGCCTTCTGAAATGTCAAGGCTAGCTTATGCCTGTGTTTGGCAACTCATGCACATACACACACCACACACATATATGCCACTGCTGTGCTACCTAGTGAGACGCTGCTGGCTTAGTTGGCATTGTCTGCCGCAGCTTAGTTAGAGTCAATGTCTCAGCTCTCATTTGCATAAACAGCTAACTCTCTCCACTCTCTATGAATCCCTTCCCCTTCCCCTCTTCCACACTCTGACTGTAACGTACCTTCATGCATATGGACGAACGTATCCAGTAGGTAAATAAAATCACACAGATAGTCGAGGAAATACCAGACGCCGGTGCCATTCCTGTTGATCTCCCAGAATACAGAGCGACCCACCACAAAAATGATGTTGTATAGCACCGCCAGCGACACTATAGCGAGCCACTGCAATTAAATATTTGGTATTTATTATTTATTATTAATTTATGTTTTCGTTTATAGCTTTTCGCTTACCCTGTAGTGGGACTTGAGTGTGGGATCGACCGAGAGGCGGTTGCAGAGGGCACTCTTGCCACGGATTTCGCTTGATAATGCCGCATCATCCACGCCCCCCCTCTTGCCAATCTTGTCCGTGTTGGTGGTGTTGGAGAACTTCTCGAAGAACCAATCGGGTGGCTTGGCTCGGTTACGTTTTGTCAGGCGTTGCCTTAGCGCCTGCAGCGTACGCCTCAGCGCAGAGGGTTTGCTCTGTTTGCCCGTCTCCTGGAAGAGTAGGGAAAGAAGGGGAGCATGAGTATGTTGTATGGGTGTGTGTGTGTGTGTGTGGCAAGTTTGTCGACCTGCCTCATACGCAATGTGCTGCCACCAACTGCCACGTGCTAATTGAAACGTTTTAATGGCCCCGATCCGGGTGAGTTTGCGGTTATCACGAGTAGTACTACATATATATGTATGTATAGCCACTGTCATTGCCTGGAGCTGTAGCTGTAGCTATAACTGTGCTGTGGTCAGGGTAACCGCATTAAAACTTGGTCAGCATCTTGCAAGTTCTGCGCTTAAGTTGGTTATGTCTGCCACAGCAGCTGCACAGTGGGACGACGCGACGTACAGCTTTAAGTTGCACATGGCGTATGGGTAATGGTAATAGTGCACAGTGGTACACAGTTTAGTTTATGCGAATCAAAAGTTAAAGCATGGAAATAGTAAGTTTAATTTATGAATATTAAACATTGAACATTAAAGATATTCAACTTTAGATATTTATTAATAATAATAGTGCACAGTGGTACACATTTATGCGAATCAGAACTCAAAGTATTGCAATTGTAAGTTTAATTTATGAATATTAAAAGTGAATATAAAATATATTGTACTTTAGATATATATTAATGATATAGTGCACTGTGGTTCACAGTTTAGTTTATTCGTATCAAAAGTCAAAGTATTGAAATAGTAAGTTAAATTTATGCAAAAAAGTTAATAAGAAAAGGCAATATTATTAATAATCATGAACATAAGATATATTCTACTTTAGATATATTTTATCATTACATTAGTTGACATTTACTTTAGTCATTCGTCACACTGTGCCGTTGCAGGGGTCAAGAGGGTTGAGCTTTGTGGCAAGTTAGTTTCAGTGCTTCCTTTAAGCGGGTTTTCACAATGCACAACAAAAGATACACATCTATATATATACAAAGAATGTACACGTATGTGTGTATGTATGTAACTATGTTGTAAGTTTATGGTTAACACACATTAACCCACACACACACACACACACATGAGTGTGTTTCGCGTTTCATTTTCCGCACACATCCTGAGATTAAGGGGCGTGTGCTTGACAGTCTAATAAACGCGTATCAGTCCCTGCCAGCGGTTAATCCATTAAGCCCTATCGCTACTACCAACTGACGTGGTGTGTGTGTGTGTGTGTGTGACAGCTCTAGTCCATGTGACGCATACGAATCGCTGTGGTACGCTCTTTGAGCACAATGCTAATGACAATGCAATTGCCAAGTCTCCTGCTGCTGCACAATAAACATATTTATTTATGGGCTTTCGCTTCTGGTATTTACCGCATCGTTTTGCTGCTGTTGTTGTTGTTGCTGCTGCTGTTGTTGTTGTTGTGGTTGTTGCTGCTGTCCCGCTATGGCTGCTATATCCAAAGATTGCACCATGGCTTTGACTTTGAAATGTCGCATGCAAAGCGACAGAATGTTTACTGTTATACACTGCTTCCTTTTGGCTTTATCACAACTATAATTAACGCTGCTAATGATAAGAGCAACTACCGTTAGACGTTAGCTGCCGCTGCGCAGGCGCATCGACGTCGAACTGTCGCCCGTTAATGCTGAAACATGTGCGCTATGCCAATTGCCATTGAAGGCGACCCACAGCGGCGCCAGCTGAGGCAGCGGCAGCGACGTCGACGTCAAAGTCACGAACACAATGCTGGCCACGCCAAGCATACGAAAATAGTACTAAAGTAACCAAATGTCATTGTTGTTGTTGTTCTTGTTGTTGTAAGTGCTTTTGCTTGTTGTCAATTCATAAAATGTTGTTCTTGTTGTTGTTGCTGTTGTTGCTGCTTGTATTTTGCAATTTTCTTAATTTGCATGTGCCGACAGCGTTTAATTAATTAACCTGCATAGTCTCAAGTGACTTTGGTCCTTCATTGCCAGCAAGAGGACAACAAAAGGCGTGTGTAATCGTTGTTGTTTTTGCTGTTGTCCATTGATGGCAATTTGACAAGATTGATGACACTTTGAATTGCGCTCTGTGCGCGTTTTGTAAATGCTTTTTAATTGTGCGCTGGCCATCATTTAATTAAGCTGAAAGGTGTCGAATGCGGTAGCGCGCGTGGCAGAGCAGCAGAGAAGCCAACTCAGATTATCGATATCGACATCGACCGTATAGAGAATGCAGCTGATGTTATCGATAGTGAGTGAGCACGGCAGAGCAGCAGAGAAGCCAGCTGAGATTATCGAAATCGATATTGGCCGTATTGAGAACGCAGCTGGCGTTATCGATAGTGAGTGAACACGGCAGAGCAGCAGAGAAGCCAGCTCAGATTATCGATATCGATATTGGCCGTATTGAGTACGCAGCTGATGTTATCGATAGTGAGTGCAGCTAATTATCTGCGTGGCAGAGCAGCAGGAAGCCAGCTCAGATTATCGTTATCGATATTGGCCGTATTGAGTACGCAGCTGATGTTATCGATAGCGAGTGCAGCTTATTATGAATATCAATTTCGCTATAAGGCATGATGAAATTATGTTGCCAGCTAATCAGTGTGTACACACTCACAAAAAACGAATAATTTAAATTGATGCATAAATTAATTGCAATTGACAGGAAGACCGCCAACTAACCAGTCAATAAATATATAATCACTGATGAGCTCATCATCTATGGCGTTGGCACAGTGGTGTAAATAACTTCTGGCATGTTTATATTTATTTTAAGGCTGCCATCAAAAACGTAAACTTCATAAATTTGGTTACGAATGCGCAGCACAGCCACAACTCTTGTACTTGAAATCCTAATCGTAAGACAATCGTAATTTTTACCCCGCTCCCCACACCCCACACACACAGGCACAGTCGAGCAATGTTGCCACTGCCGCTGACACACGCCGATTGGACTGATTGGCATGCACAGCGTGAGCCGCGTGAGCTGCACAATAAATTTCCATAATTGCCCCAGCGTCCGTTAGGCGTTGACACAGGTGAGCAGAGTGGGGTGGTCAGGTGGGTGGTGGGGGTTGGGTAGTATTATGCTAAGCAAATCAAGCGGCGCTCTTGATGGTTTATTGCATGCGTGTGCTTTATGCTCAAATAAAATTACTTTAAGCGTCTCTTAAACCTGCCAAAGTCTTAGAAAATGACCAATGGGTCAGAAATTGAAATGCCTTGCAAGCTGTGAGCTGCTGTCCACCACTCCCCTCCGCCCCTCGCCCCCTCACTCTTTTATAGTAAGGCCAGTGAGGCACGTGGCGCTGATTGCGGGAATGAAAGCTGAGCAAGAGACACCAGAAGTAGGGGAGGGGAGGGGAAGGTCTTTAACTTTGAATGGAAATTGACTTCAGTCGGAAAATGTAATAGAAACTGTTCTCAATTGCTGCGTGTCTGACTTCGAGTGTGGACGTGTGGGCTACTAACATACATATGTACATATATGTATGTCTGTCTGTTATTTCCGTTTTTGACATAGGCCAACCCCAAACAGATTGAATGTCAAGTGCTAAACACAAAGATTTACTATTTCGTTTATTGAACTTGTGTGTGTGTGTGTGTGTGGGATGGAGCTCAATAAAAGCACATACTTATTGTAGCACTTTGATTTGGTATTACTAATCAGCATATCAGGGTATAGTCGGCATCTATTTGTATGTAATTTCCGTTTGGGCCAACTAAAGTTCACTGTACGCAAATTCAATAAGAGAAGAGCACTTCGAGAAAGAAAGCTTTAATGCAAGTTGAGCTTGGTTTAAGCTTAACATAAAGTAGCAATGGATATACCAAGGGAATGCATATTTAATATAGGCAAGCTTAGAGGCTTTTTATTCAAAGATAGCATTGTTACAATAACTAAAGCTTTAACTTTAATGTTGTACGAATTAAAGCTTTAGTATTTAAAGCTAGCATTGTTACTAAACCTAAAGCATTAGCTTTAATGTTGTACGATTTAAAGCTTTTATACTTAAAGCTAACATTGTTACTATACCTAAAGCTTTAGCTTCAATGTTGCACGATTTAAAGCTATGTATAATATTTTTATTCAGTATAAATTTTAGTTAAAAGTTCTCTGCAATCTTTGTCATATCAAGACTTGCCTACCACTTGTGCATATCTTAAATAAAAGCTCTTGTTACTGCATTACAGCTCTAATGCATGAGTCATGTTCAGACAGACATTACAGCAGTTATCATAGGCCCTAATTAGCACTTGAGAAATACAGATGGTAACTGTCAATTTGATCTATAATCACAGCTGTTGTTGTGCGATAGATAAGCACACACACTTTTAGTCTATTTTGCCAGCACTTTGACAGCGATTTCCCGGGAAATACGAGTACATCTGATATCATTTATTTGTTATTGATAGCGCAGTGAGTGTGCTATAACGTACTATAGTGTTTTATCTGAACTATGCTGTAGTGGATTGGATTGCCTTTGTTTTGGCTTATGGCACGAATGCACATCGACGTGGGAAATTATGCAAATTGTGCCGCAGATTGAATGGCGATGACCATAAAACACGTAGGGCTTATCGGAGGGAGTACCAAAAAAGTCACTAATACCTTGTGCCTACCAATCCCCACCCCAACCACATTAAATGTAACGAATGGACCCTCATCAACATGAAATCCCATTTGAACTGCTGTCCTTGTACTCTGTGTGTTCTGTGTTCTGCGTTCTATGTTTTGGCTTAATCTTTGGGCCCAGTTAGCTATTGTTTACAGCAGGCATTAGTCCACTTTTGATTTAGTAATACGTTTTATAAGTCACTTGTCTAACCGGAAGGAGTTAATTTTTTTATTTTGTATCTTTTTTGTTGCCGTGTCCGTTGGGGAACGCGTTTTTTGCACAACTGTCGCTGTTGAAATTTGTAAAGAATTGACTAAGCGAAAAGTGCCCTGCAGGCGGACAGACTGGCAGACAGACAGACTGAATAGGGATAGGGGCAAAGTGTTGTTGGGAATATGGAGAGTATTCTGCGTTTTTGTTTGTTTGCCACACAGCTCAAATTGCACAGAAAGACAATAAGCAAAACAACAGAGAAGCGAGCCCAAGAGCAGGAATGGCGGGCAATTCGTGGTAATCGAACAGGCGAAGGTTAAAGCACCACCGATAGCTATGGCATGGCAAACAGAGTTGGGGCTCATTAATCGGTTTAATGGCCCCACGTTCATTCGATGCTTTTGACACTGACCAACATAGAGTTCGTGCACACCAGCAGACTCGACATAAGTACTATCATACTACGACTATTTCCTGTCGAAAATTTTAAGTTATGTACTTTGTCACACTATACTTAGTATATATTAGTTGTATCTATACTACTAGCATAGTATATACTAGTTAGTTACATAGGCTTGCTTCCATTGTTGCCCAAGTTTGTGGTTTTCCAGCAGATTACACACACACACCCATATACTATACACACACCTCGCTACAAACCAAGCCAATATTTGGCTGAACCTGTACCGTTATGCGGGCAGCAGGTAACAGTCGGGAGTGAGTGAGTCAGTTACAGTTACAGTTCTCACTCCCATCCACCCACCCGCTTCGCCTGTTTGTATTTATTTCATTGCGTTTTGAGTCTGCTCTTCGCCTAGCATGCCATTTATGAAATGGCATTGAAACTGTTTTCAGTTCAGTTCAGTTCAATTCAGTTTCTGTTTCTGTTTCAGTTTCTGTTTCATTTTCATTTTCTGTTTTGTGGTTTTTTCCAACTTGCTTTTCCTTTCACTTCAACCGACTCTCCCCTCTCTCCCTACTGTCTCTTTAACTGTGTGACACTGGCTCTGGCTCTGGCTCAATGCTCTTATCTATCAAATTGGTCGTCAGCCAAGATATCGTCTCTCTCCCTACACAGTAAACCCGCACCCTATTGTACCAGCTGCTATTGCCCAGCGTATACTAGTACTCTGTCCCACTGTCCTTCCCACACTTCACTTTATTTATAGCTTGAGGGTCAAATTAAGTTCTAAACAGACTTTTATTTCTGCACATTTTTTATTATATAAAAAACCGACGCTCCGAAAAAGTTCAAATAATATAATTATCAGTAGGCTGACAAAGCTATAGTCATTTCTGTGTGAAGTTTGTCAAGTTTGGAAGGCAAAGCTTTTAGGAAATAAGTGATGTTAGAATGGTGGCATTAATTGTTAATATCAGATAATGTTTCTGATGAAAGTATGGTTGTATTATCTCGTATTATAATATTATATTTCTGCTATTTAAAATATTTCAAAGCAGTTGAAAATTTAGCAGGATTTAATGTAAATTTAAAGAGATCCTTTGGAAAAGTAATAGCTATATTAAATTTTATATAAACTACAGATAAAATAAATTGATATGAAGATAAAGTAGATATTAATGTAACTCATATTAAAATACTTATTATATCTCTGCTATCTGAAATATATCAAAGCAGTTGAAAGTTGAGCATAAACTGCGAAAAGTAGTAATTATATTAAATTTGATATAAAGTACTGAAAAAACAATTTGATATAAAGGTAAAGTAGATATTAATGTAACTCATATTATAATATTATATTTTTCATATTTAAATTTTTTAAAACAATTGAAAGTTGAGCATAATTAAATTAAACTGCGATGAGTTCCCTTGGCGAAGTAGTAACTACAAATATCAAATTTGATATAAACTAATGATAAAATAATTTGATATAAAGATAAAGGTAAAATATTTAAAAAAATATAAAAAATTATAGATATTAATGTAAATACTTGGAATAATATTTAAAAAATTATCTATATTTCGTCAAATTAATAAATATTTTTCTACAAATTTCCTAAATACAACTTAGAAACGCAAATGAAGACTGTTAAAGATATAATAGTTATAAAGGTTAAAAAAAATTCTAAATATTAATGTAAATACTTGGAATAATATCTTAAACAAATATTTATAATATTTCGTAAATATTTTTCTTTAATTATCATAAATACAACTTGTAAAGCAACTGAAGCTCAACTGTAATCTAAACTTCTCTGTAGTCTTTAATACTTCAAGCGTTAGCATAGTTTGTTGACTTCTTAATCCTTTTATTAAAATTTGCAAGGCATCTCAACAGCAGCAGCAAACACTGCCCGGGCAATGCCGTGCAATACTTTCGCTAGTATTATGCTCTAAAATCCCATTTACTAACTCTAAACTTTGTTAGCGTAGCAAAACTTCGACTTGCCGCGTGTCGTGTCTTGTTATTTTTCTTTTTTATTTGTCGTTTTTGTTAGTAATTTGACACGTGCTAATAAAAATTGCTGCGGGTACAAAAATGGCAGTCAGCTGGCGACTGTTTTGGGCTCTCATGAAGTTGTTGAGCGACGACTGGCTCGTACAACGCGTCGGCTACGTGACAATAAAGGAAGTAATTAAAACGCGATTTACGGCAAGGTCAAGTTTATGAAGGTCCGCAGTTCATTTGCATGGAGTAGCAGCCATAAGAGGAAATGCAAATAATGAAGAAGAGACCACGAGTCCCAATTGGGAAAGGTGTGAGTGTAGCTGTGTGTGTGTGTGTCTGCCCGCAGCATAAACTGTGCCTTTATTTCATTCGTCGTCCTTGTTATTGTTATTGTTGTTCTTGTTGTTCTTCTGGTTATTGTTGTTCTTCTTCTGCTTGTTATTGTTGTGCCAATGGCGTCAATCAATTAGCGCAATTACTTAATTACGGAGCCCACACATACATACATAATTAAATAGCAGCGACGACCTCGCTCCGCGCTCTCATATGATATCAAAATGATATATACAAATAGTATCTTACCGAAGCCGTTTATCTCTGTTCAGATATAAATATTAAATTACGCATACGCCACGTGTGATTTATGCTGCACTAAATCGAATGATAAAAGCATACACTGAGCGAAATTTTAATGAGATATCAGCAGAAACTTCAAGCATATATATTATTAGTTTAAACTATGGCAACTATCATAAATTCTGCTTATATTCCAACTATATATTCTCAATATATATATTTCTATATATTTCTCACAGTGTATCGTTACTCACTTGTGTAAATTTTCTGCCATTCTCCAGATAGTTAGCATCATTAGTTGGCTGCTTCTGTTGCTCTCCGGCTGCTGCAATCGCCTCCTCCGAGTTATCCTTGCCATTGGCCACATGCTCATCCTCCTCCTCCTCATCGTCATCATCATCGTCATCGTCATCATCGTCGAGCTCAATGCGATGCCTGCGCTGCCAACTGCTGCGTGGATAATGCAGCTGCTGCTCCTCCAGTTCATCGGCATCTGGACCCATGGGTAAAGCGTTTGCAGTTTGGTTGGCGATTAAATGCTTGCGGGGCAGACAAACTCCTCCTTCGGTGGTCATGGCGGCGGTCGTGGGCTGAAACGGTGCATAGAGTCCGCCGCTAGTCTCCAGCTCCTCGTGTGGCATGATCAAGGGCAATGGTGGAACAGCGGAATTGGAACTAGAAGCGCCGGCAGTGGCTGTGCCGGCATAGGGTAGCTGAGCTGGCGTCGTGGCGCCCGATCCTACAAAGCGTGTGGTGCGATACATGGGACGAGAGGGGCTGCAATGGGAGATGGGAGTTTATAAAGTTGAAACATTCTTATCGAGAATTCCACTTACTTATAACCGTATTTTGGTGATTCGGTTTCGGGGCGTCGTCTGTTGGACATCATTGAGTTGACCCGATCTCCGCGGGCGGCAGCCATCATATAGGTCCACATTGCGACGCATCCACTGCAGTTGCTACGCTAAGCACATGACGTAGGCACAGCCGGTTAAATCTTTTCCCCTCTTCAAGAAAAGCTGCAAAAGCCACATAAAATTGTTTCGCATTAAGCTCTGGCAATTCAACAAGGCACACACTTGAGGCCAATTTACGTATTGTGTGTGTGGTGTGTGGTGTGTGGTTTGTGATTGGGGAAGCATAAACGTGGCCACGTGTTCATAAAAATCTACACTCGCTCTCTGCCACTGTATGGCCCACTTGAGAGTGGGCGTGGCAGACGTAATTAAGCAATTAAAACCGGCTTATGAGCTCAGATGCTTATATGAGGGCGCCTCAAGGTATGCAACAAAAATTGCAGCATTCGTTTGAGGAGTTTTCCTTGCGCTGGAAAATCGCCATAAAATCAGCAGCAAAGCAGCAGAGTTCACTTCAATGTACTTAATTATTTTTATAGTTGTTTTCCCCCGTTTTATAAATAAAAGAAATCAACTCAAATTCATTGTATTGCAGCAGCAGAAGACTTGACTTAATCCCACATAGGAACATAGATATCATATTCAGTAGAACAAATTGTAGCTATAAGTCTTCCATATTTAATGAGAAATGAAATTTAAGTAATTTCCTGAAACTACAGCGCTTAATAATAGATGAAGCTGTAGTAAAAAAAAACCCATGAAAAGTAACTAAAAAATTGGGTACAATAAGCAAACTTTTAACGCAAAAGGCAAACTTCCCTGTGAACTGAAATTAAACAAAAGTGCAAAAATATTTAAGCTGCTGTTGTTGTAAATTGTTTGGAGTTCGTGACCCTCTGCCATGCTTCATAACACAGCACTGACAACAGTGAGCTCTCTGCTTGTAGTCCTCCGGCAGAAGTGTATAAATAATGCCCTTTAATATGCCACAAGCTGCATAGACACAAACTAATGAGGCGCAAATGATAAATACAGCGCTGCCAGAAAAAAATAGCAGGAAAATACTATATTCAGTTAATGCCAAGCTGAGCAGAAATGGCCAAAAAGGAGCAGCTGTCCGTGCACAATTGTGAGTCAGTGTTACAATGCGCCAATTGAGCTGGAGCAGAGAGATGTGAAATAAAATGCAAATTGTGAATTGCAGATAATCAGAATGTGCGCACCAAAAATTAAACCGAACATTTTACTTTATACTTATATAATTTCCACTTGACTTGAGTAAAGGAAAATGGAAAAATGGCAAAATAGAAACTTGAAAATGCTACAAGGTTTCTTTGTGTGTTTTTTCTCGCTGCCTTTGTCTGGGCCATTTTTACTGTCGCGTGATTTTATGTCATAGATTATCTGTATCTGTGTGTCTCACTGCGAGCATTCTGGATTTGCTTCAGTACAGTTTTAAGTGCAATTTCGGTTTGCCAAAAATTCACTCTCCCCTGCCAGCTTTTAAGTCAGTCTCCCAAGGAATCAATGTACTATATCGCTAGCTGCAGTTTGATGAGTCAGTGGCCAAAGTCTTTGACCGCATCAAGACAGAGAGTACAGAAAAAAGAATGTAATAGACTGTGAGTGTGTGTGTGTGTGTGTGTGTGTGGGAGGCTGAATGACACTCTGACATTCAAATACAGCTTGGATAGAAGTGGCAGAAGCCATCGATTTTTAGCTATAAAATCAAAGTAAATCCATTTATCAACTTCAGCTGCAAAACATTTTCAAACGTGTAGATAACACACTCTCACACCCGCCCACCCCTCACTTGACTTTGATAAAATGTGGCAATGCAACAAACCAATAACTAGAACAACAACAGCAACAACAAACATAACTGCCAGGACTTGAGCAAGTTTTTAAGGACACAAGTGGCCGAAAGGCATTAAGCACTCGTATGGAGCTTTAGACAAACAAAGAACAAAATACAAATTTCCTTTAGCATCATAAGCACTAATCAAAGGCGAACCTCAAAACGCTGCCAGGCCAAATCGTAGCAATTAACGCCTGGACAGAATCCCCCTTATCATTTTCACACTCACACACACACACACACAACATCAAAAAACGTTCTAAGGATATGTACTATATAAGGATTTGAGTTGCCTCTGTGTCTCTTGTGTCTCACACGCCTCTTGCTGCTGACCAAATCGTTTTGACTCAACTTGGAATTGCTAACGAGCTATAAATGCTGTATAAAGCATATATGTATGAGTGTGTGTGAGTGTGTATGACTGTGTGCGCCTCATTTGTAATGATTAAGTGGCGCTGCGAGCGAACTGAGCTGAGCTGGTGTGCATGGTGTTATGCCCCACAGGAATCGTTTACACACACACACACACAAATACATTTCACTTGTACAGGATTATGAGAGTCCTGCATAGTCCTGCAGCACAGATAAACTCAAAAGATAAGCACAAAAAAGGAAAACAATTTACAATACCCTCGCTCTGCCCACTCTCAGTCGCATTCCCTTTGTTAACATGGCTTTTCCCCGTGTTCTTTTGCTTTCAATTTGCGCTTAAATAAATAAACACATGTAACTATGAAAATTAAATTGAAGAGCTTTGTGCTAGCATCAAGAGTTTATAGTATCTATTTTAGCTCATGTTTCAGTTGAGTTTGTTTAGATTGAACTCTGTTGAAAGCTTAGTAGAAAAGTGAGATGTTAGAGAGCTAATTCAAAAATCTATAAAAAATATATGAAATATATAAAAAATTCAAATAAAATAGTATAGTAAAATATAAAAATTAAACTCTTTAACAAGGCATCACTTTGTAAAATTGACAAACACAAGCTAAAGTTGTAGCAATTTCAAGTAGCAATTGAATTATGTATTTCCGCTGTAAATTGTTTATAAATAAATCTCTTTGCATATAATATGCACGACTTGATGTTATAAATTATACAAATATGTCTTTCAAACGGACTGTGGGGCGCTAAAAAAGGGCAGGCAGTTAGTAGACACTGTATAAGGTGACGCGACGCAACGCTATATATCACGTATACGCCATGTGTGTGGCGCATGAAAATTCACAATCAAAACAAAAGACGAAGCAATCGGCGGAGGGGAGGGATTCTGGGAGAAAGCACAGGAAATATGCTAATGTCAATTATTTTGTGCGTAATTTGCTTTCATGCTTCGAGCACACACATCACAAAATGTGTGTGTACTTACGCACCCCAGCTCCAATCATTATGCTTATGATTATGAATGTGAATATGTGTATGAATATGAATATTCATTTTACTTCTTTTTTGCGTTAATAATTTTCACATTTCGACATGGAAACCACTCGGCTGACTTATCTAATCTGTATTTAGTTGATTATATTTATATCAGCTATATATTGCGGCTCCTTTAGGCCCCTCCACCTGTCCAAAGGTGAACTGACTTCAATTAACATTCGTGCACGTAAACGCAATAACGCAAATGGTTTCGGGCTTTTGGCTTTAATAAAAATGCGATATTTATGGAGTTTACTGCCCCCTGCCCTACGTCCCATGAGGCAGGCTCATGCCAATTAATATGGTTTTGGCTAACTTAGATATTATAGTATGTAGTTAACAATTACGCCTGTCCGCCTGCATATGGCAGCGTTGCCATACAGAACTGGCATTCAAATCACCAGATCATACGCTCAACGCTTCACCGCTTCGAATCCACAGTCTAAGGACACTTGAGCGCCTGTTGCAGCCTACAGCGAGAGATACTTGCCACTTGCCACTTGCCACTGACCACTTGATCTTTGTGGCAGTTTGGGATGAGGATTTACCTTTAGCTGTTTCCTATTTGAGTTCCGTGCTGTATTATTAATCCGGGCAACTGTCAGCCAGCGCGTAATCCTATTAGTTGCGGCTCCGTTGCCTGCTGTGTTGTCGCTGCTTCTTTACACTTGTGTTTTTTTTATATTTTATTTAGTATTTGGCTCTTCTCAGAATTTACGTTTTTTTTTTTTTTTTGTCAAACACTGTGCACACACTGGCAGCACACAATTATTTAAATGCGTGCAGTAATTTCAAATATAATTTGAATATGTATTTTTAATGCCGCGCATATTTTCACACACACCCACAGAAACATACACATGCACACACACTATGTATGTATGAAGTCAGGAGGCTGACTAGAAATGGCTGGCATTATCAGTTAAACAGTTGCTGCTGCTGATTTTATATTCTAGCTCTTTTTCCCCCCTCAACTTTTTATTGTAAAATAATTCAAATGATGCTGTCGCGGCGCGCCGTAGTCTTCACGTACAAATTGAACGAAGGATAACGGAACTAAGCGAGAGTTCGTTCGTGCGTGTGCGTGTGTGTGTGTGTGTGATTGCGACAGTCGTGTGTGTTCGCTTGCCTGGCTAACAGAGCAATGAGCAGACAGAACCAAAGCCAAAATGCAAATGCCAGCAGCCGCCGCCGCTGCTGTCGCAGCAGAGCAGCAGCTGCAGCCGAGCAGAGCCGAAGCGAGAGCAGTGTATGGGCTTTTCATTCATGCCTTAGCATTAGAGCTTTTCGTTATGCGAAAGCTGCTCGGGTGGCCGCATAACCTGTTGCTTGCCATTTGACTGTTTTTGTTCGTTTGGGATGCTGGTAAACAGTGTTGCCACACCACCAAACTGATATTAACAGCGGACGTATGGGGCATGCCTGCCTGCCGCCTGCCTCTGGCCAAATGACAACATAAATTAATTAAATTGATGTTTTAATGTAGTAGTTGTTGTTGTTACTTTCCTTGAGCCTGGTTTATTAACCCGCCCACAGTGCGACTTGGCCCTGACACGTTGACAAATTACTAAAATCAAAACGCATGCCGAGAGTTGAGACTGAAATGACTGAAGAATGTGAGACATTGCCTGGAGTTGATTAATGTCGTCTCTATATGTCTATGTGCTGTCCAAAGCAGGCGTTGCTGCTAAAGATTCAATTTCCAGTAAGTTTAAAATAGTAATAGCATCAATTAGACAGAAGAGTTTATAATGTCTTCTACTATTCCTATTATGGCAACAGAAATACTCGTATAATTCCCACATTTATATGATAATTACACGCATAGATAGATTTCCTCGACTCTTAAGTTGATTATCCGAACATTATTCGAAGAGTTCAAGATAATTTTCTGCTTGTTCCTTGAGCAGAAATAAACTTGAGCAAGCTGCTACAGCTCAGTAGTACGTGTGTGATTATGTTTATGTGTTTATTGTGTGCGTGTGTGTGTGTGCGTGTGTGTGTGACGATTATTGCCTTCTGTTCTTAGTCTCATGCTCCGCTTATTTGCTGGCCTCACAAAGACAATAACGATAAGCTCAACGCTCATATGTTCATTGTCCCACAGAGTTCAATAGTTCAACATACAAAAAGTTCACTGAACAAACCAGAAAGCAGCCAAAGCCAACAAGTGGTTAACAGTCACGAACAGACAGACTCTAAGACAGAGTGACAGATACAAAGACAGACAGACGGACAGACGGACAGACTGACGAACAGGCAGAAGGGAAGAAATCTGTGCAGCATAGAGAAGGCTGTGCATAAATTTAATTTCTTTGACGCGCCTAAAAGCATGCAATATGAATGCGAATCTTTTTAGCGAAACATGTGGCTGTGCGTGTGTGAGTGCGTGTGTGTGTGCGTGTCGTGTGTCTGTGCGTATGTTGGCATAAAGATACAATGGCTTTCTTCGCATTCACAATTTCCAGTAATTTGTTATTCAAACACATTTCGAATCGATTATACGCTTGGCATGCTCCCTCCAATCGAGCAAATATGTTGATTGACTTTTGTCAAGGCTTACGCCCTTTCGTAAATGTGTGAGTGTGCGTGTAAGCTTTTGTGCTATACCTGTCAATGTGTGTGTGTGTACTGTATAGATATGTCTTGATGCACGTGTGTATGTGTGGGTTGCTGAAATGCCAACACAAATACAAATGAGGAAACGCTGAAAGTCAGACGGGGATTTCACCCTGAACAAAGTCAGGAAACTGTCGCTATACATACCCTTATGCCGATTGTGCCCCTTCCCCTTGGTGTGTATATAATGCATGGTGGGCTGTATGGTGTGTGTGTGTGTGTGATAAGGCAGAACGAAACTTTGCTCATTGAAAAGCTCATTATCACACACTAACAAAGGAAGTCAAACACTCACACACTCACACCTACACTCACTCACACACACGCACACTGGCACACTCGACAAACAAGTATTATTAGCGGCACTCCCCAAGGCTAAATATTTGTCATATGTTTTAAAATAAAAGACAAACAGAACAACAAATAAAAACTGGGTTAAGGCTCTCTCCCTGTCATTCGCTGGTCCAGGTTAAACCCCCGTAACCACAATAAATCCAACCCGACTCAGACTAGGACTTCATTTCAATGTCAGGTGTGTTACACTGAAAACAAACTTCGACTTAGTTTAAATGAAACATTGCAGTATGAAAATATATGCACAACAATTAAGTTAACTCTCCTTAAGCCAATGTAATGAATATTCACATAACAACTGGCATCATTTCTTACAGTGTAACAGCCACCTGTCCGCTTAAGTCAGGGACCAACTTGTTGAATTGAATTGATTACCGCATTGAAATTTAATTGCAATTGCTCTGTTCACAGCTCTCAATCCTCAATGCTCAACGCTCCATTCCCAGTTGGCATTCCCAGTTAAGATGCAAGGACATTAATTAACAGCAGGCAGCAGCAGGCAGCACTGCTGTCGAGAGCAGCTGATGATGCCTCTCGCCGTGTGCACTGAAGAGGCTCTGATTGCAGTTGAAGCTGAAATTCAAGAGCAACTAAACGGCCTGCATATTAATTAGAAGCGAAAGCAGTCGGAACAGCTGTCAGCAAATTGCAATGAACGCAGGAGAAATCCATTCTAGGTTCCTTTTTTTACATTTTTGCATTTACATTTGCATCCCTCCCGTTTTGCCATTTGCGAAATATGCAAATTTTTGTTTGGGGTGCCTGATACGAGCGAGTACTTTATCTTCACTGTCTCTGTATGAATATAAACTGCAATTGCACGGGCGACAGCTAAATACACACACACACACACACGCATAAAAAGAATTTGCCGGCAAAATATGAAAACTATCCCACTCGTCCCGCCGTCCCGCCGTCCTGCCTGGCTGAAAGGTTAAAGTTAAGCTTGACAAATGGGGCGCATACTTGATATTGACAGCGTGCATATCCTTGACACTACAATTTGTCATGGCTCACAATATCCAACAGTAAATTCTCATAATTGCTGCAAGTACAAGTCGCAGTAACAGCTGTAATAGCAATAACCACAAATCCAATTCAATTCAAGTAATGCGAGTGAAATATTTGCAATTAATTAGGCATACAAATAATACGGATTATGTAATTACATGCATGCAGTTTATATTATCAGAATAACTATAGTCATATGGTAATATGAAAATAACAATTTGCTTATCTAGTTTGGATTGTTTTGTTGCGGTTGGATTTGAATTGACTTGAGATGCTGTTGCAGCTGCTCACAGCGTTGGCACTCCCGAGTGAGCTGTTTGATGGCAGCCGCATATTGACGCTGTAGTTCTAGTAGACCGAGCAGCTCCTCGTTGAGCTCATCGCGTCGCATGCGCTCCTCGTTGTATTTGTGGCGCACTTTATCCTGCGCACTCTTAACGCCATCCACAATTGTCTCGAACTGGCGTATAAAGTCCTCACGGCCATGCGGGCTGAGCATACCCTCGTTGTAGGCCTCACAAATGGAATTGAGCAGCGACAACTCCTTTTCCAGATAGCGTTTCTTGTCATTGAGTGTGTTGTATAATGTATAATATTGCTTAGTTTCTAAATGCTTGGCACTCATTTCGTTGTACAGCTCATGGAAGCGTCGCTGATATTGCGCCAGCTCCGTGCGATCCGGAATGGCATCCAGTTTACGTTCAATGGCCACAATCGCACGATTGCGCTTGGCCAAATGTAACCGTAACTCCTGTAGGCGCTGCTGTTCGCCATCGATGGCAGCCGCCTGCGCCTCAGCATCTTGAGCATTAAACAACTCCAATTCGCTGCAAGAAAATTGCATTAGTTAAACATACAATGCGTAAACTTCACTATCGACGCTTACTCAATTTGCTGCTGTAGATTAGCCAAGTCCGTGCGGCAACTTTCCTTAAACTCAGCTTCACTCTTCTTCAGCTCATCGTGTTGTGCCAGCAGTCCACGTACCTTATTCAGCAGACTGCATACACTCATTAAATAAAGCATAATCAGGAAGTGCATTCAAGTACTTACGCTGGATCTGCATTCGCTTCTGTTTGCTTATAAGTCTCTAGCTCATCTTTGAGCGTTTGCAGCTTTAGCTCCTGCTGCAGCGTTTGTTCTTTCTGCGCTTGCATTGATCCCTCCAATTGCTCGTTTTCTTTTGTGTAACGCTTGATTTTATGCTCATATGCTATCTTGGCTGCCTCCAAGCGTTTCTGCTGGTTTTGCGACTTTAACTCTTGGACGTCTGTTTCCATTTCTAGTTTAAAGTCAGCATAATGCTGTTGCAAAGCGCTGCGTGCACTGGGATCAAGATCGATTCGTTTTGGCGGCATGAAAGAGTCTTCATTTGTAACAGTTAGCTGGCGCAATTGTTGGTCTAGCTCAGGCTGCAATTTAAAAAGTTATCAATTATTATATGACTCAATATAATAAACCTAATTAAAATGTCACCTCAACTGTCTCCGTGTTGACTGCCGTCTTGTGTCCTACGCTGGGCTTCACTGATGGTCTGTTGTCGCCATACTCCATCAAGGTTAACAGCACCCGCAAGGAATCATTATCGCCAGCGCCTTCTTGGCGCTCATATAGTCTTTTGGGACTGTATAAATCCTGTATGGCCTTGATGTTTACAGCGGCCAGTCGTATTTTTGTGAGATTATCCTTATCACTTTTATACTGGTAATCGTTGTGGAACTGTCCGATTGCAAATCTCTTCAAGCGTTGGCCGCGTTCCTCACGATTTGCCACCTAGAAATAATCAAGATATTAATAAATTATTGATATTGAAATTAACACCAACTTACCGAGGTTTTAACCAGCCATTGTATAACTGGATGAATGGCCAGAAACTCCAGTCCCTGCACCTGATGCGGTTCCAGGCTGTGTGGGCATTTCATGTCAATTAGAACCGCAACAATTTTCTCCACTAAAGCACTGTAAATTATACAAGTTCAATTTAATATGATCAGCCAGAAATGAAAGTGATATTACATCTTCTGTCCAATCGTTAGGTTCTCATGGAAGAGCAAATCGACATCCACATCATAGTCACAGCATTCGATGCACCATGTCATGCCACCCACAACTTTATCGAAGGCTGATAAGCCTTTAATGCGTGCCCGGTAGTAGCCAGCTGCCACGAGCATATCAAACGTGTCCAGCTCCTTGGCAGCGGCATCCGTATCTTCGCGGCGTTCCACCTGCACAACAACAAGAAAAACATTGAATAGGCGTTTGTTTACATCAACGTAGAATGGTTATTATTACCTGTATTTCATGTCCCTCTGCGTCATAGCGTGTTGCCAACTTGACATTTGGCAAGATTTTTGAGAATACATCACGATTAGCCATGTACAACAACAATTACATACTATTATTAATAAATTAATGCCATAAGGGCGAAATTTCAATTGCAAATTGGAATTGCTTAATAAAATAAGGGCTACATTACTCAGCCATCGAATCAGCTGTTATCGATATTGTTGGCGGTGTGTACACACTGATTATCAGACACGTTGTGTACACACTCTTCGTCGTTGGCTATCGATAGTGTGCGAATGAAGCTATCGATATTAGTTTCAGTCTTCTTCTTCGTCGTCATTCTGAAGCCGGTACATGCCACTTTTGTAATTTCAACCCAAAATGAATTACTACGTTTGTTTGCACCAGGAAGGCATCAACGATTTTTCGAAATTCATACAAAAAGCAAATGCGAACAACTACAATGTGGTCACGACATCGATCAACGCCAATATGGTGCCTTTGGATCCATTTGAAACGGATCACACATACCCAGCGACTGTATTAGGCGCGAATGATTGGACAACAAAGGTAATATTCATAATGTCCGACGTTGAGGTGGATACGCCAAATGAGAAACTAAGGAAATACTCAAAAGGTGCTCTACTCCGAGACATTGCCTGGGCGGAGCACTTGCAGGTCAATCCCAGTATTATGGTTCGTCTGCGTGGACCAAAAAATGACAACTTGGCTGAGATTATCAAGACGACTACAAAAAGTTAGTATTAGTTAAGTAACAATAAAATATAATAATGAAAGAATTACTTTATAGGTAACTGGATGATTCATGTGCCAATTATTAATCCCGAGCTGGCCACATTTGAACACCGCAAAGATTGTAACGACAACGATGTCGAAGAAGCCCAACAGGTTGATCCGTGGAGCTGGTGGAATGATTTACGTTTCGCCATTGAGCACAACTCCAAAGCTAAAGTCATACTAGAGCTAAATGATTCAGATCTTCCCAGCCGAGAGACTGTACGCCGCTGGCTTGGCGAAGCCATCGAAGCTATTATAATTCCATCCAGTCTATTTGTGCTCAATCGTAACAATTACTATGTCCTGCCGAAAGCCTGGCAGATCATAGTGGGACACTTCATCTCTGTACGCGCCAATGTTATAGTCTCAACAAACGCCAATGATAATGCCATTTCCCAGTATGCCGACTACGTAAAGAAATTGATCAATGATAACTCTGACACGCATGTCTTGAATAGGTAAGCGAAATAGTTGAAAACTTTTCAATCACTCCCTAAACCTCTGCAATTTTAGCTACGAAAACTTGCTTGAGATACCGTTGCAGCCACTATTTGATAATTTGGACACTTGGACATATGAAATCTTTGAAAAAGATCCTGTTAAGTACAAACTCTATCAGCAAGCCGTACAACAGGCGCTGCTGGATCGTGTCAGTGATGAGGAAGCCAAGCGCAAACTGGTAAAACTTTGACATCTTCTAACTCTATTCAAATCTAATCCTCATTGTCATTACAGACTGTCGTTATGTTACTAGGCGGTGGCCGTGGCCCTATAGCACGTGCCATACTAAATGCGGCAGAAATAACCAAGCGAAAGGTACGGCTGTACATCATCGAGAAGAATCCCAGCGCCATTCGCACGCTCTCCAACATGGTCAAGACGTTGTGGTCGAAGAAGGGTGAGGCATTTATTCAGTTAACCATATTCTCCTTATCTAACTCTAATATTTTCTAGATGTGCGTATATTTTCGAAAGACATGCGAGACTTCTCGCCCCCTGAATTGGCGGATATACTTGTTTCGGAGCTCCTGGGCTCTTTTGGCGACAATGAATTATCGCCCGAGTGTTTAGATGGCGCTTTGAAATTGCTAAAGCCGGATGGCATCAGTATACCCTGTAAATCAACGTCTTATATAAATCCCATCATGTCTGCTGTGGTGCACAATAATGTCTGCCAGCAGTTATCCAAGTCTGCCTTCAACTGTGGTTACGTGGTGTTACTAAAGAACATTTATCACATTGATAAACCACAGACGCTGTTTGAGTTTAAACATCCCAATCGTGATGAGGTCGTGGATAATACAAGGTACAAGGAGTTGTCTTTCAAAGCACAAAAGGATTGTGTATTACATGGCATCGGAGGCTACTTCGACACAGACCTGTACAAGGAAATCAACCTGAGCATCAATCCTTTAGCTCATACACCAGGTCTCTTCTCCTGGTTCCCCATGTTCTTTCCTTTGGTAAGTTGACGTCTTATTTGAAGTGATGGAGTTCAATATTTATCATCTCTTTTGTAGAACCCTTACACTGTTAAGGAAGGGGAAACGATTTCCATTAAATTCTGGCGTTGCGTTGATCCTGTGAAGGTGTGGTACGAGTGGCAGCTGACATCTCCGGCGGAAGACGAACGCCACAATGTGAACGGCACAGGTTATAATATGCGACTGTAAAGAAACTCGCATTTACCAGCAATAAACTATATATTATAGTTGCTTAATTGTTAATTAATAAACATTTAGTAATAAAACACACAGAGCTTAATTTGTCTGCGACTTTTATTTAAGTTTTTTATATTTTGAAAAGTTTATAAATATGCTTAAACTTAGTTTATGTGTCCTTAAATATCTGTGGGGTTTTCTTTAAACTTGTATTTCTTCTTGCTGTTGTTGTAGTTGTAAAATGTTATATTTCCGTTTTCCTTGCATTTATTTAATTATTTTATATTTATGTAT
Organism: Liodrosophila aerea; assembly: GCA_035045005.1. Taxonomy (NCBI): domain Eukaryota; kingdom Metazoa; phylum Arthropoda; class Insecta; order Diptera; family Drosophilidae; genus Liodrosophila; species Liodrosophila aerea. Next base: position 429,800 of record JAWNNL010000652.1, read on the forward strand.
AAGTATTTTGTATATTTAAAGCGCTGCACATGATTATCGCGAGAAACGACACTCTTTAAGCGAAGGCAATTATTATTTTTCTTTATGTTTAGGGATTAGGTAAAGTTTAAAGCGGAGCTAAACTGAAAACGGTATGGGGAAACTGGGAACGGCGGCGGGGCGATTTATGGGGCAAGTTCCTTTAGTTAACCACGCTAACATGAGCCATTGAAGCAGCACCACCGGCAGCACCGCCTGCACCACCGCCGCCTCGGATTGCAATAGCGCCCTGACCAGCCCGAATTGGCTTAGCAATTTGTGCCTGGGGTCCTCTTCTGCCCAGATGCTTCTGTCGCACCGCCTCCTTAATGCGATCCACCTCGTATTGGTAACGTTTGCGATCCCGCATTGCACCCTCCTTGGCCTCCTTGAGCGCCGTCTCTAGAGCCTTCACCCGCTCCATAGTTGTGCGCAATCGTTTCTCCAATTTGGGCAGTTCACAGCGCAGATCGGCATTGTCACGCACCAGCTGCTTGTGCACCTTGGTAAGCTGATCCAGATTGTTCTCCAAGAAGGAGATCTTCTGTTTTTGCGCCAGCGAACCACCATCCTCTTCGTTCTCCTCGTTGACCACATTCTTGCGAATGCGTTGCTGTAACAGAAGATGAAGTAGATAAGTAAGACAATATAGAGAGTATATAATTCGACAGTTCCAACCTGTAGGTCCTGCACGAAGAGCTTGCGAAGATTGTGCAACGTTTGCAACTCCTTGGCTACGGTATCCTCCAAGCCCTTGAGGTCCTTGCGTGCCTGCTCCCGGCGTTCGTTGGTCAGTATTATGTCCTGCAGTTTGTTCGATTTATCGGCCTCTTCCTGCTTCAGCTTCTCGTAGTCGACGGACATTTGCTGATGTGCCAGCAATAGCTTCTGATGGACATCCTTCATTTCGTTCATCTCATGCTGCTTGGCAACGATCTCATCGCGCAACTCGGATACCTGTTTGGTATGAGCCTCGCGGAGCTCATCCATTTGGGAATCGAACATGGAGCGTAGCTCCTCAGCCCGCTGTTTCTCCTCCGCATTGACGGCGGACACATGCTCAGCGGCCTTCAGTTTGGCGCATTCCTCGCGCAGCGAATCGATTTGCTCCTCCAGATTGCGTTTCTTGTTCTCAGCCTCACGCATGGATTCCTGCAGAGATTTCATGCGTGCCTCATGCTGCGAGATGAGCAAACGATATTCACCCAGATCCTTCTCATACTCGGAGATCTTTTTGTTGGAATCGACCTGCTGAGTTTCCATGTTAGCGCAACGCTGTGCAATGTTCTTTGCCTCCGTCTTCATCTTGCTAATGTAGAGGCGGGCCATGGTAAAGTCCTCCTCCACTTTGGCTGCATCGGTGCCAGCCAGGGCACTCATCTTGAGATCAATTGCCGAATCGCCGGGCGCTATGGCTTGGCCAACTTCGCCAAGATCGCGCAGCAGATTGGTCAGCATTTCCGTGATGCGTTTCTTTTGATGCGTAGACATATCCTTCAGCTGTTGCAGTTCCGTTGAGGTGGAATTGAACTGAGTCTTGTTCAGCTGCAGTTCCTCGTTGAGTGCGTCGAGATCCTTGTTCTTATTGTCGATCTCCTGCGACTTCTGATCGTAGTTAACAGCAAGCTCTTCCAGCGCCTGCAGCACCTCCTTGACTTCCTCCTTGGCGGATTCGTTCTCCTGCTGGATGCGTGCCATTTCCGATTGCAGCGCCTCGTATTCGCGTCGCGCATTTGCAATCAGCTCTTCCTGTTCCATAACCTGCTCCTTCAGCTGCTCGGCATACTGGCTCTGCTGGTTAATCTCCTCATCCTTGTCGTCCAATTGCTGGTACAGGCGTTCGCATTCCGTGGCGAGGCGGGCACGCTCATCAGCTGCCACTGAGGCGGACATATTGGCAATGGCCGTGCGTTGGGCAGCTTGTGCTGCTGCTGCCGCTGCAGCAGCTTCCACATCGAGATTGGGCGTGCTGGCCTCCATGAGATCCTCCATGTTGATTTGCTCTTCCGCCTTGACGGTTTCACCCGCTCGCCAACGTGCCAGTTCCAGCTCCAGTTTCTCCACTTTGCCCTTGAGCCGAGCGTTCTTCTCCTTCTCCTTTTCGTAGCGACGTTTCCATTCCTCCGCAGTGAGCTCCTCATTGACGCAGACAACGTTCTTCACAGTCTTGGCGCGTCGGCCAAAGTCTAACGTGGACTTCGTTTCCGATTCGTTAAAGCTCGCCGGCGAACAGCAGATGACAATTGTTGTGCGTGCATTGCCACCGAGCGATTCCTGCAGGATACGCGTCAGCTTCGAGTCACGGTACGGTATGTGCGTTTTATTGCCATCTGCTAGCGCTGAAATAACATTACCCAGCGCCGACAGCGACTTGTTAATGTTCTTCGCCTCGTCTAGCACTGTGCCTTCTGCACCAGTCTTCGATACCTTCTCCGAACCGGCCAAATCCACCAGATACAATTTGCCAGAGAGCTTCTTCTGGTTCTCCAGATTCTCCTGCTTCACATTAATAAGGAACACCGAGTGGGAACGGGATGAGTGTTCGTTCATGTCTGTAAGAGAGATGACAAATGTTGATTAAGTGATTTATCCACACGGATTCTATGCCCAGTACTCACTTGTCACGGCAATATGACGATTGGATTTGCCCTCTTCGATCACCTCGAAGACATCCTCGGGCGAGGAGACGAATCGTTCCGTTGCACCCTTGACATAGGGCACACGATTCTTATCCTCATGTACGCTCAAATTTATTTTGGACACATCCAGTAAGTCTCTGATTTTATCCATATAGATTTCGTAGTATGAAACCTTTATGTGAAACTCCAGATTCTCTTCCATGCCGTAAATGTGATTGAAGATGTCGTTGACAATGCGCGGAATAATACCCTGTTTCACCGAATCACCAATGACACCCTCCATTGTGTGCGTCTTGCCGGAGGATGTCTGACCATAGGCGAATATCGTTCCATTGTACCCAGCCAGCACATCCGTGACAATGGACTTGGCCGCCTCATTATACACCTTCTCCTGCGACGCGTTCGGCTTAAAGACTTTGTCAAAGAGATAGACCTTGCCCTGCAATATATGAACACAGATACATACATAGATGTAGTACGGATTAACAGATACGATACATATACATAAAATGTTTGTGGCAAAGTGAAATTTCATATATTTTGTGTGTGTCTTGTTTGCCTTCTTCTACCTCTTCCCCCTTCTCTTCGAGCTTTCAAATAGTTTTTAACGCATGACCGCGAAACGGATCGTAATTATGATGAGTAGAGGCAGCCGCGCACCAGAAATGAGTGGAACTTGAAACTAATGAATAAGCGAGTGTAGTGAAAAGAAAACAGCCAAAAGAGAGCAGCAGTACAAGTACAGAGATATGGAGAATAAGCATCGGAAAGAAAAGATAATAAAAACTACAGATAGATACTGAAATGGGGTATGAGTCGAGGCGATTGATACTCTATCATTTTATATAAATCAAGTTGACTTTTGATTGATAAAGTTGCAGTTTAATACAACTAATAAACTCAACTATACACAATCTATAAGTTTAATAAAAGAAATTATTCTAATCGAGCTAAAAAACTGATAAGGTTGCCATGGTAGAGTATGTGTGAGAGTACAACTCACACTGTGTAGGTATGCAGTATATGAATAATACAACTAACTTTGTCATGGCATTCGCCATTTCAGACAACTCTACTTCTGGGAGGCATTCACAATAGTAATCAATTTTAATAATATTCAGTAATATCGAAATTCATGTTGCTCTTGTTATTGTTGTTAGTGGATTATTTACAGTTTTTGCTTTGAGAGCTTGCGTGGCATGACTCATGCGAGTGGCAGCAGCTGGTGGCAAACAACATTTGAGGGCAATACATAAAGTTTTCTCGTGTTGTTGTTGTTGTTATTATGAGGCCAAAAGCTAACCAAATACATACATACATATAACCAAGTTTCTACCTAGGCTGACGTTGGGCGTCGAGCTGTAGATACAGCTATATCAAGAATGCAAATAAGAACCATAATAAAACCTCACAGGAACTAACAAAATGGCCAGGTTTATGCTAGTGGGTGGCACACACACACACACACACATCCATACACATGTTAACCTGGTTGGTGGAAAATCAATTCCAGCGCGGACTGCAACTATCGAAAGCGTGTGTTTTTTTTTTAACTTTTATTTGGCAACAACAAATTGCGAAAGACAAGCGCTAATTAGTTATAATACATCATGCACACACACACACACACATGCAATATGTAATATATGTATAATTGTATATACATAAGTGTATTTAATTGCCTACTCTCTTTCGTACGACTACGTGTGTGTGTGTGTGTGTGTGTGTGTGTAACAATTGCGGCGTTAAGGAAAGGCTAATGTACTGTGCGCTAATGTTAGACAATGTTAGACATGACGTCACCGGCGAGCTGTGTGTAAGCGTATGCGTGTGCGTGTGTCATTTGGCGTGATTCGTTATATTTTTTGAATATTTGAATTTGATTAATTACCGCTATGGATATGCAGTTCTCCTCCGCATTGTTGGGAAACTTGACAACAAACTTTGAGCCGGCCCGCTCCTCGCTGTCGTTGAGCGGTCGGAAGCGACAGACGACTTTAATGCTATCCTCAGCGGGTATTTCGCGTTCCGCGGACATTTTCAATTAATTAAATAATCTAAATATATATTTGATTTTCACCTACACTTTACCCACACTTTTCTTTATGCCAACACAGTTCAACTTCGAGAGATAAGTGGTTTTTTATACTTTAACTTTAACTTTGATGTTCAGTGTTGGAAAAATGTTCGATGTGGGCACATATGCATATGTAAGTACATACGCGTACATATGCAGTAAAACAACTGAACATTCAATGCAAATTAAAACAACAATGATGACGAAGCCAGGCAGCCACACCAAGCACTGATTGCGACTTCGATGTACCGTAAAACCGCTCTCCGGATTATTTTCTTTCAAGTTCTCGTTCTCGTTCTCGTTCTCGTTCTTGCGCTGTATAAATTGGGTCTTGCAGAGAAAATTTTTTTGTGGTTATACAGTCACAGTCACACAGAATAATCGAATGCAAATTGTTGTTGTTATTGTTATTGCTGATTTGCTATTTGCATTGGCCCGTAATTTGACTAAGCTCGTTTGCTCATTGGCCCGGAATGATTTTCAGCCCGTTAAATGCACTTGCATGCGTTGTGGCTTTCAATTTATTACACTTAAATTGTATTTCTCAGCTTCAATAAAAAACTATGATAGACGCACGGCTGCCACACTTGGCGTTATTGCGCCAAAATTGGCACTTTTTTGTGTGTTGGCGCAATGGCACTTTTTTTCTTGACTTACTAAGATAGCCTTAAACTTCTTTAACAAGTTACTAGAAAATGTATAATATTATAATATTAAAATATAATTTCTTCTGTTGATGTAAAAAACAAATTTATTTGCTACTGAATGCTATTGAAAATAATATTTAGGGAACTATTGTAGCGGCTGTTTAGGGTTGTGGCATGCACTAAAGTTGTGAATTTGACTAACTTAGGTTGTGCACTTGACTATTTTGTTGGCTCTAGGCTCGATGCATCTTGCTTTGTTTACCTTTTTTTATGCGCCATTGGTAGCCTTTATTATGCGAACTGCACTCTGTTAATGATTTTAATGCAATTTTTATATCTTTAAACAACACACACGAAAAGACAGACATGGCTATATCGACTCAGCTGGTCATATATATCCAAAAATTTTATTTTAAATTTTGGCGCACTTTTGACACGATTCCTTTGTTTCGTCAAGTTGATTTCGTTAAATATCGATAAGTGCGCACTCTAACTGTAATATTTGAGTTTTCTGTCAAGCTAATTGGGTGTTATTAAATTGTTTTGTTTTGGCGTGTTTAACAAATTTTACTTTTAGCTTACATCGAAATTCAAAATTGCTCAATACGTAATAGAGAGGTCATCATAGGCCCAAGAAAGAACTAGAGCTATGCTGTGGTAATCTGATGATTAATATTGATTGTTCTACGTAGTTCTAATCAAAAGAAAAATGGTGGACAGCAAGTTCCTGGGGTCCCGTTACAGTGAGTCGCGTTTAATAAATAAAATTATTCGTCTGTATCAAGCCAACGAATGTCTGTGGAATCCGAAATCATCCGGATACAACAATGTGCAGCTAAAGGAGAGTGCTTGGAAGCGCATTTCACTATTTTTCCAAGATGAACTTACGATAGATCAATTGAAGTTGATGACCATGACCTTGCGGTATTACTATGAAAAGGAAAGATCTGCCATGGAGCGCAACAAGGAATGCGGATACTACATGGCGCCACGATATTCCTACTTTCATAAGCTAGATTTTCTGAAGGATGCCGAAGCGGAGCCTAATATTGCCATGCATGTTGCGGTAAATAACCCTAATCCCACATAGACTTTGATTAATAACATTTCAATTACACAGGCTCAGGCAGAATTTTGCAGTAAACAAATCAATTCTCACGCTGAGAATACTATTCTGTTGAACAGAACCCAGAAGAGTGTCCACAACGAGGGAATTGATTATGTATTGCCCAAGAATGCGGATGAAGACAATCCAAAGATGCCTATGTCTGAATCACTGCAGAATTATCAATGCCAGTTTTATATGCCATTGCCGCCATTGGAAATTGGCTCCAAGCAATTGAAGTACCGCTCAGTTTCCGGTAACGATCGGTCTTATGTGCCTGCTGAGGATGAAGTGGATCAGAGACAGGGCGCAGATTACAATGCCAACTATTACAACTGTAGTTATACACAAGCAGCAGCAAAAGAGTCTTCGCGAATCTACAATAATCAGTCACTTCATCACCCAAAGAGAAAAGTTCTAACCGGCAGATATTGCAATAGACCACCGAGTGTTGATAACAGATACTATATGGGGTGCGATTATTATCCAGAGAATACACAAATGGATGCGCGTAGACCATCAGGTAATGATCGCCACCTCCCACCCCATGAAGAAGAATATCAGCGAGCAGGAACTGCAGCAGACGGTGGATTTAATAATCCAACTAATAGTCCAATGCCAACTTCGTTAGATGTTCCGCCCTGTTATTGTAGAGAGAATAATACAACTTGTGGCCAGAGAGCACCTCAGGAAAATCAATTGCAATCCCAATGGAATACTGACAATTATGATGATGAGTTTCATACTCCAGAGCCTACGTCTGAAGATAATCCGCCAGCGCGGTCAGGCAGACCGAAATGCACAAATGAAACTTGTAAAGCCCAGCAAAGGCACAGAAATTTAAATAACGCTGAATATAAGGAGGAAAATGTCCAATCAGAGAAACAGCAGCAATCATTTGATGAGCGCTATAGATCCAACGAGACACGTCCTGAGACCAATCAGTCCCAAAGAGAACGTGAGCCGAAGAAATCTGGTTATACCAGCTTTAAAGATGCACAAAGTCGGGGACCTTCACCGGGTTACACTACTGAAAATAATTCGAGAGACAGTCGTAGCACGGCAATCCAACAAAGAGTACCAACACCAAGGGATTCTTCCAGGCCTCCGCCGAGATCAATATTGACTCCGAGATCAAATGAAGATTTTACCAGATCGTACAGGCCGCCATACAATGATTATCAAACTAATGAAACTCAGGGAACTCGACGAACACCGTCAAGACCACCCAGATCAAATAATGATCCACCATATTGTGCAACATTTGATAGGTCAAGAAGTAATAATACGGAAAAGAGTTGCGCGTATCCGCCTACGAAACGAATGGAGGGCGACAGACCTACACCGCAAGGCATGCGACCCAAGATGCAACCAGATGAGTACGACGAAGCAGCCCTAACATCCCAAAAAGCGTATGAAAGATCCGCTCCGGCTAAACCTTATAGACCGTGTTCAAACCCACAATGTCGCGGACGATTACCAGATTATGGAGACACTCCCAAGACGCGGAGACAAATCGCAACTGCCCAAGAGTATTCTGTAAAAAATAGTGCTAGCAATTGGCCCCCCCGTCAGGATGACGACGATTATGGAAGGTATCCGGGGAATCCACAATATCAACAACGACAAGAAATTGATGAATATTCGAGACGAGACCCTGGACCGCAAAGCAGACAACAGTATAACGCTAGGGAATATGATAACAACAATAACGATAATCAAATTTCGGACAATAATGAAGTCTCGGACTCCGATGAAGAGTACACTGATTGTTATTGTCCACCAGAAGATTTTGAGCCCAATTATTCGGAATATTCTTCACCTTATATTAATCAAGATCGTATCCAAGACCAAGACCAAGAGGCGAATGCTGTCAGCGAATGGAACGAGTACGCTCGTGCTGAAAACGCAAGAGAAGATTATAACACACCCAACATCAAAACACCAAGGAAAGATTACTCTCAAGGTTATGAAGAACAGAATCCAAAAGATATGTTAAGCTTTAATATGGAGGACGAATACCCCCCATCTTCTTCAAGAGGCTCTAGAAGAGGCTCTAAGAAAAATTTACGCCAGTCCTATAGTCCCGCACCGCCTGTGGAACATGAAGATGATTCTCCAAATGGTTATGCTCAGCTCCACGCTAGAGATGACACACCGAAGGAGGAGTTACCCCAAAGCAGCCAAGCTAAAGATATACCGACAGCAATAAAGCAAGCTTTCCAACCTGAGAAGAAAGAGAATAAAACGTATACTGAAGCGGCTGTTGAAACTGAAATTGATATGAGCCTCAAGAATAGAAATGAGATCGAGAATAACAACTCCAATGCCGATGAAAACTTGGATACGTCAGATCAAGCTCCAAATGAAAATGGTAATCAGGAGGCTAAGCTAAAGAAGTTACCGCGAAAAGCGAAACCCCTTTGTAAATGTGTTCCGCCGGCAGTAAATAAACCGAAGCCGGTGCCTCCTGGCGGTAGAACGGATAACTGGAAGCAACGGTTACCAACTCCTCCCCTGCCAGGAAAATCACGTAACAGTACAAGACGTAAGCTGGAGGATGAGTTCAACAGTAAGTAGTTGTATGATTAAACCTAATACGGTGTGATATATTTACCATAGCATTTCAGGCATATGCCGGCCATAACCCAATGGCACTATATCGCCAATTAACCGCCGAATTTGGAACTGAGCGGCGTCTTCAGCGCGAAGTGTCAGGACGAACTGAGAATCTGCAATGTCAGACATCATCCTCACTGGAAAATTATAAAATACCCCTTATGATAGCTGAAAAGACACGAAATATCGCCAATAACAATAATCTACTATGTCAAACGGTTCCATTGGCTGGAGATAAGCCGAACGTGCCGGAGAGATGTCCCCGGAAGCTCAAATGCAACAGCTGCACCAATCCTTGTTGTGCACTCTGTCCATTCGCTTTGAAGCACAATCCATTTCTGAATATCAATTATAATATATCTAAAAAGGAAGTTATCGTGCTACATCCACCGGGCCGGAGCTTCTGTCCATCAAAGCATTCAATGTAGATAAAGGACACAGCTCATCCATACACACATATCGTAGCCATAGTTCCCCTCCCCTCATACCATTCCCATAAAATGTAACTAAACTAAGGAGTTGTGTGTATTATTTAGAGGGTGTTACGCCCCAGTGCATACGAGGATACCGGTATTTCTGGTAAGTTTCAGTTAAAGTTTAGAGGTGTCGTTAGGGGTTTGCCAAACTCATAGTTTCCTATGCCTCTTCTGCTATCAATGAAGTTTTTCGAATTGAATTTATGAGCTCTTAACGATTCAGTCAAGCGTAGCCAATGGGAATCAATTGATTCTAGTGAAATACTATGATCAATAGAACGAATAAGAGTTTCTCTTTTCACATTTTTAAACCGTTTATTTTATAGAGAAATCACAAAACTTAAATCTTATATTCCATATATATATAGAAAAGTATCATCATCATATCATGTAATCATAGAATAAATTAATAAAATACTTCTTTATTGTCCCAGCTCGTAGCTGCTCTCGCTACCGCCAAAGATGGTAAATGCCGCCGCTTCCACATCGTCTCCGTTGGTATCCAGCAGTTCACACAGCGCTAATATATAGGATTGAGCCATCTGCAGTGTCTCGAACTTGGACAATTTCTGATCGATGGAGGGCGCTGGCACCACCTCACGCAGACGATCAAAGGCCTCGTTCAGGCCGTTCATGCGCTTCCGCTCCCGCGCATTGGCCGCCTGTCGCCTGCGCTTCTGCACCGTGGGACTAAGTGGCAATTGTGATGTGGCTGATGTGGCACTCGATCCTTCCGAGATTTTACGCTTCTTTTGCTGCTTCTGTGTCGGCTGTGAGTCTGGCTGCTGTTCATAGCTCATAGCAGGCAGCTCCAAGTTGCTGCAGTTTGTGGCATCCAGAAATTGCCACTCGGGCGAGAGATATGCCACATGGCTGTAGCTCTGCTGCTCGAGATGGGGATCCTGCTGCTGCGTCTGTGCCGGCATTAGCGTTAGGTTATAGTTGGGACTGCCCAAGTACTGTGAGCTGCTGTCCTCCTCCGCCGACGAGTAGTACTGGCTCATGGTTGCTCGAAACGCTCTGCACAACTCGAAAGTTGCATTCCAACTGACACGAATGGCACGAGGCACGAACGCTGCCTGTGTGTGCGAGTGTGTGTGTGTGCCACGAGCCACCCTGAACAAATATTTTTACCAATGTGCTGACCAAAGTTTTTCTATAAAGTGGCCAGCAAATGACCCCGGCTAGAGTCTAAGCACAAGGATCTCTGGCATCATTAACATATCAAGGATCGTTGCGCTCTCTCGCTCCGCACTTAAGGGTTGCTACTCGCCCTCTCTCTCCCTCTTGCGTTCTAGCTGTGTCTATCTCCCTTCATCGCTCACGCCTACTACTCGTGACCTTTTCTCCGTCTCTGTCATTGGCCTGCCCTCCCTCTCACTCGCTGCGGCACGCGTCATAGTCGCTTGCCAAATTGCCGCTATCAATTCATATGATCTCCTCTTTCTATAATAATTCTCTGACTTTCACGCTCAGCGGCACACACAAGCGAAAGAGTAGAATGAGAGAGAGTGGAGAGCAATAAAGGGAGAGCGGATGAGCTACTGACTGACTGAGTGACTGACGGACTGGCGCATCAATTAACTCGCTGTTGCTGTGTTGCTGCTGCTGCTTCTACTTGTGCCTCCCCGTCTACTGACCATATGTTATGCACCATATGGCCCAGGGCCCAAGTCGGGTTCCCATTGAGCTCAGGCTACTGGCAATAAATGTCCTTTATGAACTGCCTTTCGGCTTACCTTCTTCAGCGACAGGCGACAGTTGTTCTAGGCCAAGAACATTTTCATAATGAGGGGTTATTCGTATAGAGTCAACTACTCCAATTGGTATAGCATGTGATTAACTCAGATTAAGTTCGAGTCTACAACAAGGCAGGCTTTAGACTTGGTAAATCGTTAAGGGCTCAATGAAATATATAAATAAAGTAAAAGGTTTGTATTCTCGCATCACATCAAAAGTAAACTTGAACTGTTTAGATAATATACGATACTAACAAAAGAAGAATTGTATCTCTAGGCCCTATAGTTATCGAGGTGTAGGTATTCATACATATAGATGGACAGACAGACAGTCACAGCTACATTAACTTAGCTCTTTATTCTGATTAAGAATATGTACATGTACTTAATTGGGGTGTAACATGCTGCCTTCTGCCTATTACACAATCTTAATAGACCGATTGTATTTTTTTAAAGTAAAGAGTTTAAAAATGGGATTTATATTATTTATAATTTAATATCTATTGTTAATTTTACTGTAACTAGTTTCTATATACATATATTTTTTCCATACCGTAATCCACTAAAAATTCTGAGCTCTTACGCATATTTCAAGTAGCTTTGATAAGTTGTCATAACAAATTTCCGTTAGAATCCTTATCAATAAACGAGTGCTTATCAGTGGCCTAACTCAACTCAAACACTGTGAGGGGAAGAGAGCAGCGGAGTTCTACAGCGCATGCTCCATGCTAGAGAGGCTGTAATCCTTTGGCCATTCTCGTGTTTAGTAGAGAAATGAGAGACGAGCTGAGCATTCATTCGGGCAACAGCAACAGGACTGAATAATTGAGTAGTGTTGTGATTTTTTGCCATATAAACATTGTGTATGAAACGCTCGAAAGGAAAACAAGCAGCAAAAGCATAGACTAAGGAAAAACTAACTAATCACAAGTCGAAACTCAAATCGAGAATCCGCTAATGTGTCTGTATTTGGGCGTTGTGGAGCATTTGGTGGATGTTGTGGCGTATTGTGTGTGCCGTGTGCTGGAGCTGTCGCTGGTCACCGTCATGATGATGTGCAGCACAGCCAAAGCCAAGTTGCATGCCTCCTACTCCAGCTGCACCACCTTCGGCAAGCACAACAACAAGGAGCTGATACTGATGGAACAATGACCCAGGCCAGGTGTTCGACTAGACAAGTTGAGGCAACTGGGAGTATGAGAAGGGAGCAGGGAGCAGAGGGGTATCGTGTGTGACATTTTAATTTAAGTGAATTTTTGCTACGATTATTTAAATGTAACAAATATATATGTGTGTATACAAAATATGCATAAATTATACATAATTGTTTCAATGCTCTTGCAGTGTCCTAACGCTAATAAATTACTGCATAACTTTATGAGTGTGTGCTGAGTGTGTGTTGGTGTGTGTGTCTGCTGCTGTTGTTGTCTTTCTGCAATGGGATTATGTGGTCAACAGAATCCCCCCAAAGAGCTCAATGGCCATGCTTTGTTTTTGTTTTTTAACCAATGTATGGCCATTATTTAGCACGGCCACAAAGGAGCAAGCTGGATTTTTGTTTACCCAGTTCTTATGCTCTACACTGCAAGAAATAAGCGTCGATCGATTTTGGTATTTTTATAGTAAACTAACTTGAGGTTGGTAAGGATAGAAAAAGTGCAGGGACTTGAATGGAAGTCGCTTAGAGTGAATTAAAATTAGTTCTTAATTATAATTAGTAAACTATTAATATATGTAAAGAGATACTTAGCAAATTTCATAGCTCTCTCATTTAAATGTATTTCAGCTTATCAAAATATACCTTATTATTTAAGTGTCAAAGACTTTTCACCTTACTATTAGCTAAACTATCGTTAGCTAATGCCTGCAAGTTTCTCTCAGTGTTGCCATTGCTGTTGTTGTTTGCTGAGCCGTTTATTGTACTTATTAACATGAGCCCGGCAGCAGTCGGAATCATTTGCATGATGATAAAGTATCGACTGGAGGCTTACACATGTAACAATTTATTTATCTTGCTTCCTCTTGCTGCTAGCTTGCGCTTTTGTTTTGGCGCCTGCAAATATGCTACACTTCTGGCAAACATTTTATTGCTGCTCCCACACCTCCCTCCCCACCTCCCACAACGCCACCCCGCCACGCACTTAAGCACTTGTGTTGTCTGTTTTGGGTTTTGCGTATATTTATGTAGTTGTTTACAGCCGTTACTCTCGGCACGCTCTCCGTGTTCTCAGCCTTGATCCCTGCCCAGTGTACTGCCTCGGTTGCCTCTGGCAATGGTTCCGCATAAATTTATTGAAATTGTACGTGCAAATTGGAATAAAGTTTATTGCACTTGCCACACAAATAATAGCCTATTATTATTACAGTTATTATTATTAGGAGCTGGGCTCTTGTTCTTCTTATGAAGAGTGTAAGTTCATTATTATGATAATAACGGAATGTGAGAAATTGCTAAGAGCCGTACACGGGGCACTAGATTATATAAAGTAGGCTCTTAGAAATTTACATAATTTAGGTAAACACACAGTATATATATGTATGCAAATACATCCAATAATTATATTTGAAATATTTAGAACTAAATAATTTGTATAGATTTAATGCAACTTGCCTGTGGGTAATAATTCCTTATAATTTCGATATTTCACTACCAAAAGTGTGACTTATTTCGCTTTGGCAGCCATACAAAATTAAAGAAGACTATACATATTGGGAAAAAAAAAACTGAATTAAATATGGGTCACACTTGTATAATGAACAAATTATACAATGTAGAAAGCAGCGATATACATTTGGGGATATTTTGAATGTGATGTATTCCGCGGCGATGGAGTAGAAGGATTGAAATGAATAAAGGGCCAGCACAACATTACTTGATTATATGAAATTATTTTATTATGGTAGTCTAGCAATATCTTATAACTTTTTGTATTTTTTTAATATATACATATTTTAATTACTATTTCATTATTAACTCACCATTATTATATTATCACTATTATGGGAACTTTTTTGACTTTCGCACACGAAATCGATCAGCTGTTAGTTTTTTTGACCTGGCAACTCTTTACTGAGTTTTTTTTTTATGAACTACGTCGCCATTTTTTATATGGATTTTGTTGCTAGTTCCGTCTTCGATCGTACTTAGCTTTAACAGTTATCGATATATCGATTGACATATTTTAATATGCAACGTGACTCCATATCATAGACTCAACTGTCGCTGCTTCTTAGAACTTTGTGTCTCTATTTATGGGAAATTTCTAGTACTTGCACACAATTTTAACAATCTAACAAATTCTACTGTATTTTAAAAAAAAGAAAGGCAATTTCGAAATGGATTTGTACTCAAAAATTGGCGCTAAAGAAGTTGGGTCCAAGCTAAAACTGAAGGCTGCTCCCGCACCGCCGCCATCCGAAACAGACGCCATGATGGAGCCAATTGTTTATGACTATATGAAGTATACCAATAAGAAGAAATCCAAAATGGGACAGTTCCAGAAGAAACCCTCTGCGAAGCGTGTCACGTTCAAGAAGATCGTAGAGCTTGTGTCATTCACCGAGGACTGGCAAATGCGAACGAGCGAAACGACTTTGCGATCCGAAGATGAGCAGGTAGTAAATGGCACACAGTGAAGATATTATTTTCATTTGATTTTTAATTAATAGCATAGGAGCCCCCACATCAAACGTAATTCCTGATTTACGCAAGTTGGTACACTGCAAATAATTTGGTGTACTCCAAATAAAAATCTAAAATGAAATATTTAACTTGAATTTGATATTTGTTGGTTATTTGGATTTTTCATTATTTTCTCCCCCGCCAAACATGTTGCAGTCCATTTGGTTCATGATGTTGCAGATGACGTATTCGCCGCGATCCTTGCCATCGAAATCACCCGTCTTGACGCCCTCCTCCATGGTACGCAGCATTTGCTTCCACAGTGCCTTGGCACAGTGGTGGTGCTCCAAATGGTATAATAGATCCACACAGGTGGATATAATGCCATAGGGACTGAGTTTCTTGTAGTTCGTCAGCGAGAGCTTTGTTTGAAGCGGCTTAAATACCGCATGATGATCTCCAATCTCAGTGGCCGAGAAGAGATTAGCTCCACCACAGATGGAACTACAAATGGTGGCCATGAACGTGCCATATAAATCGTTGGAAAAAATCACATCGAACTTCGTGGGATCGAGTATCAGGCGACTGACACACTTCTCCAGTTCCATGGGTTCAACTTCAATTTCTGGATAATGTCTCTTCTGCGTTTCCAGTGCCATCTCCAGCAATTTGCCCTCGGTTATTGGCCATTCGGCGAACTTGTGCACGAGGGTCACCTTCTTCCGCTTTCTTTCTTTGACAACCCGGAAAGCAAAGTCCAGATAGCGTTGACATTCAACAGCGTTAACCACATGTAATCCCTCAACGACACCCTTCACCGGCGAGTATTCCAATTCAGCATAGTTACCCATGTTATTCTCGGCAACCAACAGTATATCCACGTTCGGGAAAAGGCATTTGAATCCGGGAAAACTGCGCAGGTTTGTGATGAACATATACAGGCCCAGATCATTGCAAATCTTGAGGGATTTGCGCTTGTTCTCCGCATCATGAACTATGTCCACATGTATGGCAGCTTGATTTCTCACCACCGAATTAAAGTACTCATCTCCCATGTCAATAGAGATCTTCTCAATATCCACCGGCACCCGTGCCGAGGTCAGTAGCGATTCCACATACTTGGCGCCCATCTGACCAATTATGGTATCGCCAGTGAGGAGCGTGGCATTCGTAATGCCGCCATACTTGGATCTGGGTAACAGTAACATGCTATCACGTTCCCCCTCGCCCTTCGACAGCTTGGCAGTCGCTCCGGTTATATTCGTAGACTCTGCCATTCCGCGGATAGGTTGAGTCATCCGCTTGAAGAGTGGCTGTAGCCTAAGGGGATTTCGACTTCTGTGCATGTTTCAAGAGAATTTATAAATTTTTACTTTTAGATTTATAGAACAATGACAATTTTCAGAATGAATAGTATGGAGTGAGTTCTCACTCTCCCTTTGAAGTGAAAACAACAACAATCGTGTTAACTCTCAACCCAAGCCTTTATTCTCCTTACTTATGAATATGTTAGTAATACATTCATTATTTTATATATCCCAGCAAACTGTCTTATCGGCGCACGGACATCCATCGACGCCATAGCCGCCCAGAAGAATCTCCGTTTGGGTAGACTGATCTTGGGGACCCGGCTCCTTGTACAAATACTTCTTATAATATTTATCTTCCATGTAATAGATCGGATAGCTCTTCACTATACGCAAATGGTCCTTGAGCAGCATAAGCGCCATTTCCGGTGAAGTTCGTGTGGCCTCCAGCCGGTACTGCTTGTGCGGAGCATACCGCAATGGCGGCACCAATTTCAGCCGATCATCCGGTGTAAACGCATCCAGATTTTGATCCAATAGATCCTGTTGCTCCTTACGTATCAGAGCACAATGCTGGCAACGACATTTGCCCCCATGATAGCAATAACGTTTCTTGCCATCCGTATCCACCATCATCAGTGGAATGCATTGTGTTGGATTCACAGGAGGCTGTGGATCCGTCTGAGTATCGCGAGTGGCTTGTCCAGGATACGAATACATGCTGGGATATAAATTAGGAGAATTTCAGTGAGTGAGAGTTATGAAAACAACAAAGTTGTGTGTACGACACAATTTCTACGTGAGAACTGAAGTTGACATCCTAAGAAAAATTGTGAGAATGGAGGGATCTACGAACAAAGTTGGCAATTGCTTTAACTGTTGAGCAAGGAATTCGGAAAGCTCTTCCACTAAGTTTGTTGAATTGACAAATGGAGGCATAAGTATATTCTTGATCAGGACATCGGATCCTTTCCGAACTATAAACACTTTAGTTGTACCCCACAACCATTAGATTACTCATATAACTCTATTACAAATTTCTTTAATTCAAAATGATTTGCATTTATTGAAATTTCAAATTTTTAATTAATTTTTGCTTCTCGGCTCTTTTACTTGTTTCTTTATAACTTTTTTAGCTTCTGGTTTATGCCTGCTATGAGTTTTCGGTTCATTGGCCAGAATGGACAGATCCAAGCTGCTGAAACTCCTGTGCTGCAAGTGTGGATTATGTCTAGGTGCTTCACATCCTTGTGCAGTGCGAAAGCCATAGTCATTGAAGTTGCTAAACGAACCCTTTAGGTTCAACATATACCACGCCGTATTATTCATAATATTCAATAATGGAAAAAGTTTTATAAATTGTGAATTTTAAAACGAAACAGACTAAGACGAAGCATATTCTACAATCTCAATATGAGACTAACTGTACAATGTAATATGTACTTAATTATTATAATTCAAGAGCAAAAGTGCCGAGGTCAAGCGCTTTGAATACCATAGCCGAGCGATTAAACTAGTTAATTTTAATGGCTCGATCAAGCATTTTACACTTTATATTGACAATGTCTAGAAATTTCATTTGAGCAGTGTATTTCAGAGAGCAGCTCATTTATTATCTCTATTAAACTCTCTCTACTCTTAACTACACTCTGCAAATAACAGCTCTGAGCATCTCGCAAGATAAGATTTTAATTTGAATGAATTGAAACAATGTCTTAGTTTAGTTTTGAACTTGAACCTGAGCAGTACGTAGTCTGAAAATGTCGCTGATTATTCCGAAAGAAATCGACTGGCTGAGCAACGAAATTCTACCAGAAATACTCAAGAATGGCAGACTAGTGGATAACTACTGTGAATCTTTGCTGAATACTTTTAAAGTTGGGAATATTGACATCAAAATTATCGGACCCGAAGAGGCCTTTATGGTAACCATCTGTTACAGGGCAATTGTGAACTTTACATATGCCGGAGAGGAGCAACAGCGAAGCCTAGTCATCAAGGTATACTCGTGTATATTCCGTAGTATTTGTCTAATATACATATTTCATCACAATATCTTCACCACGGAAAAATACTTTATTGTACATTCTAAAAATTCTACGTGATTCGCGAGTCGTGCCTAACATTCAGATAAGCAATCTCGTAATCTGGATTATACTTTATTCTCGTACTTATTTATTAGCGTACACCTAAGCTTACCCCAGAGGTGTATGCATCGATGCAATTCGATGATCTGTTCAACAATGAGGTGGAATTCTATACAGAAATATGTCCCATCATACAGGAACTGACCCAGGGCAACTTTGCTACGCCCAGGTATTATCACAGCGAGATTAAAGACAATTATGCCCTGCTCATACTGGGTGACTTCAGTGCCGATGGCTGGACCATGACTAAGCAGAGATATGGACTGAGTCTGGAGCATGCACGCATTGCTGGTGAGTTAAATCATAAACTATATACATATATACTACATATTTTTCGACACTTTTCAGTCAACTATCTGGGCAGATTCCATGGCTTTGGCTATGCCCTGAAACACACGCAGCGGCAGCATTTCGATGAGCTCACCAAAAAGTTAAGGGAATCCCGTTTCAATAAAACCGAATTGTACAGAGTCTATGATTTAAAACTCAGAGCATCGCAAAAACGTGCTGCTATATCTGTGGCCAAATATCAACCGGAAGTGGACGAGAAGCTTGTATGGAAATATCAGCAATTGACTTACGATTACTTGGGCTATGGACGCCAACGTGTGGCACCAAGAGAACCATTCGCCAATCTCTGTCATGGCGACTATCTGAGGAATAATGTGGCCTATAAGTACGACACGGATACCAGCGGCAATCCCTTGGATATCATGATGTTTGACTATCAGACAATGCGACTCTCCTCGCCCATGTTGGATCTCTCCGTATTCCTGGCGCTGTCCACATTTGCCGAAGTGCGTCACAAGCATTTCGATAGTCTATTCGATGAGTATTGCAATGCGCTGTTCGATAGTTACAAGAAGAATGCCAAGCAAACACTACCGGACTTTCTAAGGTAATTAAAATTGTTACTATGTATAATGTTTAGTTTCATTTACAATATTTGTACTTACAGCCGTGATAAGTTACTTAGGGAGTATGCAAAGATTCTACCCTATGCCGTGCTTATAACATCATTCTTCCTTATGGAACTGGTTGAACCACACACAGATATGACAGAGGAACTCTTCAATAAAGCTCCAACAGATGAGCAGGTTACACAAGAGTCCATGATAAGAGGCGGCGAAATTGTAGATCGTGAGGTGGCACATCAGATAAAGGAAATGCTGGATTTATGTCGTCTAAATAATGTGGAAATGGATGAAGATATTGATGCCAGTAATTGGATAAATAGCGCTGAAGCATTGAAGCATTAGTTGCGTTATATAGTATGTACATATCTATGTGTTAATAGCAAGTCTGTAATGTCTGCAATTAAGTATAATCAAATCTCTACAGCTTTATGCCATGTTTGTATATAAATAAACTTGGGGGCGTTTCGCTTTGCTCAATTATTTATTTTCTTATGATTATTATTCTGTATCAACACGATTATACATACATACATACATACATGCTTATAATTCCGAAGTACCAGTCCGAGATAATATGAATGTATAAGATATGATATACCCATGGCTCTAAAATAGCCTACGGTGCGCAAAGCCCCCACGAGCATTAATAATTTGTATTCATTTTATCTACATATGCATATCATATACATTTTTCTTAATCGCATTTGTTTACCGAGTTTTATATTCATTTTGCTAGCAGATTGGCTGTTTCAATGATTCGATTTTGATGCAAACGATTGCATCATATGCCGCACCTTCGATAGAGAAGCCCCCAGTCTAAAGCTAACTTCGGACAAAGATTTATAATATTTTTATTCAGTTTTTATTAATATTTCATATCGTTTTTTGACCTGGCAAGGCTTTAATTAGTTCGCTCAGCGAATTCGCTTTCCTCCGTACTAGCCAAGCGTTATACGAGCTAGTTCGTTTTATTTCGTCACCGTTTTTTATGGAGCTTTTTACTAGTGAACAAATTCCGTTTTTGCATTTGTCATCGATTAATCGGAACTATAAAAAAAAGCAAAATTAAGAAGAAACATGGCAGCCGGAAACTGTACTGCCTGAGCACA